>CAUYUJ010004947.1:0-80000 GCA_963575745.1 Prorocentrum cordatum | reverse complement strand
GAACCGGACTGGCCACAGAACCTACCAAACAACCGCCCTAAGGAAAAACGTCGAGTACAGCCGAAAGTGCGATCAAGAAAATCATCGCTTAAGACATGTGCACCAACTTCCCAGACGCTTCTTTTGAAACGAGGCCTGGGCCGATTTCTGCTGTTGACGCTGGGACAGGCCAACGTGCAAGTTGGTGAAACGCTGGCCCAGCTTTTCAAGAGACTTCTTTGTCAGGTGCTCGACTGTAGTGGACGCGTCCTCCTGCTGCTCGAGCGACAGGATAACAGCCTCATTGGGGAGCCCTTCTCGCTCAGGGGGTGCGGCTCTCAGTCGAACAGCGCCTTCAACGGGCCCAGACAAATGAGGATACCCAAGCGACAACTGGCAATGTGCATACCAATACGACTGTGATGATGACGACTGGCCCCGGTCGTAACCCATCCGCTTTGGGACGTGACTCGTGGCTGACGGGGCCACCACGTAGGCTGGATGATGTGGTACAGCCTGCTGTAGTCCGACCAGCCCAAACTGGGGGAGCTGTGGTCCTTACCCCCCTGGGGGGACCCATCGCCTCGACGATCTGTCGAGAGGGGTGCCGAAATCGATGGGTCCCCCAGGGGGGTAAAGGGCCACAGCTCCCCCAGTTGTGGCTGGCCTGGTAGTGGACGCGCCCGCCCCGATCGAAAACC
This sequence comes from Prorocentrum cordatum, assembly GCA_963575745.1. Lineage (NCBI taxonomy): Eukaryota > Dinophyceae > Prorocentrales > Prorocentraceae > Prorocentrum > Prorocentrum cordatum. The sequence continues at coordinate 79,320 of CAUYUJ010004947.1, read as the reverse complement.
TCGCGCCTCGACCCTCGATCGATCGGACGATCCTCGATCGACCGTTCGACCGACACCACCCGGGGCGGCGGCGTGGCGGTGCCCTCCTCCCCCTCGGCGCGGCCCTCCGCGAGGCCCCGCTCGAAGGCCGCCGCGGAGGCCTCCTGCAGGGCGTCCTCCTCCTCCTCCTCCTCCTCCTCCTCCTCCTCCTCCTTCTCCTCCTCCTCCTCCCCACCACCCTCACCTTACTCCTCCTCCTCTTCCTCCTCCTCCTCCTCCTCTGCCTCCTCCCCCTCCGAGCACCCTCCTCCTCCTCCTCCTCCTCCTCTCCTCCTCCGCCGTCTTCCTCCACATCTTCCTCCGCATCTTGCTCCGCCTCATTCGCCTGCTCCTCTCCTCCTCCTCCTCCTCCTCCTCCTCCTCCTCCTCCTCCTCTGCCTTCTCCGCGCCTTCCTCGTTTTCCTCCTTGTCCTCCCCGTCCTGCTCCTCCACCCCCCCTCGTTCTCATCCTCCTTCCTATTCCTGTATTCCTCCACCTCCCTCCTCCATCATCCTCCTTTTCCAACTACCCTCCTCCCAACCCTCCTCTCCGCCCTCTACGGACAAACGCGCGCACGCGCGGGAAGCATCTCCCCGCTACGGGAGGACGCCAACTACCCCTGCAGGAGGCATCTCACCCCTGCATCTCACCGCTGCAGGAGGATCCCCATCGCGTCATGCGAAAACGCGACGCAATCTGTGTCGCAATTCTCAGCCTCTGGGGGGCCCTCGCAGGGCCCCAGGACTGTCAAACAACGACTGCTCAGGACGAACAGCCCGTCTGGGAGAATGGATCCAGACCTCTGAGGGTCCTCGTTATGACAACTCATGGCGTCGGGGGTCCGGGTACACGTCTCCACCAGTCGTGGCCAGGACCATGCAGGGCCCCGCATCGGCTTTGATGGGAGAGCAACCTGATCCAGGGTTGCACCCCCACCGCCCAAAACAGATGGGCTCGAGCCCACCCCCACTGGACGGGAACGCCCGTGGGCCTCGCGACGGCCTCGCAAACGGGATCGCTCCCCTCCCCCTTTGGTCGTGGCCCTGCGGGCGTTGCGTGGTGGAGGGTGCCAGGGTGCTGGTGCTCCCCCCTCCCCCCCTGTGGGTGTGGGGTGGTCCGTTGCCGTCGTCGTCGTCGTCGTCGTCGTCGTCGTCCTCGTCGTCGTCGTCGTCGTCGTCACCTCGTCGTCGTCGTCATCGTCGCCGTCGTCCTCGTCGTCGTCGTCTTCCGTCGTCTTCCGTCGTCGTCTTCCATCGTCTTCCGTCGCCGTCGTCCTCGTCGTCGTCGTCTTCCGCCGTCTTCCGTCGTCTTCCGTCGTCGTCGTCGTCGTCGTCGTCGGCGTTGTCTTCCGTCGGCGTCGTCGTCGTCGTCGTCGTCGTCCCCCCTGTCTCATCTCGGGGGTGGGAGAGGTTGTGGAATCCTGGGGCCCATGCTAGCTTGGGGGAGGGGGGTGCGCTGTGAACCTTGGTGGCGCTGTACCGACCAGCCATAACTGGGGGGCTGTGGTGACTGTGGTCCTTACTCCCTGGGGGAACCCATCGCATCGACGATCTCTCGAGAGGGGTGTCGAAATCGACGGGTCCCCTAGGGGGGTAAGGACCACAGCTCCCCCAATTGCGGCTGGCCTGCTGTAGATGTGCAGAGAGTCGGTGCCCTCCGACGCTCCCATTCCGTTCCGTCCCCGCAGGAGCACAGCACACCGGCACCGCCACCGACACCTCGAGGAACCCGGCACCCGTGCGGGAAGCACGGCGGAAACGAGCAGCAGCTCTCAGCCTCACGGAGGCCCGGGCCACGCCCCGGGGCTTTCAAAATACAAACGACGCCCCCGCGGAAGCAAAGAACATCGGCACCGCCACTGGCATTAGGTCGGGCCTGTCCCTCTACGGGCGGATTTTGTACGAAAAATAAGGCAGACCCACGAGATACCCCAAAAATACTAGCACATTCTCCATACAATCGTCCCCATACTGTTTTGACTATCTTTGAATATTCCCCCTTCTAGAGGGACAGGCCAGACTTAACCCTGGCACCCGTGCTTTCTTATCAGCAGCCGCAGGCGAAAGCGCCAGCGGCGAGTCGAGTCAGAGCGGGCAGCGCAAAGACGAATTAACCTAAAGCAGATGAGCCGGAGCCTCACGCGGCACCTCGGCGGGCAGGCCGGCGAGTGGAGGGGTGCTGGCTGCGGCTGCCAGGGTAGCTGCACTGCCAGGGGTTGCACGCATGCAGCGACCTGCAGAGGGGCCGAATGCCAGGGGGGCCGACTGCCAGCCCTGGCACCCGTGCGGGAAGCACGGCGGAAGCGAGCAGCAGCTCGCGGCCTCGCGGGGGCCCGTGCCACGCCCCTGGGGCCCGCAGCACACACGTTACGTCGGGCGTGTCCTCTACAGGAGGAGCGCTCAAAAGTACTACACAAATACAGGGCAGTGTTTAATACATTTTTTACTATGGGATGTTAAATACATGAGTAATGTATGAATAAATGTATGCATGAACCCATCGTTGTGCTTAGTGCTAAATTCCTGCATGTTTAATACATGATCCGCAAGGGGAGCATGTATGAAAAACGGCACGGTACTCTGGGGACGATTTTTGTCTGACCATTTCTGAAGACTTGTTGGATGTTTGCTGGGCATTTGCAATTTTCATCCGACACCCCCCCCTGTAGGCAGACGCCTTACATCTACAGACAAAGCCGGCGCCTTCTAAGAAGCAGGGGTGCTTCTAAGAAGCCTTCCCCCCTCCCCTTACCCCCCTCTCCGCGTTGCCGAACTCTGGGGGCGATTTTTCATACCATTTCTGAAGATTTGTTGGATATCTGCTGGGCATTTGTCACTTCTCATCCAGAACCCCAGGGCACCCGTGCGGGGAGCACGGCGAAAACGGGCAGCAGCTCTCGGCCTCACGGGGGCCAGCGCCACGCCCCCGTGAGGCCGGCAGCACAAAAAGAGTAAACAAATAGCTCTGGGGACGACCTGCAGGATCTGGCGCTCTGGCTGACCCCCGTTTGCACTGACCCCCGTCTCGAGTCTCCCGACTAAAACAGGGCTAGGATCGGGATACATCGCCCCAGAGCGTTCCGCAGCGCTCTCAGAGCGTTCCGGACCGCTCTGGAGCGGCCGCGGCGCCCAATGCATCCTCCAAACCCGCCGATCCTCAGAGATTTCGAGTGATCCCGATCCGATTTTGTCCCGATCTTCGCGTCGTTTTCCCGACCCCCCCCCTGTCGGAGGACAGGATAGGCTCCCGACCCCCCCTCATCACCATCACCATCGCCACCACCATCAGCACTACGATTTGATAACCACCATCATTACAGTCGTCGTCGGCATCAAAAGCCATCAAAAACCTAAAAACACTCAGCCGTCTCAACCTAAACTCGCCCTAAATCAAGCCAGCCCCCTGTCGGAGGGCAGGCCCGGCCTGTCGCACCCGCCTCGTGGCGACCCCGGCGAGGGCCTCCGGCCTCGGGGCAGCCGCGGAGCACGGCCCCCCCAGTTGGGCAGCCGCTTCGCCTGAGGCTCCCTCACAACTTCTCCTCCTCCTCTTCCTCCTCCTCCTCCTCCTCCTCCTCCTCCTCCTCCTCCTCCTCCTCCTCCTCCTCCCCCTCCCCCTCCTCCTCCTCCTCCTCCTCCTCCTCCTCCTCCTCCTCCTCCTCGCAACGCCTCCGACCTCCGTTGGCCACGCGCAGGAGGGGAAGGCTTCTCAGCAAGAGGCTGCTTCTCAGAAGAGGCCGCATCTTACCAGCCTCGAGCGTATCGCTACCCCTAAGATTGGCACGCCCCCAAGGCGATGAGAATCTCAGGGGGATCCGCCCTCCAAGAAGAGGGGAACCCCTAAGATTGGCATCGTGATGAGGAGATGCCCAGCACAGGGATGGGGATATGTTCCAGGCTGGTAAGAATATCTATAGGCAAGGCCGGCACCCTCTACGAAGCATTGGGTGCTTCTCAGAAGCCCGCCCCGCTCCTCGAGAAGGCCTCCGACCTCCGCTGGCCGCGCGCAGAGGGAGGGGGCAGGGGGAGGGGGGAAGGCTCCTTAGTTCGGAGGCTGCGACTCGGAAGACGCATGGCCTTGCGCGTGTGGGTAAGGCCGGCACCCTCCAAGAAGCACGGGTGCTTCCAAGGCGCCTCCCCCCCTCCCCCCACCCCCCTAAAATGGAAGCCTTCCCCCCTCCCCCTAACCCCCCTCTGCGCGCGGCCGACTCCAGCCCGGGGAGGCATCGTGGACCTCCTCGCTGGAGATCTGTCGCGGGGGTGGTGATGTGCCCTCTCTAACCACCTACCGATCGGCATGGCGACCCCCATCATTGACTTTTGCGGGTCAATCGACCGGACAACAAGGTTAAGGCCAAACTCGGGGATGTACTGTGGGGGGCGCCCATCCTCGATATGGGTGCGCCCAACAAATCTTCTGGGAGCTTCATCCCCGAGTTCCCCCTCTTTCCTGAGCGGCCTGATCCGTCGGGGGGACCTCGGGAAGAATCGGGGGCGAGACATTGCCTGCGACCACGGACTCCGTTCCCATCGTCCACAATGCTCGTTCGATGTCGCTCGCGATATGGATGCGCTGGACCAGCCTTCACGGGCCTTCATCCCCAAGTTCTCCCTCTTGTCCAGAAGCGGCCTGACTGGGGCTCGCGACCCTCTCGGGGGCGACAGGTTACAGGCGACGTCCAGCTCCGGACCCATCGTCGGCGATGCTCGTTCGCGGGGGGCGGGGAAAGGACAGTATCAATGACACGCTGCCGTGGAACTCATCCGCGTGTTTTTGTCAAAGAGGAACCATGCCTCCGGGCAAAAACGAAAGGGTAACACGATGGCGGACTCCCACGCCCGAGTGCGATGTCAAGCCGCAGGCATTTTCTGGCTCGAGATGCCACCCCGCTGGGGGTCGAGGCGTGTAAACGCGCTTCGGGGATCTTTCGACCCAGGTCGATCCAGACCCGGGTCAGTCAGGCCTCGCACCCAAGCCCGGGCCAATGCGAAGGATCCTGCAGAATCCTGAAGGATTCTGCGCCCAAGCCCGGGTCAGTGCGACCCTGGCCCTGCAGGATCCTGCAAGATCGGGCGCTCTGGCTGGCCCCCGCTTGCATGGACCCCCGTCTCCTGAGCCCCGATGCCCCTGACCCAGACCCCCGACGCCATGATCTTTTCATTATGTCGACCCCTGGAGGTCTCGACCCATTCCCCTGGACCGGTTTTTCATCCCAAGTCGTTTATTGACAGTCCCGAGGGCCGGCAAGGGCCCCCAAAGGCCGAAAATAGCAAAAAACCTACCGCCGTGATCTTTCATAACTCGAGGGGGCCAGGGTTCGCCCCCGTTTGCATGGAACCCCGTCTCAAAGCCCCCGAGCGCTTTCTTCGCCTGGGGCCCAAGCCCAGACAGGTGGGCTTGAGCCGGCGGCCCCCTGGGTCAGAGACGGCGGACCCCTGAGCAGCGATCAAGACCAACTCACGGGGAAGCTTGTAAACAGACAGGCTTTCTGGCGCTCGGGAACCTTCTTTGGAGATGGCGATCCGAGAATCTGAGTGATGACGCCATCAATATCAAGGCCAGAGTTTAAGCTATGCATCATCGCCCGCGGCGCTGCTGCCCGACGGGCCACTCAAGCATCCCTTGATCGTCATCCTACACCACCTGTGTAAAGTCACGTGCTCCACCATCGGGGACGCCTGTCCAACGGGGGCTGTACAGCTTATGGACAATGTGAGACGAAGCCAGAACGAAGATGAAATCGGGTGAGGATAAATCGAAAATCCCTGAGATCCCTCGGCTCTGGACGATGTCTTGGGCGCCGCGGCCTTCTCCGTGAGTTCCGGAACGCTCTGAGAGCGTTCCAGAACGTTCTGGAACGGCTTTCTGCTCGTCCTCGTCCCGTCCGATGATACCCCGACGCGCCATCCGCAGAAGTATATACTGTCCAAACGCCCAGGGACGCCACGAGACGAATTGCAGAGGTTGACCGGTCCCGTCATGTCTAACAAGTATACCTAAGTTTTGCCAGCTTACATGTGACACCTGTTCCCATACCAAGATCAACTTCTAACGCACGTCGACATGTCAATCACAAGTGTCAATCGGGATGCATAGAACCGCGAGGAGCATCTGCCATTGCAGCAGGTTGTGTTTTTTCATAGCGGGTTCCCCTGAGGGGCTCTTTTCTAGAAGAGAGAAACGCCATAACTATAAACTTCTGGCGCTCCGCGCGTATTTCTTGGATTTGCGCCGGACCCCCCCTCCCTGGCGCGCGGAGCGCGCCAGGGGCGGCGCCGGAAGCGCCGCTGGGGGGGCCCAGCGCCAAAAGTTTTATGTTTACGGTGTGTTTTCTTCTATTTTCGGGGTCCGGGGGCATCTCAAAACAACCAAGGCTGAAAAGAGCGGCTCGTGTATGGGCTCGAGGGCTATGGGAGCGCTTCGTGCACGAAACCCAACCATCTGAAAAATCTGCCGACCCTGTCGGCGTGTCTGAGGGTTTTTTCCGTTTGAGTCGACCTCGTCGTCCTCGTCATCGTCGTCGTCGTCATCGTCGTCGTCGTCATCGTCTTCGTCGTCGTCGCGACGACGCCGATAACGACGCCGACGGCGGCGGCAAAGGCACCGACAAAAACGAGCGTCCAAAAAGCCTCCGAGAGCCACCCGACGCCGCCGGACGTGAGGAGATGAGCCAGCAGCCTCTGGATGGAGACCGCCGAGCACCTCCGAGAGCTACAAACAACATCCGACGGGGACCGAAGGATTGCAACAAAAACCAAGGATTGCAAAAAAACCGAAGGATTGCAAAAAAACGAAGGATTGCAAAAAAACGAAGGATTGCAAAAAAACCGAAGGATTGCAAAACAAAAAACGAAGGATTGCAAAAAAACCTTGGTTTTTTTTGCAATCCTTGGTTTGTTTTGCAATCCTTCGTTAAGTTGTTTTGCAATCCTTCGACGGCGACGGCGACAGCGGTGACAACGACGGCGACGGCGGCGGCGGCGGCGACGTTGTTGGCGAATACGGTCCTCCTCCGACGCGCAGCGCCATTCCGCGGAGCGCAGAGCGCGCGCGAGGCCCTCGGCGTGGGCCTGGTCGGCCAACGGGCGCGGAGGGGAACGCCCCTAGAGGTTCGGAAGGCCCTTTGTGGCCTCGAGGAGAAGGTGGAGGAGGAGGAGGAGGTGGAAGAGGAGGAGGAGGAGGAGGAGGAGGAGGAGGAGGAGGAGGAGGAGGAGGAGGAGGAGGAGGAGGAGGAGGAACGAGGAGAGGAGGAGAGAGAGGACGAGGAGGAGGAGGAGGAGGAGGAGGAGGAGGAGGAGGGAGGAGGTGGAGGAGGAGGAGGGGGAGGAGGAGGTTGAGGAGGGGCAGGAGGAGGACGGAAGGGAGGAGGAGGAAGAGGAGGAGGAAGAGTCCGTATCCAGTTTGATTCAAGCCATTTGGGCCCAAATGCTGTCTCAGAAAGCCGCGCATCCCTCTGTCATACATCACGTTCCGCTTGAGACAGACTGAGCCTCCTTTGCACAGGAGTCAGGTACCACCTGATATTATTCGCATTTGGGACCCCAAATAATCCTTGGACCAGTACCACGCACATCCAAGGCGCAACATGGCCGCAAGGAAAAAAATGGGCGTGTCAATAAAACACGCCAATCCGTGGCACTGTCTCTGCACATGTGGCGCTGAGACAGATCGCAGAGCAAGGCGGCAAGGCACGGGCTCAAGCATGACAGACAACTGCGTATCTTTTTCAGGTAGGGATTGCCACACCAGCGGTTGCAGAGTTAGACCCAGACTGGCACAAGTGGGAACCTCCTACCTCAGAGGTCCAGTACATCACATGAAAGGAAAAGGTCAAGTGCAGGATGTTCACACTAATCAAGCTTGCAATTGCAACCAACACAATAATAAAAAGCAATCAGACGCTCCAGAGCCGGAGGAAAGAACGATGCCTTCATATTGTGTTTCGGTGCCCGAACCTCTTGGACAACAGTAAGCCGGCCGGCGAAGGGCAGATATGACTACGATTAGAACAGGAGTTCAGGGACACTACAAACAAAGAGAGGGCGCTCGATATGATGGAGCTCGAGTTAGCCGAGCAGATTGCAGAGTCCGAGAGTGAAAGAAAAGATCTGGACCAAAACTTGGCAGAAGAGAATTGGCAGCAACGCGGCTTGGCTCGAGCACCGACTCAGGCCCAAGAAGTACAAGCAGACGCTTCAATGTGCTCCCCAGGCGACAGGAGCAAATGCAAGGACAATGCAAGAGTGGCAGAGGACCTCAGGGCAAAGGACCTACGCGCACGCACCTGCAGCGCACCAAAGCGCAACGGAGCACAATCGCGGACGCCATCCAGCTCACGGTGTGCCGTGAGGACCAGGTGGACCTGGCCATCGCTCGGACGTCCGTTCCCTGTGCTTTTTCGGTTTCGTGCGTGGCTTTTTCGCCAAATGATCAAGAATGCTCCTCGATGGCCCTCGCCGAAGGGAACAACGCACACGTCCGAGCGATGCCAAGGGACAGACAGAACATGCGTCTCCAGCAGGGCACGAGGACTCTCTCCAGGGGAAGAGGGGGCGCGACTCCGGACGCCCACGGTGGGGCGCCACGCGGGCCCGCGCCGCGGTCCGCGGGCCCGCCTCGGCAGCAGTCGGCAGCATCTCCAGCAGGGGGCGGACCGCCAATAGGAGGAGGAGGAGGAGGAGGAGGAGGAGGAGGAGGAGGAGGAGGAGGAGGAGGAGGAGGAGGAGGAGGAGGAGGAGGAGGAGGAGGAGGAGGGGGGGGGGAGGAGGAGGAGGAGGAGGAGGAGGAGGAGAGGAGGGAGGGCAGGGAAATGCTGCGAGGAGGAGGAGGAGGACAAGGAGGAGGACATGCAGAGATTTTCCAACGGTGGGTGGCACGGGCCGCGGGCCGCCGGCGTCTCCAGCCGTGGCTGGGTCGCCCACGTCTCCGACGGCGGGCGGGCCGATGGGGCCGCCGCCGCAAAAGCCAGGGCGGCCAAAGCAAGCAGAGCCACCCGCGTCGACCTTCGCAGCCCAGATGCCTCCTCTCCCACTCGGGCGCTCAAAAGCAGCGCGTGCTCAGTGCAATCGGGACAGCCCGGCGCCAGTGCATCCTGGCGAAGCTGCTCAAGCCAGCAAGGTGGCCGCACGGAGACTCGAGGCTGCCATGGGGGCGGCAGTTCCAGGGGCGCCGTCGCCGACTCAGATGTGGGGCCCAGCATCGTCCGAGTAGTTCGTCGGGCAAGTTGCCAGCGAGTTGATGGAGCCCACCCAGTGCGTTCGGATGACTCAAGCAGAAAAACCTCCCGCGCCACCTTCAGTGACGGAGCCGATCATGATCGTCCCATCCCCAAAAGTTGCCAGAGAGGAAGGTGGAACCAGGTCCAGGCTAGCCGAGGCACCGACTGGACTGGCAGCTCCTCGCAAGAGCGTGATGCTGCCCAGCAGCTCAGAGGAACTGCGTGCAGCGAACAACACCCAAACGGTCAAGGGATACGTCAGGCCTCCGCTGAAGATGCACACGCAATTCATGGTCAATTTGGGGATGGGGTTTGGCCGTGCACAAGATCACGGGATGAATCGAAGACTGCAACATCCGCGTCGTCGTCGATTTCCGCCCCAAGGGGGACCAGCGTGGGCCTCGGTTGCTTCGGAGAGAAAGGTCGGGCATCGTCCGTTGCCGAGTCGGACTGGCCAGCGCCGGCCCCTGCTTTCTCGCGGGCCTCCGCCGAAGGCCAGCATTTTCATGCCTGTGGCGAGTGCGCGAAGTTCTTTGGTGTCGAGCGCGCGCGCGTGCGCGCGCGCCCGCGCGCCGGGCGCGCCGCTGCAGCGGCAAGCGCAGCTTGCGCGGCGCGCGCGCCAGAGGCCCAACGGCCAACGCGCGTTCTGTTCTGAGAGGCCGAAGGGCCCATGAGCAGCCGACGGCGCAACGGAGGGGGGAGAGAGCAGGGCGGCCGAGGCGCAGCGCCCCCGCGGCACAACGCAGCGGCGCGGGCGCGCGCAGAGTGCGAGACAGAGAGAGACAGAGAGAGAGAGAGAGAGAGACACAGAGAGAGGGGGAGAGAGAGAGAGAGAGAGAGAGAGAAAGGGAGAGAGAAAGAGAGAGAGAGCGAGAGAGAGAGAGAGAGAGAGAGAAAGGGAGAGAGAAAGAGAAAGAGAGAGGGAGAGAGAGAGAGAGAGAGAGGGAGAGAAAGGGAGAGAGAAAGAGAGAGAGAGAGAGCGCGCGCACGCAACTTTCCGAGGTTCCGCGCCCAGATACTTCTCGGACGTCCGAGGAGGTGCAGGTTCACTTGGGCCGCGGGCCCTCCCCCGACGCTGCAGGCCCATCGGCGCCCGAGGCCCTGGACCTCCATCCTTCCGGCGCTGGCCCGGGGGGGCCTGCGCATCGTGAAGCCGAACGCGCAGCAGCCGCGATCACGGTCGCGCGTGACCTTCCGCGCCTTGCGCCACCAGCGCGATGGTCTAGGAGCTCAGTCGCCCCCGCATCTTGAACGCGTCCCTCTGCTGCAGGCGGACGATGCAAGTCCCTCGGATGACGGAGCTCGGCTATAGGGCTTCCGCCCTGCCCGCGGCGAGCCGCCAATCATCACTGTCTCCGCCTCTACCTTGGCCGCTCCCTGTTTGCCGATGGGGGCGGCGAAAGGGGGCCTGGGGGGTGGTTGTTTTACAACGAGATGGCGACGGCGCCTCTCGTCAGGGCGCACCGAGGGAGGAGATTTCGGACACCGACGGCGCGGCGAAGGGGCCCCGAGTCCAGCGCCAGCACCGCGCCAGATGCATCATTTACGGGCGCGGTTCTGGCTCGCGACAGTCCACCCGCGCTGCCAAGTTCATCTCTCCCCCGACCCCCTGCGCGCCTAGGGGGGGGGGGGGGGGCGTCTCGTGGGGGAAGGTCCCAACGGCTTGCGTCCAACCTGTGCGCGGTCTTGCCAGCGCGTTCAAATCCGTTCTGCACAACTCCAGGCGCATTGCTCGTGTGTCCACGCGCGGGCGGGCCATTCCTGGAACAGTCTCGTCGGCAACGTTGCGAAAGCGACGGCCCAGGGCAAGCTGCGCCCCCCGCCTGAATTCGGCCCCAAGCTCGCGCAAGCAACGCGCGGTGCCCCGCCCAGACCGTGGGAGTGGTTGCGAAGGCAGGGGCGCGGCTCTCAGGCCTATCCCAAGCTCGCCCTCTGCGAGGGACGAGGGAAGCTACCCGCTACGTTGCCAGGCTGCTCTTTGCAGCCAGGGGCATGCTAGTCTTTGCTTGAGCAGTTGGACGCGACGGACAAAAAATCACCGCGCAAATGACAGCCGCCACTTTCAATCTGAAGTCAGCTCGTGAAGAGCACCGCAAGGAAATTCGCGGTCGCCATAGGCCTCAGCGGCTTAACCTTCTCAAGAAACAGTTCCACGAGTTGGAAATGGCCTTAGTTAGAATTCACGAGGACAAGAACGAAAGGCATCTGAAGGGCGCTGCTGGGAAAATTCATACTGGGTGTTCCTAGGGACATGGGGGCACAAAATGAGGGCGGCGCCATGCGTTCGGGTCAAGAGGGCATATCTGATTTCAAGAGGGAACGCTGTCACGCGTTGCACTCTGCTCCACGCGCACTTATCATTAGCTCCTCGGCCCCAAGCCTAGGCTGTAATCGATCTGCATGTATATATATATATATATATATGTTCAGGATGCTAAGCGGCGGTGAAGCGCGGAGCGCCAGGAAAATGACAGAGACGAGAGAGCGGCGAGCGACAATGCTAGCATTTTCCAGGCCGGGCTCAACGAGCCTCCGAAACACAAAAGGGTTGCACAACATGCATTCCGAGCAATACGTCGGTGCCGGCACCACCACTCTCCCCAGAGTATAGTACAGGGTGGGAGGGCGGGGGACCAAGAGCGACTACGGAGACGCCCAAAGATCCCCCTCGGACCTTTGGCCTGAGACCGCCTCGCCGCCACAGAACAAAACAGTCAAAGACAAATATGTTCAGGATGCTAAGCGGCGGTGAAGCGCGGAGCGCCAGGAAAATGACAGAGACGAGAGAGCGGCGAGCGACAATGCTAGCATTTTCCAGGCCGGGCTCAACGAGCCTCCGAAACACAAAGGGTTGCACAACATGCATTCCGAGCAATACGTCGGTGCCGGCACCACCACTCTCCCATAGCTCCCCATATGATTGGCCTTCAGGGTTGGGTGGGTTGGGCCCTAGCTCATCACGCGCTGGTTCTGAAGGATCCGAGGGAACTGCGTGAGGAGCCACTGCAAAGAAGTCTCACCGTGGACGCCTGGCACCGCCTTCAGGCGGTCGAGCTGCTTCAAGAGGCGGCCCTTTTTCTCGTAGCGCTTGCAGCTTGCCAGGCTTTTCCAGCGGCCTCTCTTTTGGATCTGCACGATCGGGAGGTCGTCCAGGCCATCTGTCGACGCACCGCCGTGCCGAAGGCAATGCGGGGTGAGGCGCAGGTTCTCGAGCCCGAGCTCCAGGGTCCCGCGACGGAAGACCCGCTCGTACGAGCTCAGGGAGAGGCCGTCGAACACCAGCGCGCCCGCCTCGGTCGTCCGATGCAGCACCTGCAGGATCTTGGTGAGCAGCGGCCTCCGAGCCTCCGAGGTGTCGCCAAAGATGACCGTGTCGTCGAAGTCGCCGCTCTTGGTAGGGCGCCCTTCCTCTTCCGGGCAGATCATGGCGGCCCAGCACCTCCGGGCGCCGCGGCCGCCCTGCGGCGGGATGAGCTGGTCCCGCCCCAGCCCGAGGCCCTCCGAGGCTCGCAGGTAGCCGTCGAAGAGCACGAGGGTGAGCGCCGCCGAGTCCGCCATGAACGGCGTTCGCTGGCGGCCCATCCAATGGGCAAGGGCCAGCGCTGCCTCCCACGGGCACCCATCCCGCGACCTGGTCTGCGAGGCTTTGCGGAAGCCACGCAGGGCTCGCCGCGTCCGGGGGAAGTGCGGCGTCTTCGCCCAGACCTCGTCGATGTGGTACATCAGGGCGTGGACGACGTTGTTGGCCCGGCTCGCGGGCTCCCCGTCGAAGAAGAGCTTGTCGAGGTAGCGCTCCAGGGCCTCGTCGTGAGCCTCGGTGCTCACGGTCGAGAGACGCTGCGCCTTCCACCAGGCCACGAGCATCTCGTACTCCCGCTGGTACAGCCGCAGCGTGGCCCCGCCCACCGACCTCTGCTTCAAGTAGCCCTTCTCGCCGGGGGACACCTTCACCGTCTTGGCCACGGCCTGTCTGGTGGCGGCGCGCCGCCGCCGGTCGCCGGTCGGGGGACGACTGTCGACCCCGTCCGGCAGCAGAAGGCCCTGCGGCGGCCGGCCACCGCTGGTCAGGGTCGCCTGCTGCGCGAGCCGCGCGGCCCAGCGCTCGGAGGGCGACGCGACGCTGCTCCGCGCTGTCGCCACAGAGCTGGTGCCCGACGGCGTGCTCCCAGCCAGTAGTAAACCGCCGTGGACACGAGGGGACCTCGAGCGGCTTCGGCTGCGGGAAGCCCGCTGCCGCTGCCAGCTCGCGCTCCCAGCGCGGGTCGAGCGCCGGCTCGCCATCTCGGCGGAGGGCACCCGGTCCGAGAGCCTCTTTGAGCCCCCGGGCTGCGACGCGGCAGAGGCCAGGAGGGTAGGCGCCAGCCAACGAGGTCTTCCATTTCCAAACTAGTTTGCCTGTCTCATCTGGGATCTTTACCTTACCTTCTAGTCGTTCATGGGGTACAGTACACACACAGGCCCTCTCAATGACACTCAAGGACGGGACGTTCGTCACGAACACGGTCGGCTTAAGGTAAGGAGCCCCATAGCGACAACAGTGATACTCGAACGACACGCAGCCCAGTTTCTCGAAGATGTTAACGAGGGGCGGGTACTTCAGGAGCCTCGAAGACCTAGGGTTCTCGAGCGACACGGAGACCCCACACCGATGGCACATCTTGAGGACCCGCACCGTGAAGTCAGCGCACCCAAGGCCTGCTCTCGAACCTTCCGAGTCTGGGGCCCCAGTCGCGTTGGCTACACTCCAGCGGGTACACGGGGTAGCGATGTGTACATGACAGACATATCCGTGGGAAATCCAATGCAGTATCTTTTGCTGAACAGCGATGCTAAGAACGTTGAAGTGCGGCCCGGCTGAGACATCGACAGGGCACAGGATGCGGAGGCCTGCCGCCGCGCACGCGCCAGAGAACCTGCAGCTCCCGCCGAAGATCTCCAGCACCCCAGCGCGGTCGCGCCGACGCGACGGCCCCCGTGCGCCAGGCCACGGTGGCCGGCGCTGGGGGCCCGCGGGAGGCGCCGGCGCCGCCGCCGAGCTCGCGGCGGCGCGCGGGGCGCCATCGGGCACGCGGTCGGGGCAGCACGCGCCCTCGCGCAGGCGCCTCAGCCGGGCGGCAAGGCGGCCCCCGCGCAGCGACTCGCCCGGCGCCAGGATCCCCTGCTCCGCGAGCCTGGAGTCCGAGTCCGTGGGGTTGCGGTCCGTCTCCACGTAGCGGCGAACCCACCGCGCCTCGGCCCCGAGCTCGACCGCCGCTGCCCGGCGGCACACTGAGTTGAGGGCGGGGTCATGCGCCCGCCCCCGCTCGGTGGCGAGCACCTCCGAGAGGTTATCGCCCAGCGACAAGACCACGCCTCCGTGGCTGGCAGGGTCCCGGACGGCGTGGTACAGCCCCACCAGCGCGATCCTCGCCTCCTTCATGTGGATCGCCTCGCGGCGCTGCCAAGCGCCAACCAGAAGCCGCCGCCAGCGCGTCGGCGCCACCAGCGTGTCCGGCAGCGCGGGCACGATCCCCGTGACCCTGGGGTGCGGGAGGCCGAGTTCGGCAGCCCGCAGGGCCTCGGCTGGCACCAGGCTGCTGACCCGCGGGGCGCGCCGCACAGGAACTGCGCGGTCGCCCCTCCGATCCCAGTCGCCGTCCTCGATGTCCAGGTCGGCGCCCAGCTCGCGGAAGTCGGCGTCCAGGCCGGTCTGAGCCCCGTCGATGCCGGGCCCCTCGCCCTCCTCCGCGACGGCGAATCGCCAGCGCTCTCGCCAGCGGCAGACGTCGTACAGCAGGTGGGGGTCGATCTGCCCACTGTGGATCGCGTAGCCCCGCGTCGAGGCATCCGAGCAAAAAGCGACTGGGTAATGGTGCGGCCGCAGCCGACTGCGAACGAGGGCTAACAAGCCGCGGCAGGTGACCAGCTCCCCTCGAACATGGCCGTCAAACCGTCGGTAGCGCCCGAGGTTCTCAGTGCTAAAAACATACAACCGCGACAACACGCTGAGGGCGGGCCGCGAGAGCATGAAGAAGTTGACCAGGTGGCCGAGGATGATGCGCATCACCTCCCCCGCGCAGCCGCCTCGGAGCTCCAGCTGCCGCAGCGCGTGCCACAGACGCCAGAACCGAGACCGCCGCTGCCTCCAGACGAACTTGGCGCCCTGCAGCTCGAACCCCACCATGTCGAGGTTCGCGTCGCACTCCACGTTGTCCCGCAGCGTGAAGCCCCGCTCGCTGAGGACGGCCACCATCGAGCCGTAGAACACGGCAGCATCCTCGTGGTCGAAGCACAACAAGTTCCCATTGTCCACGTACGGCGCTGCGACCGGGCGCCCCTTGGCCAGCCGGGGCGCGGGCTGCCCGTCTCGGAGCAGCTGGGCCTCGGCCAGACCGCGATCGCAGCGCATCACGCGCACGAGGGACTCGACCATGGCGTCAGTCAGGGCTGAGTGGCAGATGAAGAGCGCCCAGGTCCACCCCATGGGCACGCCACAAAAACACGGCCACACGGGGTCCTTGGCCGCGACGGGCAGCCAGGTGCCGACCCCGTCCACGACGTCGAAGACCCGCGTGATCCCCGCCTCGGCAGCGGTCATCCGGCAATCGATGCCGAACCAGTCGCTCATCACCTTGAAGCTCAGCTGGTAGAACCCGTCCTGCAGGTCGACAGCGGCGCCGCACAGCTCAAGCGAGCCAGCGGCCCCAGGCTCCAGCGCGGCATCGCTCAGGTCGAGAGCGGAAGCCGCCCCCGGCGTCGCCAGGTACGAGTGCGGCGGCCGCCGGTGCCAATGGTTCGGCACGCGGGCGTCGACGATAAGCCGCTGCCACCAGCCGTCCTTCTTGACAACCGTGAAGAGGCCGATGAATGCCTTCACCGAGGGCCGGAAGACCACGAGGTTGCCCCGGTGGAGGGTGAGCACAAGCTCCTTCATCAGCTCGCGGCTGAACCGAAGTCTGGGGTCGGTGTATGGCCGAGGAGGTGGACCGTCCGCCTCCACGTCGTTGGCCCGCCGCTCGATGTAGCGCCAGGGGTCCGCCAGCAGCTTGCGGGCGTCCGCGCCGACCACATCCAGGGCTTCCTTGGGCATCGTACTGTTCTGCAAAATCTTGAGCCGCTCCAGCTGGATGGGGACCCGGCTGGAGGACTCGCTCGTCAAATACATGTCCGCGCACTTCAGGAGGTCCGGAAGCGCCGAAGAAAAACTAGCATCTGGAGGGGCAGGAAACTGGTCGTCTACCCGCTCCGCGACACGGTCCAGAATCGACTGCTGAGCCGACGTGACCTCTCGCTCTGCTGGCCGCGACCGCCGCACTTGCAGTGGTCGGCCGATCCGCGCTGACGCCAGGCCATTCAGCGCCGCCACCGCGTCTGACACGAGGGCTGCTGCTGAGGGCTCGTCGCCCGCTCGAGTCGGGAGGCGGCGCGAAGCCGCCCGATCACCCCTGCCGAACATGTCCAACGCGGAGCCCGTCGGCAAGGGGAACGTATCGCAGGGCGATGACAAAACCTCGCGGTCAGTGGAGGCCGTACACGGCCTCGAAGAAGGGGGCGCCGCCGAACTGCCCAAGCCCCGCGATGCCGGCTCGGGCCCGTCGCCGCCCCCGCGTCTCTCTAGCCGTTGCCCGTCTTGCCGCCGCCTTGCTGGCGACCGGCCTGCCTCTTCTTCTCGTTCTCCTGCTCCTCGACGTCCTGGCGCATACTCTTGAGCGCCACGGCGCTGGCCTTCTGCTGCTCCGCCATGTACTTGTCGAACTCCGTCGTCTTGAGTCCTCCCGACTCGTCGAAGTTGGAGAGCACGAAGCGCTCGAGGCCGGTGAAGTCCGGTGCCTTCGGGTTCCGCCGCACGGCCTTCTGGCAGACGACGATGCGGCGGCAGATCAGCTCCACCGCCGCCAAGGACACCATGTTCGTCTGGTCGTACGCCTGGAGCATCCTCAGGTAGTCGAAGGCCAGCCGCACCTCCCGCGCCACGCTGCCCGTCGGGTTCACCCCGCTCTTGCTCTCCCACCACGTCGGGTACAGATGGAGCTCCAGCCCCGCCGCGGCCACGTCGCCCAAGACCTCCTTGGCGGCCGAGGGCCCCTCGAACGGCCAGTCGGGGAACTTCGGCTCGCGGAAGAGGTTGATGGACTCGCGGAGCAGCATCGCTCTCTTGCCACCCGCGTCGCGATGCACAGGAAGAATGCGCAAGTCCCGACCCGGGCCGCTGCGCTTCTTCTCCAGCCAGGCGTCGTGGTCCCGGACCCGCACGCGCTGAACGGACACCCACTCGCTGGCGCCCTCGTCGATGCAGTACAGCCCGGTGTCGCCCTTCACGACCGCACGATCGCCCAGCATGTTCCCGTCCGCGACCACCTCGTTGAACTTCTCGTGGCCCGTGTCGGAGACCCGCCACTGGCGGTCGGCGGCGGCCGCCGTGTTGCCAGGCTGGTGGCCCAGCACGCGGGCGAGCTGGCCGCCCCGCAGGAAGAGGTCGTCCCGCTGGTCGGCCGTGAGCGGGTCGAAGCCGTACACATTGCCGCGCACCTGTGCAGGCCACGGCGCCGCCCGAGCCAGGGGCAGCACGCGGTGCTGAGACAAGTCGATGACTTGCACTGAAAAATCTGGGGTGGCGCATACCCACCGCCCCGGCCCAAGTTCGAAGAGCAACAGTCTGTGATGCCATAATGAATTGGGATCGTCGACGTAGTCCACCAGGATCTGGATGATATCAGAGTCCAGTGTTGTCGCCATCTCGCAGTCGCCGCAGCGTGGACGGCGTCAAGGCAGACCCCTCCTGCTGGGCCGGCGGAGTCGCCGGGGCACGGCCGGCGGCCGCAGGCTGGGCCGCAGCCGGGGCCCGCGGGCGGAGCGCGGCCTGCGCTCCCAGGGTGAGGCTCACGCCCAGCAGCAGCCCGAGGCCAGCCGCCACCAAGAAGCCGCCCACCGGCTGGGCGCACACAGGCGCCGCCGCGGCGTGCAGCCGCTCGGGCCCGCAGCGGTCCAGCTGCGCCCGGAGGATTGTCAGCAGCCCCTCGTCCACGGGGCTGGACTCGAAATGGCACGAGCAATGGGTGCTCGCGGTGGAGGCGCCGAGGTACGCGCCGACAAAGGCGGAGCCCGCCCCGCCGAGCTGCTCTGCAAGCCAGTGCATGCGAGCTTGGACCAAGAGCGACTACGGAGACGCCCAAAGATCCCCCTCGGACCTTTGGCCTGAGACCGCCTCGCCGCCACAGAACAAAACAGTCAAAGACAAATATATACACACACGCACGCAGATGCATCGCGCGCCATAAGGCGGGCAGCCCTGGAAAGAGTAAACCCTATGCTGGCAAGAACTGGGGGCCCGCATGGAAAAATGCCACCTGGGTTGGCACCCGCCAGCGCCAGTGGTTCCGTTAGACCCGCGGAGTCGGGAGCTGTGGAAGGAAGCCGCAGGTTGCGGGGAACAAGAACGCAGCAGCGGTGAGCTACTGCGTGACCTCACGCGAAACCATCGGCTTGCCGCTGCCAGCGCGTTCGCTGCCTCAGGAAACGACGGCGCGCATTGCTCGCAAGCTGGCACGCCCACGCGCGTAGATCACATCACTGTCCCGACCGGCAGGTCCGGGCTCATCTCAGGGGCCCCTGATACGCGCGGAGTAGGAACGCTCGGGGAGCATGACGACTATTTGCTGGTTTTCTCTATGAAATGAAATCGGGCGAGCAGGCTGTCGCCAGGAATGTCATCCCAAGGGCCCACGGAAGCTCCAGGGCCCACAGTGCCAGCTGGATGTCAATGTTGCTTGTCGGGGGCATGTCTCAAAAAACTGGGGGGTGCAATGCCACCGTCCGGTTTCAACTGGTTCGCGGTTTCCTCGACACCCAAGCTGGCAGGTCTTGTGCCAACTGCGTTCGAGGAGGCCATACTTATCCGACGCAACGATGGCCCTGGAACGCACGCGCAGGAGGCGCAGGAAAACAACGCGCACTGCTCGCGCACAGGGTATCGATTCGCAGATTGCACAGCTGTTCAGATTCGCTCTGAGCCTGCGTGAAGGAGACGCACGGCAGCAGATGGCCGCCTCTTGGAGCAAGAGGGGCACGCTGCGATAATTGGCAAGCTTTGAGGTCCTGGTTCACCATAGCGACCGCCGCGCAGGAACTGTCATGATGTAGGATTATGCCAGAAGAGATGCCCCTGCACCAAATCAGGTCACACGCCGTTGAGACCACCGAGTTGAGACAGATGGTCGAGACAAGGTTTGTGCACAGACCAATGCCACGCGGCCATCGACGGAGACATGGCCAGAAAGGAGTGGCAGATAGTGAGAATCACACTTTGTCGAAGGGACAACCAAACGCCCTCCCTCCAGAGGACGTCGGGCCATACACGCAGCCGAGGTGGCTTTGGGGAAGCGGGGGCCGCTGGAGCCCTGGGCTTCCCTGGGGGCTGGCGCACCTCCCCGAGCCGCGCTCGATCTCCGACGAATGCATCTCTTCAAGGGCCCCAGGAACACACAAATTAACACGCACAAATCCCAATATTCACTTTATTTTCCCATATTTGTTTGGTTGTCGTCTCCCCCCCACTTCCCACATTTTCCCATCTGTTCCTGGGGGTCGACGATTAATTGTGTCAGTGTGTTTCCCTCCTGATCTCTCTCAGATTTCACCCCTCTGCAAGCCGTGTTCGGGCTCCGTGGCCATCAGAAACAACAGCTCTGGGGCGAGGACCTGCCACAGGGGCAAGCGTCCGCATCTCTGTAGAGGGCAGAAAATCCACCGCGATAAAACCACCCCGACACGCGACGCCGTTTAGTAAACGGACCCAAAGAAGGAATCAAACAGGGCAGGGCTGCTTCGTAAACGCCCAAAGCCGTATAGTAAACGCCAATTGTCCAGTCTGGGTGATTTTTCCCCCCTTGACTCTAGGGCCGCGCGTGCAAAAATGTAAAATGTCGGATGTCTGGGTTGTTTGACGGGCCCGCGAGTCGGAGAGCGGCGAAACATCTGCAGGACTTGGCTGTCATTTGGGGGGTATCTTCTATAGGGGGGTACACGCGCAACGCTGGCATAGACTTTAAAGCGCCTAAAGATATTTCGGCGCTGGAGCCGAGTGGAGGGAGAACCGATGCAAATGCGCCCTCGGCGGGGCATGGATGGGGGTTGCAGCGAGAGGAGCAATGCTGGCAGGGAGAAGGGCGAAGGGGGTGAGGAAGGCGACCCACGCTGACACCACCGATGCCAAAACGCCGCGTTCGTTGTTCTGTTTCCCCCTCGCCACCCCCGCCCTCCCCCCGCATCAACCTGCATCCTTCTTTCGGTTTCCCAATTTCACATTGACCCATCCCCACCCCGCCCCCCCCCCCCCGCTCGTCATCCCTCCGCCATCCATGTTCAATGTGTTCCCCCCTCCTTCACCGCCCACATTCAACCCCGCCCCCCCCCCCCCCCCCCTCTCCCCACCCCGCCCCTCCCGAACAACATTTCCTCCGCCTCTGCCCCCGCCCCTCGCGGCCCCCCCCCCCCCGCCCCCCTGCGCCGCCGCCATGTTTTTTTCCGCCCTCCACGTTCCCCCTGCCTTCTCCTACCTCGCCCCCTCCCCCGCGCCATGTGCCCATTGTGGCAATTTCCAATTTTCCACATTGCCTCCTGGAGCCCTTGCTTTCCCCCCGCACATCTCATTCCCCCCGCCTTCCGTCCTTCGTGATTTGCCAACATCCCTGTCGCACTTCCATGTTATCCCTCCCCTATCCCGATTTTCTTCGGCGCGCTCCGCTTCTCCCTGGTGCCACTGGCGACCGCCTGCCCAACGGGTCAGTCTGAAGCAAGGCCAAAACCACATTTCAAGCCAACCACTTGCTTCTAGACAAGATCGAAGAAACAGCGCCCCACTTACGTGTACGCGCAAGGCCGCAACCACAAGTCGACACAGACACCTGTCTATAGACATAAGCGAAAACCAGACGCACCCCATCTAATGTCTATACCGACAATCGTAAACACAAGAGAACAGGTAATGTCTACCACCCCGAGACGCGTAGACATAAGGCACGACTTAGTGTCGAAGAGAAACAATCTCGGTTGACATAGCGCCAATTCTAATGTCAACCGGAAACGAAATATACATTAGTTCCGGGCACCCCGCAAACCGCAAATGCCGTTGACATAGCGAGGCCCGTGTCGTCACGGCCATAATGTCTACCATTGTTGTGGGTTTCGAGATCGTTTGATATTACCCTCGACAAATGCGAAATCGTCAGCAGTCGGCCCCCTCGGCGCGATTCGTGCGAACGGTGCGCCGAAATGGGCGCACAGACGAATTGCGGACCCCTCCGATGGGGCTGTCGATGGACCTTTCCAAAGGGCGCGGTGCACGTCGCTAACGCGCCGCAATGGGCGCAGCGCCGCCGTGCGAATTCCTCCTCGCGGCCCATCGATGGAGCGCCTAGTCGGGCGCGATACTCATGGGCGCGACGATACGGGCGCGCGAGTTCTTCCGAAGGGGCAAAGGGCGCCCATGCTGGGGCATTGTCCGCGGGGCGGGCGCGCCGAAACCACACGTTGGCGTCGAGCGACCCACGGGGGCCACGCTGGGAGCTCCTCATGGGCGCGCGATCCGCGCAAGGAGGCGCCGAAATGGGCGCGGCGGCAGCAATGGCGGAAGGAGATATGGGGGGGCGAAAGGACTAGGAGGGACCGCGCGGCGCAGCGGAGAGAACACGAGAATCCAACGCGCGAGAAAATGAAAGTAGCACGGGCGGCAATATGGCGAGGAAGCGGGACGCAGGGCAAGAGAGGCGGAGACGCGAGGAACAGCGGAGAGGAAGCCCCACCCCACAAAAAAAAGGGTTACACATAACGCATAACAGTACCCCAACACTGAAGGAAATTCCAAAACCGCCCGCCTTTGAGGTCGCACCGGCAGCAGACCCGCACTCTCGCGGCGTCAGTGCAGTCAGCGCCTTATGTCTACACTGGCTTCTGGCTCTATAGAAATAACCGTGAGCAACGCCCAGCTGACTGCCAATGCAGGACCCCCCCACCGGGTCTTCCAAGACCCCGTGCTCTTCACGGTCGGCTTCGCGACCTGAATCTCCAGGCGGTCCCGGTCGTGTCCTGGAGTCTCCTCCGCCCTCGTCCTCCTCGTCCGTCCTTGTCCCTGTCACCCTCCCTGCCCTCGTCCATTCTGGTCCTCGTCATCTTCCCGACGGAGAGACGCCCTGGGGCTCGTCGAGGGCTCACTTCGCCCAAATCCTTTCCCGCTCCTCGGAATTATCGTCCTCCTCCAAGGCCGCACGGGCACGTGGACCGGTAGAGAACTTCGAGCGCTAACCTTCTGGCTTTTTTTCCGCAGTTGTGGCGACTGGTGGAAGCGCAGGGAGTAGGCATGCAAGGAGGAGGGCAGAAGAGGGTAGTACGCATCCTGTCCATGGGGGCTCCCAGAAGTTGCCTGTTAAGGCTTTAGGCAGGCGAGCGGCATCGGCGTCATCACATCTGAGATTTCTGGGGTACTCCTCCTCTGAAGGGGCCCTGGGACACACAAATAAATACACACAAATAAAAAGATGCCCCATATCTTCCCATATTTTCTGGGCTTTGTCTTCCCCCCAATTCCCATCTTTTCCCATACTTTCTTGGGAATCGACGATTCATTGTGTCTCTGTGTTTTTTCCCCTCCTGATCCTCGGCTGTGAGGCCCGGACGCTGCCCCACGCTGCTCTACAGGTCTGCTGCGACCTGGCGTCCCTCTCCTGCATCCCCCAGGAACCTCTCTCCTCCGCTGCCGCCTTCTTCCCTAGGGGAACAAAAAGTGACATAAACAGAAAAACTCGGAGGTCCGCGCGGACTTCTCGGATCGGCTCTGGGGCCCCCCGGCGGCGCCTCCGGCGCCGCCCCTGGCGCGCTCCGCGCGCCAGAGAGGGAAGTCCAGCGCCGATCCGAGAAATGCGCGCGGACCTCAGAGTTTTTATGTTTATGTCACTTTTTGTTCTTCCCTCAGCTGGCGACGGCGTCGCCGTCGATGGGCGTCGACGACGACGGACGTCGGCGTACGACGGCGATGGCCTGGCACCGCTCCCCTGAATCCCCCAGGACTCTCTCTCCTCCGCTGCCGCCTCCCCCCCTCCTCCCTCTGCCCTCCCCCTCGGCTGCCCACGGCGTCGCCGACGACGGGCGTCGCCGACGATGGGCGTCGACGAGGCCGACGGCCATGGCGGGCGCCGACGACGACGACGACGACGCTGACGGCGGTGACGTCGGCAGCGACGTCGACGACGTCGGCGCCGGCGGCGACGGCGCCGACGACGACGGGCAGCGCCGACGCCCGCGGCACGCCAGTCGCGCGCGCGCGCCTCGACGCGCGCCCTGCCCTGCCTCAGGTCGGCGGCCTCGCCGCGAGCGCGGGAGCGTGCCGCGGGGGCGTGCCGCTGGGGGCCGGTATCGGAGGCCTCCCAGATGGGGTCCGAGCAGATCGTGTCGGAGGATCGCACCGCACCGCCGATGCATCGGCGACGTCGGAGCGGGGAAGATCGGGCTCCGCGTCGAGCCACATCGCCGATGCATCGGCGATGCGGCGCGATGCTGCGACCCCATCTGCTCGGACTCCACCTGGGAGGCCCAGGCTCATCCTCGCGCCTCGGCCGACGACGACGACGTGACGAGGACGAGGACGAAGACGCAGGATCAGCCAGAATCCAGCCGCGAGATCGGGTCGAATCGCAACGTGCACCAGATCGGCAGGAGAGCCCAGAATCGAATCGATAAGTCGGATCGGCGATCGAAATGGATCGGATCGGCGGAACTCGTCAGGGGAGTCGGGAAAAAAACGAATCTGCGGAAAAGGGCAGGCTAGTAGGCCACCGTCGAGAAATCTGAGCCCAAATCGGAATCCGAAGTCGAATCGAATCGGAATCGTAAGCCATCGAAATCGAATCGAATCGAATCGGAAGACTCGAAACGAGCCCTGGATCGGGCCGCAGCGTCGCGGGGCCAGAACCGAATCGTTGCGGCGGCGCCAACAAGCACAACGGCGCCCGTGCAGGCACATGGCCGCACCGCATCGCTGGACCATCGGGGTCGAAAATCGGACCTGGCCGGCTGGCCGGAATCGACATCGAATTGATCGGGTCACTCTTAGGGGAAAGAAGAGTGGCATGAACATAACAACTGGGAGGTCCGCGCGGATTTCTCGGATCCGCGCTGGACCCCCTCCCTGGCGCAGAGCGCGCCAGGGGCGGCGCTGGAGGCGCCGCCGGGGGGGCCCCAGCGCCCATCCGAGAAATCCGCGCGGACCTCCCAGTTGATATGTTTATGCCATTGTTCGTTCCCCTACACTCAACTTTCGGGTTCTGACTCGGGTCTCCGGCAGCTGTTCGGGACGCTTCTGGCACCCCAGCGAGGCGGCGAGGCGAGGCAAGGCGAGGCGAGGCTGCTGGAGCGCATCCCAATGCTGAAGGACCCGTCGTCGTCGTCGTCCTCCTCCTCCTCGCGATCGTCGTCGTCGTAGCAGCATCAATTGGGGGGGCAGCATGCGGCAGCAAGGATAGCAACAGCGGCGGCGACCATGAGCGGGTTGGGGGTGGGGACGAGGGCGAGGCGGCCAGGCAAGGGAGGGAAGGTCATGCAGGCGGACGAAGAGAGGCGCAAGATGCGCCAGGCCCCCGCCTGCCGGGGGGTGAGAAGGCGCGCGGGATGATTGGCCGCGCGCTCGCCGCCGCTGCGACGAAAAAGTGTAATGGTTGGCTGCCCCCCTCCACGTCCCCTTGTCATCAGCGATGCGCCAGTCACTGACACGCGCTTCCGCTGGCTCGCTCGCTCGCCCCTCCTTGGGAGTTCAGAATCTCCGCCGGCGGCGGGGGGGGGTAAAGGGGGTATGGGGGGGGTGGGCTCACCAACGCACCGCCTGCGGCAACCAAATGGACCCCTGTGGCGACTCAATCATGCTGGACATCAGCTGGGAACTGGCTCGGTAAGGGCTCCAGCATGCCGGAGATGGCTCCTGAACGCCCAAGATGTTTTCAAGACGACCCAATGGGCCCCAAGACTGAGCATCGCTTAACCGATCCCAATCCCCAGCGGCGTGGCCTGGGCCACACTGGCCGATTGAACCCCCGGGATGGGGACATTGGCCGTTCCCTTCGGGTCTCGAGGGGGTGTATCCCCAACTTGGATGGCAATCTGGTGGGAGTCTCGAAGGGGATGAGGATGGGGATGGGCGTCGGTGAAACGATACTGAAAGACTCCTCAAGAGTTAGGTCGGGCGTGTCCCCCTACAGGCGGATTTTGGACGAAAAAGTGAAAATAGTCAAACAATCTTCAAAAATACTGAAACGCAGTCGAAACATCGTCCCCTGACTATTTTTTGACAATTTTTGAGCGTTCCTCCTGTAGAGGAGGGACATGCCCGACTCAACTCAAGAGGGCCCCAAGCGGGCTGGCTCCCGTGAGCCCTGGGGGGAGGGTCCTGCGGGCCCTCTGGAGGCTGTGCCCGCCCAGAACGGTCCCAGGAGGCCCCGCTTCGCCGAAGAATCGCTCGCAGGTACTTCCAAGGACCCTCAGACGGCCCAAAAGGCCTCCAAGACGCCCCCCAGAGGCCTCCGAGAACCCAAGAGGCTTCAGTCACAGATTTTCCGCTGGTTGTTCTAGGACTCTGGGTTGTTCTCGCCTTTTCGTCGGCTTCCCGACGATCCAAGACGGCCCACGAGGCCCACAAGATCGCCCCAAAACAACCCCAGAGCCCTCCAAGAGGGCCCCAAGACGGCCCAAGAGGACTCCAGGACGGCCCAAGAGGCGCACAAGAACCCGAACGGACATTTTGAGCCCTCGGCCCCGAGGGGCCCCAAGGATTGTGGATGCAATGACAATGGACACCCCAGCAATCCTATCATTGAATTAAACATGTGTTAAAAATGTTTGGACATGTTCTCACCATGGTGTAAACATGTGAATTACATATTTCAGACATGGTTAAACTTATGTTAGACATCTGGAAAGTAGTTGGCAACATGATTCCTCTCCATTGATCGTCGTCCACAACCCTAGGACGCCATCTGGAAATGATTTGGCAACATGCTTCATCTCCATTGGTCGTCGTCCACAACCCTGGGTTGCCCAAGAGGCCCCAAAGAGACCCCCAAGAGGCTCCCAAGAGGCCCCCGAACTGCTCCCAAGAGGCCCCCGAGAGCGCTCCAGAGAGACCCGAAGAAGCACCCCTGAGAACTGTGACCCACAACACAGGCACGGTGGCAGGATGGGCTGAAGGCCATTCGAGTAAGGTCGGGCCTGTCCCCCTACAGGCGGACTTTGAGCGGAAAACAATTCCCCAAAAACATTCCCACCTAGTTTAAAACGATCAGAGGAAAGCGTCCCCAGACTATTTTTACAATTTTTGGGTGTTCTCCCTGTAGAGGAACACGCCCGACCTAACATCAGATATCGCTCGAACTCAAGGGACGCTCACGAGGTCCTCCAGAGTCGGGCCTACGCGGGCACACGAGAGAGATCGGCGAGAGCCGTAGCTGCTCGACGAATTCCGTACAGATGGCCAGTCCTCTCTTCCTCAGTGGGCGGGGGCGGCGGCGAGACACGTACAATATTGTACACGTGGAAAGATATTACAATGGCCTCCACGACTTGTGACCTGACATCAGATATGCATTCGCGTGCTCGACTATTCCAGCCTCTGACGTCCCCAGGGCGGCCCGCACGAGAGGGCCCAAGGGGGGCGGCCCAAGAGAGCCCCAGGACCACCCGAGATGCCCAACACGATGGCTCCCAAGATGAAGGGGCCCTGGAACACACACATAAATACACACAAATAAAAAGATCCCCCATATTTTCCCATAGTTTCCGGGTCCGTCTTCCCCCCCACTTCCCATATTTTCCCATATTCTCCTGGGAGTCGACGATGAATGGTATCTGTGTGTTTTTTCCCCTCCTGACCCAAGGCGGCCTGCGAGGCCCCCGCAGGCCTGCGCGAGGCAGCCCAGGAGGCCCCCAAGAAAGGGCCCCCCAGGGGGCGGTCCAAGAGAGCCCCAAGACCACCCGAGACGCCCAACACTTACCAGCCTCGAACTTATCCCTATCCCTAAGATTGACACGCCAAAAGGCGATGACAATCTTAGGGATTCGCCCTCAAAAAATAAGGGGATCCGTAAGATTGGCATCGTGATGAGGAGGCGCCCAGCATAGGGATGGGGATATGTTCCAGGCTGGTACAACACGATGGCTCCCAAGGTCCGAAGCAGGAATGTATACACGACCACCGCCTGGAGGATCGATCTTCGGGGAAGGACAGCAGGTGGACACAACATCCCGCACCGTTTTCCTTGCGGTGTGCTATTCGCTACCCCGCGCACCCAGCCTTAGGTCGGGCATGTCCCCCTACAGACGAGTTTTTGGACCAAAACTGACAAATACCCCCGATATGCCCTGGAAAAGAATCAAACAATGGCTAAACAAAAAATCCCCCCTTGACTATTTTGTGGACTATTTTTGAACATCCCCCCTGTAGAAGGACAGGCCCGACTTAAACCCAGCTTGACCTTGACGGGCTGCGGGGCGAGCTGTCGACCGCTCGACCTGGCCGGAGCGGTGCACCCCGCGGGCAGGGCCAATCGGCACGAGACCGGCGGGAGGATGCCCGTGCTGCCCAAGTTCACGCGGGCGCCGCAGCGCCGCGGGCGGCGCAGGATTTCGCGCATCAGCCCGAGCGGAAAGGCGGAGTGGGATGGGACGATGTAGGACGAGGATGATGCCGTGATTCGGGAGCTGCCAAGAGGGGGGCGTCCAAGAGGGGGGGGTGCAAATCATTGCTGGCGGCATGTGCGCGGCCCAGGGGGGGGGGCAGGGACGTAATGAAATAAGAGGTGGCGCCATGAGATCTGGAGAAATATCATGGCCCACGCCATGATATCCACCCCCTCCTAGCCATCACCCCCCCTTTTGCCGTCCCCGAAGGTTGCGACCGGCTCAGGGTGCGTTCCTGGACTCCTGGAGCGCACCTGGCGGCCCTCGGTTCTGCAGCCCGCGCGGAACGGTAGGACGCCTTTGTGGAGATGATGGGAATCTGGCAACGTGCCACTTCCGTGCCTTGCTCCTGAGTGTTCGGGGACGCATCCAGCGGCCCTACCTCGGTTCTGCAGCCCGCGCGGAACGGTAGGAAACCTTTGTGGAGATGATGGGAATCTGGGAACGTGACCTGTCCGCGTCTTGATCCGGAAGATTCGGGGACTTCTGGCCATTTCTCCGTCTGCAGTGTGGCGGTCACCAAGGTCCCCAGCGGCCTGACGGCCGGTTCACAAGCCGAGACTTCAATCGGGCCTGTCCCCCATACAGGCCGATTTTCGAAGCAAAATTCAAAATAGTCTAAGAATATTCAAAACTTGTCAAACAAATACCCAAAACAAATCCCCCTACTTTTCTGGGCTACCTCAGGTAGAGGGACAGGCCCGTCGTAAACCTAGACCCTCGATGCCACGTTTTTTCACAACGTCGACCCCGAGGGTCTCGACCCACTCCCTGGGACCACTTTTCATCCTGAGCAGCTTTTCATCCTGAGCAGTTTGTCCACGGCAAGGGCCCCCTGAGGCTGAAAACAGAGCAGGGGCTCGACCACAAGAAACCTTCCACAAGAAACTCAACCCTGAGACCCCAAAACGTCCATTGACTGCTGGTGTGGGAGCACCACGCTTCCCAAAGGAAAACCATCCAGACCCAAGAAACCAAGGGCACCCTGGAGGCATGCACGGTGTTCTTGGCATGGGTCTCCACTGCACAGACAGACCTTTTGTCGCGATTTTTTCGTGGCTCGAGGGGGTCTGGAAATCCAAGCACACTTTACCAGCCTGGAACATATCCCTATCCCTATGCTGGGCACCTCCTCATCACGATGCCAATCTTAAGGATTCCCTTAAAAATTGAGGGCGAATCCCTGAGATTGTCATCGCCTTTTGGCGTGTCAATCTTAGGGATAGGGATACGTTCGAGGCTGGTAAACATGGACATGCCTGGGGAGCGGGAGCAGCGTCCGCGCGCAGAGCCGCCTCCGCGTCACTCCCAGGCCCCCGCCGCAGGAGAGCAGCCTCCCGCGCTGCTTCCGCCGGCCTCCGCCCGTGGGCGAGGCGTCCACCCACAGCCGTCTCGAAGGCGAGCAACCTGTGCAGGGGAACGAGGCAATGACACAAACACAAACGCTCGGAGGTCCGCGCGGACCTCTCGGATCGGCGCTGGGGCCCCGCGAGGCGCCGCCCGCGGCGCGCTCCGCGCGCCAGCGCGGAAGCGAGGGAGCTGAGGCGAAGGGAAGAGAGAGGAGCGCGGAGGGGAACTCAAGGAGGAGACGGGAGCTGCTACAGAAGAAGGGGTGCAGAAGAGGAGGAGGAGGAGGAGGAGGAGACAGAGGAGGAGGACCAGTGTAAACCCTAGAGTCATCAACGAGGTTGGAATAAACCATCCCCCAAAAGCTCCACCTTCACAGGCGCTGATCCAAGGAGGAGGAGGAGGAGGAGGAGGAGGAGGAGGAGGAGGAGGAGGAGGAGGAGGAGGAGAGGGGGGCCAGCGCTGATCCGAGAACTCGGCGCGGACCTCCGAATGCACGCCGTAGCCATCGCTTGGCCTCCGCCCTCCGACCGTCTGGGAGCGCTGCGGATGGAGCGGGGGGGGATGTCCCTGCCTGGCCGCTGCTGGCGCCCACCAGCGCCTGACTGCAGGGCAATGTTTTCATACATAGGATCTAAGAATATGAGATTTCCAATGCATGATTAACTCATGAATAAATCAATGCATGAACGCATCGTTGCTCTTCATACTGAATCCCTGCATGTTTCATACATGATCCGCACGCGGAGCATGTATTAAAAATGGCACTGTACAGACATCGTTTGGCGGCGCGCCCGGTGGGGAGGGAATCAAAAGGGGCGGGCCGTCTCAGCAGGCTCGGAAGCCCCCCCGGGCTTCTAAACATATTTCTGGCCCCCCCCGCGAAGACACAAACACTGTTCCGAAGGCGCGAAGGCTTCTGAGAAGTCCCGCCGCCTTCTGCGAAGACCTTGCCCTCCTCATCCCCGCGAAGACACAAACGCTGCTCAGAAGGCGCGAAGGGTTCTGAGAAGTCCCGCCGCCTTCTGAGAAGACCTTCACCTTCTCATTTCCCCCCTCGCTCGCCGCCGAATCGGGCTACCACAAGGACTGCCGAAGAAGGGGCGGAGGGGCCTTTTCTCGCCACGGCGAACCTCGTCCACGAAGGGGTCTCCCGACCTTGATCTAAAGCAAAGGGGCCCAGGGGCAAACAAACACATACACACACAAATCCCAGGATTTCCCATATTTCCCCATACTGTCTGGGTTTTCGTCACCCCCCACATCCCACATGTTCCCATATCTTCCTGGGAACCGACGATCAATTGCGTCTGTGTGTTCTTCCCCCTCCTGACAGATCCCCTCCCAAGCGCATGGTCAGGTCGGGCGCGTCCCCCCACAGGCAGATCTTGGACGAAAAATCCAGTATAGCCAAAACATGCTCAACACATCCTCCAACATACTGTTCAAAAATATCCTGGCGAAGGACCCAACCATAAGAAATTGACTGTAACGCGTTGTGGGTGCCGCTTTCGGTGGGGCTCCCTATGGGGCCACGAAACGCTGCCTTGGGTGGGGGAACCGCATGCGAACTGCGCCACTGGGGCGGGCCTTCGGTGGAGTTCCCTATGGGGCCACGAAACACTGCCCTGGGTACGGGAACCGCATGCGAACTGCGCCACTGGGGCCTTCGGTGGAGCTCCCTATGGGGCCACGAAGCGCTGCCCTGGGTGGGGGAACCGCATGCGAACTGCGCCACGGGGGCCTTCGGTGGAGCTCCCTATGGGGCCACGAAGCGCTGCCCTGGGTGGGGGAACCGCATGCGAACTGCGCCACTGGGGCCTTCGGCGGAGCTCCCTATGGGGCCACGAAACGCTGCCCTGGGTACGGGAACCGCATGCGAACTGCGCCACTGGGGCCTTCGGTGGAGCTCCCTATGGGGCCACGAAACGCTGCCTGGGTGGGGGAACCGCATGCGAACTGCGCCACTGGGGCCTTCGGTGGAGCTCCCTATGGGGCCACGAAGCGCTGCCCTGGGTGGGGGAACCGCATGCGAA
The DNA here is from genome assembly GCA_963575745.1 of Prorocentrum cordatum. Classification (NCBI taxonomy): domain Eukaryota; class Dinophyceae; order Prorocentrales; family Prorocentraceae; genus Prorocentrum; species Prorocentrum cordatum. The sequence continues at coordinate 48,011 of CAUYUJ010004947.1, read as the reverse complement.
CTGGCCACTGAGGCCTTCGGTGGAGCCCCTGTGGGGCCACGAAACGCTGCCCTGGGTGGGGGGCCGCATGCGAGAGCAGCCACTGGGGCCTTCGGTGGAGCTCCCTGTGGGGCCACGAACCGCTGCCCTGGGTGGGGGAACCGCATGCGAGAGCAGCCACTGGGGCCTTCGGTGGAGCTCCCTATAGGGCCACGAAGCGCTGCCCTGGGTGGGGGAAGCGCATGCGAGAGCAGCCACTGGGGCCTTCGGTGGAGCTACCTATAGGGCCACGAAACGCTGCCCTGGGTGGGAGAACCGCATGCGAGAGCAGCCACTGGGGCCTTCGGTGGAGCTCCCGATGGGGCCACGAAGCGCTGCCCTGGGTGGGAGAACCGCATGCGAGAGTAGCCACTGGGGCTTTCGGTGGAGCTCCCTATGGGGCCACGAAGCGCTGCCCTGGGTGGGGGAAGCGCATGCGAGAGCAGCCACTGGGGCCTTCGGTGGAGCTCCCTATGGGGCCACGAAACGCTGCCCTTGGTACGGGAACCGCATGCGAGAGCAACCACTGGGGCCTTCGGTGGAGCTCCCTATGGGGCTACGAAGCGCGTGAGAGGTGTGCCGAGAGCAGAGGCAAGGAGGGGGAGGAGGGAGGAGGGGTAGGAGTAGGAATAGGAGTAGGAACCAGTGGCGGAGCCAGTCAATAATAAAATTTGGGCTTAAACCTCAGGGCACAGAGAAACCTTCCGCTGCCGCCGTTCTTGGTCGGCCTTGCTTAGGGCTTTGGGCGCGAGCCCGTCTCTAATGCGATCAAGGTAAACCCTACCCGTGGGAGTTATATCCGTGCAAGCCTTCCCGAGGGACCGAAGCTGCTGGTCCGAGAAAGCTCCACATCGGCCACAGAACCAAATTTTGAGCGCAGTATGGTAATTAAGGAGATGGGAGGGGTGTAGCCAGCCCCCCGCGACGTGAATACGACCCCCTACAGCTGGAGACATAAGCGTGCCATTCACATTTACAAGTGGGGGGCACACTGAGTTCCAGAATTCAGCAGTCGTGGCTTTTGTAGCCGAACCGAAACACTTCGAACACTTCTGTTTGCACTCCGAGAGCCTGTGAGCCGAGAGGAGCGGGGCGAGAGCAGCAGCAGCGGGGGGGCGGGGAAGGGGAGGAGGGGGAGGCGGGACCCCCTCTCTTTTCCTGTCCCGCGCTTCCAAGGCCACGGTTTTCTCAGCAACAAAACAATCGAGGGTAGCTTTGAGCAACCTCGTTCGGACCAAAAGAGCCCGCCTTTCGTGAATCTGAATTTGCTGTCGGACCGATTCGGGGATCCTGCGCGCCAATGCTGCCGCACCAGCTATTTCATCTACAACAGTATTGGCTAGCACGAGACTGCTGGTCGCCCGCCCTGCACATATATCCTCCTCGTCTTGGTGACTGGGAGTGAAGAGCACAGAAACACAGTGATGGGGGCGGTGGAGCATCAGCTGTCTAATGATAGCCCACAGATCGGCGTCAGGTCCCTTCGGTGATCTGCACGCGCATTCGTACCAACTGTTGGCCAGGGGTTCAAAATCAGTTATATACACTAGATGGTCGAGGGTCGTTTTAAGAGCTAGCATAAAAGCACACAACTCGCCTCTGGCAACCGCCTGTCTTGGCCCCCAAAGCGGGCCAGAGATGGAGGATTCAACCGCGAGCGGGTGGAGAGAGGCGAACTTTACAATAGCAGCACCTACGCGTCGGAGCCTGGGTGATTTCGAGTCGGGACCGCCAGAGGCGTCTCCCGCGACGATTACTGGACGCTCGCGAGACCCGACCCCGAGGCACCCGACTTCAACCTCGTTAACGCCCGTCGCAGACCAGGCAGGGACAGAGACAGGAGGAGGGACTCTGGTCCAGTCCCTAGGGATGAGGCCTCGAGCCCAAAACCCTTCTTCACTATCAAACTGCGCTAAAGCCTGGGGCACGAGGTGCTCAGAGGAGGCGAAAGCCTGCGAATGTTTATTCTCACTGCATTCCCAGTACCTGTGCTTCGCCGTCTCAGGTGCTGCACGGCATCGGTCACAGATGTTGTCGCCCGCGTAGGCCCTGATGAGACTAGCCTTCCTGTCCTTGGTCCAGCAGCCCGCTGTGGACACCATCACCATGGTCTCCGCGAGCCTCTTGCCGTTGTCAGCCTCGCTGAGCTGTCGGACCAATCGGCGGTGCGAATCATTATCAACTCCGTTCTGCAAGCCAGATCCCAGGTACTGCGTACTAGCCTGGCGCCACGTATTGACGTACAAGGACTCCTTAAGGTCGGACAATATAGCATCGTGCGTGTCAATATGCGGGTCACCTGTGTAGCAGTCATCGGGGAAGTTCCATTCTTCATACGAGTTCGGGCCTGTAGGGGAACTCCACGTGGAAGCTGTAGTTGGTGTCCAGCCCGCCCGCAGAAGGTTTAGGATGACAGCCGAGACTGGTCCTCGAACTTGCTGCGCTTGCTCGGCGCGGGTCTTCCCTTGGAGGTTGCACAGGATAACTGGCCAAATGCGTCTAACTGAAGGTCGAATGGTTGGGTGATCTCGCCAGGTACGCAGCCACATGTCGACGGCCTTGGCGGGCAACGTGTGCGCAGGGTCCATGTCAGGCGTCTTGATATCCAGCAGCGTGGTCAGGCATCTGCCTCGGTTGCCAGCTGATACCGACTGCCCGAGACGACGGCGGACCGAGACCATCTGCTGGCCAAAGACTCCGTGCACCTGGTGGCCATAAAGGCCTGCAGGGAGGCCCCCCTGCTTCTGTAATTGAGCCGTCACGTGGTACTGCCTGGAGGCCTTGGTGAATTTGCGGATCTTGGTTGAGATCTGCTTGTGCTTCGTCTCGCGTGCACGTCTGGTCGATCTGGCCATCTTGCCACAGCCGAAGTCGACGCCCAAGTACGTGGCCTGCGAAACACCCTTGATTTCATATCCTCTACTGCGAACATCCTTAACGATAGCCCTCGTGTCATGCATGTTGGTGCACATGATGATGGACTTCGCGGCAACTTTCAGCTTCCTGAGCTTCAGCTGCTCGCACGTGAACACGATGCAGTACACCATCTGTCGCCTGAGTGCCTTCCTCGAGCCTGCCATGCGTTGAGATAAGTCGTCGATCCACAGTCTGTGATCGAACTGCGGGTGTATGGTCGCAACTGCTTCCATCACGAAATGGGCGAGCGCCTTGGCGAAGCGCGTGCCAGAGCGTAGTCCTTGGACTACACTCTGGCTGGGTTCGAATGGGTCCGTCGCCGCGCCCATTTGTTCTAGTGCCCTGGGGGCTACACATTGCACCAGCTCGAGGTAGAGCACAACAGGAGGAAAGTTAAGTCGTAGCGCTGCTGCTACAAGTGGCTGCCATGGTATTGAGTCATAGAAGGCTTCTATGTCTAGCATAGCGTGCCCATGTTGCATTTTGAAATTATGAGCGACCTCTTCACTTATCGAGCGTAAGAAAGCCTCTTGGAGGCAAGAATTGCCACGTATAGCAGCGTCCCAATGTGCTGATTGTTCTTTACTCCATACCTGAATTTCTTCTTCACGAATCATTGACCATACTCGGCCCAGCATAGAGACCAGGCCTATCGCCCGATCTCCCGTGCTCTTCTTGGGTGTGAGCCGCGCGAGGATCAGGAGCACCTGCACTGGCCACGTGAGGGTGGCCTCCACCGCCTCCAGCAGCAGGGCCATTTCGGCCAGGCCTGCTGCTGGGAGGCGCTCGTAGTCGACGGGCGTGAAGCCGTCCACTCCCGTGCCCGCGTTCGCCTTCATCCTTCGGCAAGCCTTGACTATGCTGGCGGGGCCGATGGGCTCGAGCGGGGCGTCGACCGCCTCAGCTCGGATCTGCCTGAACAGCTCCCTGGTGTCGCTGAGGCTGACGGCAGTGGGAGCCCATAACTGCTTGTAATGCTTCATCTTCTCGTCCATGATCTCTTTGGGGTGGTAGATGGTGCGTCCGTCCATGGCCAGCTCGACCGCTGGTAGAACCTTGGGCTTCAGGGACTTGTGGAGGATCCCACGCGCCTTCGGCTCCGGCACCCACTCACGGGAGTCGTGCAGCGATGACTGGACTGCTATCCGCTGGGCTCGAGCTGCCACACGTTTGGCACATCGTTCCCAAGATTCCAAAACTGGTAGGGCGACCTGGCCTCCGCAACGCAGAAACTCGATCCACTTCTCCCACGGCGGGCCCTTATCGAGCCTTAGCAAACCATGGGCGTCGGCAGGAACATCACCAAGGAGCTTATGACAAGCGGTGCGGTAGCCATCCAGTTGCACATGTCCGTTGTCACGCGACGTGTGCCGCAAGACTCCAGCCACAACTGTGCGCAGTCTCGTCCACCATTGAGCACGACCGTCTCGGAGGTGGAGCTGCCGTCGGTGCGAAGCCTCGTGGACAGAGCGTACCCGAAACTGAGGACCATTCGCATGCGGCGTGCCAGCCATGGCTTGATCGTGGTGCGCAAGGATGGTGCGCTCTGCCGTGGTCGCCCACGCAGCATATAAACCTGATATTGTGGCGGAGTGTTTTGGTTCGAGCCGAAACGCTACGGAGCGCAGCAAAGGAGGGGAGACATATTCTAAACAAGTGGCTCCTGACGCAAACCCAACATCTTCCCGAATCTGACACCACAAATCCTGCGGTATCTTGAACGAAGGCTCGGGGGGGGTCGCGGCAGGGCCAGTCTGTTCGGGCTCGGCTCCTCGGGCGCCTTCCGTGGCTTGATCGTTTAAACCGTCGGGGGGGGGACTGGCTCGAATTGGGGGGAGGGCTGAGGCCGCGCGCAGACGCACCGTTGCCAGCAGTAGCACCAGTCTCCCGAAGACTGTCACGTGCTGGCTGATTCGGAGTCCTGGGCGCGGGGAGAGGGGCCGAGGGAGGAGCAGCAAGGGCTGGCGTGACAATATGTTGGCTGATCGTCACGTCAGGACAGAAATTAAGCTCATTTTCCCAAAGATCGGGCTCATCAGGCCAGACGTCGAGATCGAGCTCTGGTTCAAAATCTTGAGTCGCAGGATCCGTCCCTATAGGACCCTCAACTCCCCCTACATCGTCGTGAGACTCAGACTGGACACAGTCCCCAAAAAGTGAATATCTAATCCCAACGGTCTTGGCAGCAGCCTCGGCTTGGGCCGACTGCCTCAGAGTCTTCGCACGGGAGCTCTTGGACCCAAGAGTGGGAGCCGTCTGAGGCCTAGCCACCTGGGGCAGCCTAAGGGGCACCTCGAGGACCCTGGTGACCAACTGGAGGCCCGAGCTCCTAAGAGTGAGGTGCAGGCCTACATGTGGTTTCCAGCTCACATCACGGACGACAGTCAGATCCTTGACGAAGGGAAGGGCAGATTGCGAGCAGACCATATAATCCAAGAGAGAGTCTGGAGCATTTTTCCTCGCGCACGTGCCAACACCTCCTTGCGCCACACGAATGATCCCGTCTACCTGCTGAATGAAGCTGGAGGCCTGCAGCACGGTGGGGTCCACGTTGAAATCGCCGATGACGAGCCACGGAATGCGTACCGACTTGAGCAAACCTCCCAGTCGGCCATACCGACGCTTGTTGTGGCCCGTCATCTGTATCGAAGAGTAGCCGTACAGCAAGACGACCAAGAGGCTGTAGCCCGCCTGGTGAATCACCATCGGCAAGAAGCCGTCCAGCGCCGACGTCCCAACATCGGATAACTGAGCAGCTGCTGCCCGAGCTTCAGGGAGAAGGTGCGCTTGAAGATGCTTCCGTGCTAGGAACATTTCTCCACCTTCATTCGATCTGTCTTGCTTGTCAGCTGAAACTGTCTTGCCCGACTCGCGTGCTGGATTGTGGTACAATCTGGGCTTCTGCAGTCGAGCCGTTTTGTCCCATTCGTGCAGTTCGGCAGGGGAGTGAACATGTGTCTCCAGGAAGCCGAAGAAGTGGTAGGTAGCCGAATTCTTGACCAGGTACTTCCAAACTTTGTCAGAGAGCTCCGTCACGTTCGCCATCAACATGTGCGTGAACTCCTGACCCTCGGTTGTGTTACGGGTCCGAGGCGAACCCTCCTGCATTTGTCAAGCCGAGGCCGCGGCAGCCGCCCCAGCCTCCTGGCCAGGCGTTGCGCTCCCACCAGCGGCGGCGGCCGCTGGGTCGCCTTGCCTGGGGGCGGCCGTGCTCTCGGAGCCCTTGCCCTTCGCCTTGGCCGTCTCGATCATCGCCTGGTAGCGCGCGTCGGACAGCTTCTTCGCTTCCTCTTTGAGCTTCTCGGTGCGCCTGGCGTCCTCGCCGTCGGCCTGGGGCATCGGTAAGTCCTTCGAGCCCTCCGCCGCTGGCGCCTCTGCAGGCTGGGCCTCTGGTGGAGGGGCCACGTCGCCTGCCTTGCCCTTGCGTTTCTTGGACATCCTGTCCGTGATGTCCTGCTGGAACTTCTTGGCCTGCTCGAGCTACTGTGTGATCTCCTTCTCCTTACCTTCCAACTGGCCACGCGTGTTGAGAAGGTCCTGCTGGAGTGTCTGCAGTGCTGCTCGTTCAGGCTCTGTGCAATCCATCTGGTCCAGGCCCGCGAAGAAGGTCTCGTCCCACTCAAGCTTGAACATGGGTCCCTTCTGCTGGCTCTGGTTCTGTGTGTTGGCATCCTGGACGCCCTCTGCCATGGCCACCGCTCGAGCCGCTGCCGTCTTGGCCTCCTTGGCCTCGGCCAGGCGCAGGGCGGCCGCCTCCTCCTTGGCCTCCGCTGCCTTCAGGCTGGAGCGAAGGCGGAGGACAGAGGCCACGGCTTGCTCGTGCAAGTGGTCCGCGTTCTTGAAGGCCCCGTCCGCCCTCTTCATGGCGTCGACGGGGTTGGCAGCAGACGGCGGCGGATCGTTCTGGATCCGCGTGATCTGCGCCTTGAGGGTATTCTGCAACTCCTTATCGTTGGTCGCTGCCAAGGCCTTGCGCAAGTGCTGCGAGACCTCAGTGCCACCGCCCTTGCCACTGCGCTTGACGCCCGACGGGGAGGGGCTGCGGCTGCGCCGAGCCGACCTGCTGCCGCCGCCGCCGCCCGTGTCGCTGCCGAGCTCCTCCTCGCACTCGTGGAAGTCCTCGATGTCGTCGGCCTCCGCGTCAAGGTCGAACCTGACCGTGCCTCGGACTGGCTTCTTGTAGAGCGTGAGAACGGTTTGGCAGCCAGGGCACTTCCGCTGCTTCATGCTAAGGATCGAGTTCCACTCGCAACGCTTGCATTTGTCGCACCTCGTCCACGGGGGCGTCGACATGTCGCTAACGAGTGCTTCTGTTCCGTACGAAAAACCTCTGTCTTGGTCGTGGCCCCAGTGGTGTGGCTGACACCAGGGCCAAGTCCCTCAAGCACCACGTGGAGGTGCAGAGGACCTGGGGGACGGCAAAATGCTCGAGCCCAAGTTGCTTGAGAGGAGGGAGGAGGGGGACGAGGGGGAGGAGGAAGGAAGGTGGGACGCGGGGCGCTGTCTCTATAAAACCGAGGACCCAACACCACAAGATGATTGGGAATAAGCCCCAAACTATTGTTTGACTATTTTGGAATATTCCCTCTGTAGAGGGACATGCCCGACTTAAGCCCATGGTGGTCCTCCTTTCAGCGTCTCGTCGGGGAACTTCTGACCCGGGTCAATCCAGACCCGGGTCAATCAGGTCTTGCAAAATCCTGCAAAATCCTGCATCCAAACCCGGGTCAGTGCGAAGGATCCCGCAGAATCCTGCGGGATCCTGCGCCCAAGCCCGAGTCAGTGCGACCCTGGCCCCGCAGGATCCTGCAAGATCGGGCGCTCTGGCTGACCCCTGTTTGCACTGACCCCCGTCTCGAGGCTCCCGATCTCGACTACTTCTGGATATATTCCCTCTGTAGAAGGGTACGGTCTGTGCTCCCTCCCCTCTCTCGACTGGTTTTGACTATTTCTGGAGACTCCCTCCGTAGAGAGACATGCCCGACTTAAGCCCATGGTGGTCCTCCTTTCGGCGTCCCGGCTGCACCCCCCCTCTCTCGCCGGGCACGTCTATGGGCGACCGGAGCGGGGGGCGCCTAGGCCGCGCGCAGGGGCGGCCCCCGGCGCGAGCGGGAGGAGCGCCACTGCGCTCCGCACGGCCCGCGCGCCGTCCCCGGTCGTAGGTCGGGCGCGTCCCCCTATAACACCAAACCTATAGCATACCAACAACACAACCATGCCTATAACATATAGGTCGAGAGTTTTGGACGACAAATCTATCACAGACCAACACTATAACATACCAGCAACATGTTCAAAACATGTTCAACAATAGTCGAACAGTCGTCCCCATCCTATCTTTTTGACTAGTTTTGAATTTTCCCCGTGTAGAGGGACAGGCCCGACTGAACCCCAGTCCCCCGACGCAGGTGCGCGCTGGACAACCCCGAGACCCCGGCGTCGCAACTTTTAAGCAGAGGGCGATCTTGCCTCGTTGCGGGCCCTGGGGCCATCACGAATCGATCCGGCTCGGAGAATGCCGCAGGCATACGGAGTCTTGGGGGGGCTGCGGTCTGGTTTTTTTTGTTGGCGATGTTGCGGAGGTCGCGTGCAACACCGCTCTCCGAAAGCACGCCATCCCTGTGATTGGGCGCCCGAATTATTAGGGGTATCTCGGGCGCGGGGTAACTCGGGTTCGGATTCCCGAAAAACGAACCCGAGTTAGCCCTGACCCGAGTTACCCCTGATGATTCGGGGCTCTGGACGCCCGAATTATCCGGGGTAACTCGGGCCCGGGGCAACTCGGGTTCGGATTCCCGAAAAACGAACCCGAGTTAGCCCTGATCCGAGTTACCCCTGATGATTCGGGGCTCTGATGTGAGGCGATCCTCCCGCGAGGGCCCCCATGTGCGCACGCTAGTCCCCATGCCAGGCTTTGCCTCTTCGGCGCGCGCTGTCCACAGGGGTGGGGGGGGGACGGCGTGCAACCAGCCGGCCCGCGGCGCCACATCGCACACGCCATCTTTGCAACGCTGGCCGCAACTGTTTCGCAGCGTGGGATCTCGGGGAACGCGGACTGTCGGGGGCGGCCAAGAGGGGGGCGTCCAAGAGGGGGGGTGCAAAATCAGGGCCGGCGGCGCGTGCGCGGCCCAGGGGGGGGGGGGGGCGGGAACGTCATGAGATACGAGAGGCGCCGTGAGATCTGGGGAGATTTCGTGGCCCCCGCCAGGTTCTCTACCCCCCCTAGTCTGAAGCCGGGCCTGTCCCCCTACAGGGAGATTTTCGACGAAATATAAAACATACAAAAAAACAAATGCAAACAATTACTCAAAAAATAGTCCCCAGACGATTTTTGGATTATTTTGAAGGTATTTCGGGGGCATTTTTTAACATTTTCGTCGGAAATCCCCCTGTGGGGGGACAGGCCCGACTTCTCCCTGGTCATCACCCCCCCCCTCTCTGCCGCCCCCGAGACTGCGGAGGTCCCTCGATGCCTCCCCCGGGGACAGTGGCCAGCCTCCCTCCCAGGGAGCAGAGAGGAGCGGCACCACGAGCACCAGGGACCACGAGCTGGAGGAGCCGGGGGGGGCCTCTCTCTGGTGGCGTGGTCCCCCCTCTCTCGTCGCTCGGAGCACCCTCCCTGTCCCCAGCTCGGGGAGGCATCGAGGATCTCCTCGCTGGAGGTGGCCGCCTCGGCTGCTGGCGGTGTCGCTTCTGGCGGTGCCTCCCCCGGTTCGCCCCGAGGAGGTTGGCCTCTCGACAGCCGCGCGGCCTGGCGAGGGCCCCCAGGAAGGCCGGGGACGGCGGCAAAGCCTCGGGACGCGCCTCTTGACGCGACGCGAGGGGTGCGGGCCTGGTCTTGCGAACGGCCTGACTCGTGCTGAGGTGCTCCTGGCCCAGGATGCCCCCAACTGTTCGCTCCATTTTGAGCCCCTGGGGCCCTCTGGGCCTCGCGACGGGTGCTCTGGAGGCCGTGGGGCCTGCTTAGAGATCCTGGAGGCACCTTGGGCCATGGGCACTTCGAATCGGAGGAGGAGGAGGAGGAGGAGGAGGAGGAGGAGGAGGAGGACGATCGAAGACGAGCAGGAGGAGCAGGAGCAGGAGGAGGCGGCGGAGGAGGCGTGCTTCTGAGTAGCCTCCCGCCCCCCCCTCGTCATGGGGGGCCGCCGGCGGTCCAGCACCCCCGCGGCGCGCGCACGCGCAGGCGGCAGCAGGGCGCCCCCCGCCCCCCGGCGGGGGCGGCGCGGCGCCTCTGCCTGCGCGCCCAGGAGGCGATCGCCTCAGAGACGGCGACGGCGACGGCCAGCGACGGCGGCGGCGCCGGCCATGGCGGCGGCGGCGGCGGCGTCGACGACGGCGACGACGGCCACGTCGTCGGCCACGGCCACGGCGGCGGCGGCGGCGGCGACCAGCCGACCGCGACGGCGACGACCAGCCGGCGGCGGCGGCGGCGGCGGCGACGGCGGCGACGAGGCTGCGCCGCGGCCCGCGTCCTCGTCGAGAGGCCAGGCAGGCGCGCGGCCGCGCCCGCGGGCCGCGCGCGCGGGCCTCGAGCAGCGGGCCGATGCCCGGTGGGGCCCTGCGGCGTCGCCGTGCTGCGGCAACGGGCGATCGGCACAGTGCCCGTGCCTGCAGTTCGGCCGGGCGTGTCTCCTTACAGGCGGATTTTGGGCGAAGCATTCAATACTCACTCCAAGGATAGTACCCCCAGATAGTCAAAACATACAAAATAAACGTCCCCATGTTATTGTTGGACTATTTTGCTAATTTCCCATGTAGAGGACAGGCCCGGCTTAACTTTGGGGCTCCGTGGCGTCGCAGTGCTGCGGCAACGGGCGATCGGACCAGTGCCCATGCCTGCAGTTAGGCCGGGCGTGTCCCCCTACAGGCAGATTTTGGGCGAAGCACTAAAGACTCCAAGGATAGTGCCCCCAGAGAGTCAAAACTTATAAAAAACGTCCCCATGCTATGTTTTGACTATTTCTGCTAATTTCCCATGTAGAGGACAGGCCCGGCTTAACTTTGGGGCTCCGTGGCGTCGCAGTGCTGTGGCAACGGGCGATCGGCACAGTGCCCACGCCTACAGTTAGGGGCCTCCCTGATGGGTCGGCGTAGATGGGGTCGGAGGATCGCGCGGCATCGCCGATGCATCGGCGATGCGTCGGCGATGCACCGGAGATGCACTGGCGACGTCGGCGATGCATCGGCGACGTCGACGTGAAGCAAATCGGGCTCCACATCGAGCGGCATCGCCGATGCATCGGCGATGCGGCGCGATCCTCCGACCCCATCTGCTCCGACCCCATCTGGGAGGCCTAGAACAGTCGGACCTGGGCCAGAAAAGCATGAGAACCTCCGCCAGCCAAAACGCACAGAACATCCGAGGGCACCCTCCCCGAGATGCACAAGAACATCCAACAAGCACTGAGAACACCAGGGTACCCTCCGCGAACCGACCTCGATCTGACACCTCGGTCCGATTCTGCCCTGAGAGCCTGTCGTCTGATCTGTGTCGCGCCGGGCGCTGCCGCCCGTTCCCGGGCCCCGGGGCCGTCACCGAGCGATCCGGCTGCCAAGCTGCTGCGGGGAGATGGGGTCCAGGGATCTGGTCGAGTTGCTTGCTCTGCGATGTTTGGGCGCCCGAGTTATCCGGGGTAACTCGGGCCCGGGGTAACTCGGGTTTGGATTCAAGAAAGACGAACCCGAGTTAGCCCTGACCCGAATTATCCCTGATGATTTGGGGCTCTGGACGCCCGAATTATCCGGGGTAAGTCGGGTCCGGGGTAACTCGGGTTCGGAATCCCGAAAAACGTACCCGAGTTAGCCCTGACCCGAGTTACCCCTGAATATTCGGGGCTCTGAGATGTTGCATTGCTTCTGCGGCGCCGGGTCTCAGGAGCTCACGCGCCTGCTGACGCCCCGACCCCACGAGGTGCCAGCGCGGCGGCAAGCATTAAGTCCTGGCCTCTGGAGCCACGATCTTCTCCGGCGGCGCGCAGAGGTGGTCAGGGGGGGAAGGGGGAAGGCTTTTTAGAAGGAGGCTGCTTCTTAGAAGGCGCCAGCCTTACAACTCTAGATAAGGCCCGCGCCTTCTAAGGAGCCTTCCCCCCTCCCCCTACCCCCTCTGCGCGTGGCCGACTTCTGTCTGTGTCGCAGCAAGGGTTTTGGATCGAGCGCCGGGGCCGTCGAAGCAGCGCGGCCAGCCTGGCGCGTGGAGGCCAAGAGGAGGGGGGGGGAGGAGTAGGAGGAGGAGGAGAAGGAGGAGGAGAAGAAGGAGAAGGAAGAGGAGAAGGAGGAGGGAACGGAGCAGGGGGAGGAGGGGGAGGAGCAGGAGGATGGGGAGGATGAGGAGGAGGAGGAGGAGGAGGAGAAGGAGGAGCAGGAGGAGAGGGTGGAGGAGGAGCAGAAGGAGGAGGAGAAGGGAGGAGGAAGAGGAGGAGGAGGAGGAGGAGGGGAGGAGGAGAGAGGGAGGAGGAGGAGATGGAGGAGGTGAGGAGGAGGAGAAGGAGGAGGAGGAGGAGGAGGAGGAGGAGCAGGAGGGAGGAGGAGGGAGGAGGGGGAGGAGGGGGAGAAGGAGGAGGAGGACGAGAGGAGGAGGAGGAGGAGAAAGAGGAGGAGGACGGAGAGGGAGGAGGGGGGGGAGGGAGGAGGAGGAGGAGGAGGAGGAGGAGGAGGAGGAGGAGGAGGAGGAGGAGGAGGGAGGAGGAGGAGGAGGGAGGAGGAGGAGGAGGAGGAGGAGGGAGGAGGAGGAGGAGGAGGAGGAGGAGGAGGGGAGGTGGAGGAGGAGAAGGAGGATCAGGAAGATCAGGAGGATCAGGGAGGGAGGAGGAGGAGGAGGAGGGGGAGAATGAGGACGAGGAGGAGGATCAGGAGGAGGAGGAGGAGGAGAAGGAAGCGGAGGAGAATGAGAAGGGGGAGGATGAAGAGGAGAAGGAGGAGGAGGAGGAGGAGAAGGAGAACGAGGAGGAGGATCAGAGGAGGAGGAGGAGGAGGAGCAGGAAGAGGAGGAGAAGGAGAAGGGGGAGGATGAACAGGAGAAGGAGGAGGAGGGGGAGAGGAAGAGGAGGAGGAGGAGGAGGAGGAGGAGGAGCAGGAGGAGAAGGAGGAGGAGGAGGAGGAGGAGGAGGAGGGAGGAGGAGGAGGAGGAGGAGGAGGAGGAGGAGGAGGAGGAGGAGGAGGAGGAGAATGACGAGGAGGAGGAGGAGAGGGAGGAGGAGGAGGAAGAGGAGGAGGAGGAGCAGGAGGAGGAGGATGAGGCGGGCAGGTCCTGGGGAAATGCTGGCATGCCGCCTGACTGGAGGCCCGCAAGTTTCGTGGGATATCTTGGGCTGCTCTGGGCTTCCTGGGGCGTGCTCGCGGCCACGTCTGGACTGCCCTGGAAGTTCTGGCCCGAGGAGGAGGAGGAGGAGGAGGAGGAGGAGGAGGAGGAGGAGGAGGAGGGAGGAGGAGGGAGGAGGAGGAGGAGGGAGGAGGAGGGGGAGGAGGAGGGGGCGATCTTTCTGCCTGCCCCTGGCCAGGGCCTGTGCTCGCCATCGCTCGGGCGTGCACCCCCCCCGTGCCCGTCTCGGCGCCGTGCGCGCATGTGCTCGCGAGCCGACCCAAGGTGCTCCTCGATGGCCCCTGCCGCAAAACATGCACGCCGCATGTCCGAGCGACGCCGCGCTCTTTGCAAGTACGTCGGCTTCGGCACTGCCTGGTTCCGAGGCTTTGCCTCCTCCCGGCCTCGTTCTGAGGCTGCGCCCCCCTTTTCCTCCCCCTTCTCTGGTTAATTCAAGCTTCGCGCGGCCCGCTTAGCTTCGACCGGGAGAGGTGCGCTCTCGACCCGCGAATCAAAAGTCCGAGCGACGCCAAGCACACCTCTGGGTCCAGGACCGACGCATGCGCCCTCCTGGACAAGGCCAGGGGGGCGCAGGCACCGATCCTGGGCTCGAGGGCGGCCTGGCGAGGACCGGTGACAAACCTCTGCCGAGATTAGGGTTAAGTCGGGCCTTGGACGGAAAATAAAAAAATAGCCCAACAATATCCAAAAGTGATCAAAACATGCTCAACAAATCGTCCCCTGACTACTTTGTGTATATTCTGGAAATTTCCTACTGTAGAGGAACAGGCCCGACTGAAGATTAGGGAGCAAAACATCCGCCCTCACAAGAAGCACCCCGACAAGCGAAGCCATGTAGCAAACGCCCCCCAGGAAGGACCGGAACACGGAAGGGCTGTGCAGTAGACGCCCAGAGCAGCTTCGCAAACGCCAATGATCGGGGTCGGGGTGGTGTTTCCTCCCTTGGGATATTCTGTGGTTCCCCAGTCAGCGCTTGCACTGAAGGGGTCCTAGCGGAGATTGAAACATTTGGCGCAAAGGCCGGGCCGATTTCGGTAGGCGGCCGGACCCTGACCTTCCAGAGAGCTATTTTTTTTTGCACTGGAGACCTAAAAACCTAAAAAGCTGAGCGAGACAGCCCAAAACCAAGACGTATAATAGCTTTGGGATAGGTTTTTAAGTCGGGTGCTATTTTTTTGCCCTCCGGATTCCCGGGTTCCCGGGTTCCCGGTTCCGGCTTCCCAGGTTCCCTGTTCCGGGCTGATTTTGGTGGATGGCGGGGTTCTCGGGTTGCCTGGCTCCCAGGATCCTGGTCGATCTTTCTATAGATCGGTCTCTTCATCGATCCCACTACCCACCTCTCGATCGATCTCACAATCGATCTCACAGTCGATCTCATTATAGATCGCACGAGCGATCTCACGATCGAATTCACTATCGATCTCACTGAATCGACTTCACGATCGGTCTCACGATCGACCTTTCTATCGTCTTCATTACCGATCCATTATAAATCTCACGATCGACCTTATCACTATCCATATCACTAATATGCTAACCATCCACTAATTGGGTTTTCTCTGATATAATACAATTTCAGTCCTCATCCCCAAGCGTCACGGATCATCTTTCGCCGGGTCTGCGCCGGAACCCTCCTGCGCTAGGGGGCCGCGCCGGAGGCACCGCCGGGAAAGTTCAGGGCCGTTCCGCGAGATCTGCGCGGACCTTCGCAGATCATTTGCTTGTGAGAATTATGCTCCAAACAAGGCTTGCCCTCGGGGGTTCTTACTGTTTTCTGTTCTACGGAACTGGGCTGGCGTGGCGGTCTGAGGGCTACGTTGCCGCCGTCGCGGCCCCGTCGCCGCCTCGTCGCCACCCGTCGTCTGGGCCGGTGTGGCAGCCTAACGGCTGTTGCCGCCGTCGCCCCCGGAATTAACGGGACACCGTGTCGTATTGCAACTTACATGCGATTCCGCCCCACAGTCCATCCGAAATATGATCCCAGGCAGGCTGGTACCCGCCCTCCCCCCTCACTCCCAACAACAACTATGCGCGCACATCGGTTTTCAAGAGCACCTTGCAAGAAGCGGGACGAAGAGCACACGCGCGTGTCGTCGCGCGCGCAAGCCGAAATCCTTCAGAAATCGCAGGTGTCGCAAGGGTTACAACATCGAAATCCTTCAAACACCATGGGTGCCGACGATTCAAAAACATATGGTTCCGCAGAACGACGATTTAAGACAAACCTGCGCTCGCGCTCTTGCACATTCTGGCTAAACCCATCGGCTTCCCCGACATCACCATACAATGTCACCAAACGGGCATGTCGGAATCGTTCGAACGCAATTGCGCGCGTGTTGTCCCAATAATCCTTTTCAACAAGTGAAAGGAAGTGCGCACGCGCGCGTCGCGCGCGCATGCCGAAATCATTCAAAAGCCTTAGGTCCCGTAAGGATGTCAAACAATAATGTCTCGAAAGCGTATAAACACACAAATGGCTTTGCAAAATCAGCGTTTCCCGACCATCCTGTGGTATCGGGTCCTCGTTTTGGAGACACCTCGCCCCACGTCTCCTCTCCTCTCCTCTCCTCTCCTCTCCTCTCCTCTCCTCTCCTCTCCTCTCCTCTCCTCTCCTTCCTTTTCCTATTCCTCCTCCTCGTCTTGCTCCTCCACTTCCTCCCCCTCCCTCCTCCCGTCCGTGCCTCTGCCCACCGCATGTTCACCATTTTGGCACACCGGCCCACACGTTTTGTGGTCACATAGGGAGTTCCATCGAAGGCCCCAGTGGCAGGGTTTGTGCGGCACCGCCTCCTCCATTTCGAAATATTTCGACTCACCCTCACACGTTTCGTGGGCCCATTGGGATCTCCGCCGACGGCCCCAATGGGAAAGTTCGCACGGCACCGCCGCCCAAGTTCGGCACACCCTCATCGTGACCTCATAGGGAACCCCAATGGGACAATTTGCACGGCACCGCCGCCCCATTTCGACACTTCCTCTCACGTTTCGTGGCCCAGTGGGAACTCCACCTGAGGACCCTGTGAAAAACATCTGATGACACCGCCGCCCCATTTCGGCACACCCCTCACGCTCCGCGGCCCCATGAGGAACCCCACCGGAAACCGCAGCGGGAATTTTCGCATGGCTCCGCCGCACCATTTCGGCACACCCTCACGTTTCGTGGCCCACTGGGAACTCCACCTGAAACCCTTTTTTTTATGAAACAAATCCTAAAACACCGCCGCCCCATTTCAGCACACCCCTCACACGCTTCGTGGCCCCATATGGAGTCCCACCTAAGCCCCAACAGGAAAATTCGCACGGCGCCGCCACCCTATTTCGGCACACCCCTCACACGCTCCGCGGCCCCATGGAGAGCTCCGCCGAAGGCCCCAGTGGCAGGGTTCGCATGGCACCGCCGCACAATTTCGGAATACCACTCACACGTTTCGTGTCCCTATAGGGAACCCCATTAAACGCGCCATTGGCAGGGCTCGCATGGCACCGCCGTCCCCATTTTCGGCAACCCCTCTCACGCGCTTCGTGGCCCCGTGGAGACCCCCGCCCTTGCGCGCACGCTGGATGAACACGACCCGTGTCGGATAATACCACGCATGCCACTCGCGCGCATGTCGAACTCCTTCCAAACCTTCATCACCGACGCTAGGGCATCGTGATCGTTTTCGGCGGGAGTGATCAACATCGGCGCCGTCATTGGCCTTGCTGTCGTCATCGCCCCCATCGCCACCCTCATCGCTACTCTCATCATCGTGTCTACCGTTGTCGGCGTTGCCATGATACCGCGCCCGCCCAAGTCGCCGACTCGCACTGAAGTGCCCGCTGGGAAGTGCCGAGGGGTCAGCGCCACCGCGGCCGCGTCGGTCGCGCCATACTAGCCGGCCGCTGCGCGCGCGAGAATGCGCGTTACAGCGCGGCCGCAGCGATGCACCAGCCAACGCGAAGCACTCATCGCAATTGCCCCCGCACGGGTTCTGCAAACCAAGTTGCGGGTGGGTGGGTGGATGACTGCGCGTGCAATGGGGTTGTTAACTCACTGCGAACATTCATTGGTGGATTCTCCCCCCCGGGGATGATCCCCCCCCCCGTTGTCGTATTGCAATGTACATGCGATTCTGCCCCATCATCCATCCGGAATTTAAATTTGCACCATCCCAGTGGGGCCGGTACCCGCCCCTCCCCGCCATCCGCTGCAATAAATTACTCTCTGCGCACATTCGTTTACCAAAAACCACCCGTGTTTGAAAAGCCCTTCCAGCAAAATGCAACGAAGTGCGCACGCGCGCGTTGTCGAGCGCGCGTGCCGAAATCCATCAAAACAAACTCAGGGTTCGTGGATGTCAAAATCGAGCGTCCGGAAGACAAAATCAAACACATGGTTTTGCAAAACGATGTTCAAACAAACTTGCGCGCACGCTCTGGTGAATTCTTAAGACAGCCATCGGTTGTTGTCAATATTGGCATGACAATCTGCCAAACGGGCTTCGCGCGGGCGCATGTCGAAATCGTTCGGGCGCCCTTGCGCGTGTGCCGTCGCGCGCGCATGCCGGAATCCGTCAAAATAAACTTCATGTTGGCAGCGATTTCAAAACCGACTGCCCCAAAACCATACCAAAAGACATGGCTTCGAAACATCACGAACATTTTTTAACAATCTCTATGCCCACTGTAGTGGCCTGGGCCCCGCTGGCCGATTGGACTCTTTAGATGGGAATATAGGCTGTCCCCTTCGGGTTCCAAAGGGTAGATCCCCAATTGTGGCGGTGCGATGGTGGGGCTAGGATACAATGGTCCGTTGGGGGCGGGCATCCGGGAAACGATGCTGAAATCAGGTGTCAAAGAAGAAAACGTGCACTCGCGCTCTTGCGAAATCTTAAGAACACCATAGGCTCGTCCACATGTTCATGGAAGTTTGCCAACCTCTGGCGCCACATGCCGACATGATTCGCACACCCTTGCGCGCGTGTTGGGGGGGGGGGGGGGCACGATCCGTGTCAAATAATACCATGCGAGTCATTATCGCGCGTCGGCTGCGCGTGCATGTCAAACTCTTTCCAAACAAATTATCACAAACGCGAGGACGCTGTCATCGTCGTCGACGTGATCAGCATCGGCGCCTCGACTGGCCGTGCCGTCGTCGCTGCCAGCATCGCCACCAGCATCGCTACTCTCAGCATCGTGTCTACTGTTGTCGGCGTTGCCATGAAACCGCGCCCGCCCAAGTCGCCGACTCGCACTGAAGTGCCCTCTGGGAACTGCCGAGCGGTCAGCGCCACCGCGTTCGCGTCGGTCGCGCCAAACCAGCGGGCCGCTGCGCGCGCGAGAATGCGCGGTACAGCGCGGCCGCAGAGATGCACCAGCCAATGCGCAGCATTCATCGCAATCGCTCCAGCACGGGTTTTGCATACCAAGTTGCGGGTGGGTGGGTGGGATGATTGCGCGAGCAGTGAAGTCAACAACTTCAACTTCGGCAAATATGGATCTCACCGCATATATTGCACCACGTAATTTGTTAAACAAATATTTCGCAACAGACTGCACCGCATAAATTGCACCGCCTATCTTGCACCACACGTGTTGGAATTATCGGGCCCCTGGATCAGCTAAGCGGCTCCGTGGCGAATCACTACCCCCTGGGAATGGGTCGGGACCAGTGTGGACCGCGCGCTGCAAAAATCACATCGAGGGATGCATGGGGAAGCGGATGCGGATATCCCTGGGCTCCCCCACTGGAGTTAGGTCGGACATGTCCCCCTACAGGCAAACTTTTGACAAATTAAAAATACCCCCAAATACCCCAAAATCATCAAGAATAATAATAACATCGAAAGGCGCCGGCGCTGGTGCCAACGGAGGCACCGTCGTTGCTGCTGGCATCGGTGCCGGCGCAGTCGCAGGCGTTGATGGCAGCGTCGGTGATGGCGTCGGCGCTGGCGTAGGTGCCGGCGTAGGTGCTGGCGTCGGTGCTGGCGTCGGTGCTGGTGTACGCGCTGGCGCTGGTGCCGACTTAGGCGCCGGCGTTGGTACTGGCGTCGGTGATGGCGTCGGGGCTGGTGTAGGCCCTGGAGCTGCTGATCGTCCGCTCGCCACTGATAGTCCGCTCGCCCGCTCGCCAAGCTCGCGGTCCACCGGCGTAGGAGCAGGCGTCGGTGCTGGCGTCGCTCGAGCAGGTGCAGGGGTCGGTGTCGGTGCAGTCGCTGGCGTCGATGCCGGCGTAGACGCCGGCTTTGGTACCGTCGTCGGAGCTGGCGTCGATACAGTTGCAGCAGGAGGCGTTGGTGCCGTCGTAGGCGGAGGCGACGGTGCTGGCGTCGGTGCTGGTGCAAGCGCTGGTGTTGGTGCCAGCGCAGGGGCAGGCGTCGGTGACTACTGACGGCGAGCGTTACGACAAGGCGAAGGTGGGAACCGTGACACGCCAAGGCGGGTATTCCGTGACGTCACGCAGCCTCCAGAACTGCAAGCGTCAAAACCATGGTCATCGCAAAACCGGCCTGGAGCGGCAGCGGTGCTGGTGCAGCGCTGGCGCCTGCACCAGCACCGACGCCAGCACCGACGCCAGCGCCAACGTCGGCGCCTACGCCCACGCCGACGCCAGCACCGTCGCCGGAATCAATGCCTGCGCCTACGCCGGCACCGTTGTCACCACCACCTATATGGGCTTCAACCTGCTGCCCCAGACCTCTTGACACATGTACTTGTGTTAACTCTCGGCGGGATGTGGTGGAGGAGAAGGGAGGACAAGGAGGTGGAGAACAAGCAGTCCCGAGTCGAGCAAGCCGCTGAAGTCCCTAAGGGCTTGACAACTCCTCTCCCATCGACTTGCCGGGATCAGGCTGGATGGGTCGAGGCAAATCTGCGCAAGGCGATGCCAACCTGGAGAGGGACCGATGTAAATCCAGAGATAGCCAGAGAAATCTGCATACAGCCACCGTGTCACCAGAGTCATTTCTGGCTACGGCGAGCCTCGGCCACGAATAGCCCGCCCCACCCCTATCACACCCACATATGAGGAACGGTTTGAAAAAACACAAACACTCCTGAGCAAAACACGCTCCTCATTTCAACGTCGTAGCTGTAAGCCGCGTAAGCTCTAGCGCGAACCGTAGGACAGCAAAAACTAATGGACCATGCAGGAGCCGTGAGGGGGAATGCTCGGGGGGGAAGGGCTCAGGAGGGCAAACGTCGACCGGGACTCGGCGACACATCGCCGATGGATCGGCGACATGCCCCCTATAGTGAAACCGCACGCTCCTGAGCGTGGTGGACAATCGGGCCCCCTATTGGCCAAGAAGGGCGATGGGGGGTCGGCGCATCCCCCCCCGAGCCTACCCCCGCCCCAGGTGGTTTTCGGGCCACTCGGGCCTCCGGCGGCCGCTCGGGACGATCCGGGCATCCCAGGAACGCTCACGGCTGCTGGAGAGCAGCCTCCCGAGTCTGGAAAACCCTGCGGATCCGACGACCAGGAAACCGAACGCCCGACCACGCCATATCTCAGACCCCCAAAACGTCAGAACGTCTCCCGCCCCCCCTGTCGCTACCCCTGCTGAGACGGATCGTGCGGCAGGGCTTCCCGAGGCAGGACGGCACCCCGAGGCTGCAGAAACCTCCGAGAACCAACGCCAACGTCCGACAACTACCCTTGCCCCTGAGCCGAACTCCCCCCCCCTGCGGTCGTTGGCCATGAGACGGGCCCCGCGGGCGCCGCCCGAGCGAGGCCCCCCCTGTGATGAGAAGCGGAATCGCACTACGACGCGAACGTGATGCAGAAGTGAACACAGGTGATGACGTTGTTTGTTTGTCGTCGCCTTCGCAAACAAGCACCCCAACGTTGTGCGCTGGACTGTGTGCATTCTTGTCTGTAGCTCTGTGCGCCCGGCTTGAGCACCGGCCCGCCCACACTTGAGGATGTGGCCGCATCGGCGATGCATCGCCGATGCATTGCCGATGCAGCTCGATGCAGACGGCGCCGATGCATCGCCGACGTCGCCGAGGCATGGCGATGCATCGGCGATGTATCGCCGTTGTATCGGCGATGCGGCGCGATCCTCCGACCCCATCTACTCCGACCCCATCTAGGAGGCCTGTACTTAGGTCGGGCATGTCCCCCCTACAGGAGGATTTTAAGCGAAAGTTTAACAACACTCAAAAATAGTTCCAAAATCTTCAAAAATGTTCAAAACTTCGTCCACAAACTATTTTTGACTATTTTTAATATTTACGGAGGACGAGATTTCCTCTTGAAATCCAAGACGACCGCCCCCGTCCCCCGTAGAATCTTACCACGGGGGGGGTCTGCGGTCGACGGATCCCATTCTTATCGGTTCCCGGAACGAACTGAATATGATGAATTCAAAACGGGGTAGAAATGGGATCCGCCGTAAAAAAAATGTCCGACGCGGATCCCGAAAATCAGAGATGGGATCCGCGCGCGGAAATGGGATCCGCCGCGATTTCACGATTACGGTAAGGTTGGACATCGGATGCGTGCGACCCTCATTGGGTTCGCCGCTATGATTTACTAGAGGGCCCGTGCACCGCGTGGGACCGTGAGGTTCGTGAGGTTCAGCGCCAAGAGGAAAAAACTTTCGGCCTGGGCATGTAGTCCTCCTGTAGATAGACACGCCCGACTTAAGCCTAGACTACACACACACACCCTCCCTGTCGCGCGGAGCGCGACAGGGGCGGCGCCGGAGGCGCCGCCAGGGGGGTCCAGGCGCGGATCCAAGAAATCCGCGCGGAGCGCCAAATAAAAATATGTCTATGTGTTTTGTTCCTTCTTCGACCCCTGTCGTTGGTCCTGAGATGAGCCCTGGAAGCGCCGCCCGAGCGAGCCCCCCCCCTGGGCCCCGGGCTCAGCACCTCGCGCTCGCGCCGGAGGTCCTCGGCGCGCCTCGCCTCTCGCCGCGCGCGCGCGCCCGCCGGGGCGCCGCCGCCGTCGCAGCCGCCGTCGCAGCCGTCGTCGTCGTCGTCGTCACGTCGTCGTCTTAAGTCGGGCCTGTTCTTCTACAGGGGGAATGAATATTCAAAAATAGGATTAAAAACAGTATGGGGACAATTTTTTGACCATTTTGAGCATCTGTTGGGCCTTTTCGGGGGTATCTTTCAGTTTTCCTCCACAATCCGCCTGTAGGGGGACATGCCCGACCTCATCGTCGTCGTGGTCGCCGCCGCCGCCGCCGTCTTCGTCTATTCGCCGCGGTCGTCGTCGTCGTCGTCGTCGTCGTCGTCGTCGTCGTCGTCGTCGTCGTCGTCGTCGTCGTCGTCGTCGTCTGTCGTCGTCGTCGTCGTTGTCGCCGTCGTCCGGCCGAGGCCCCCCCGAACTCTCAGGCAATTGGGGCGGCCGGTCGGAGGAAGGGGCACGCGCGCGCCGGGGCGCCGCCATCGCAGCCGCCGCCGTCGCCGTCGCAGCCGTCATCGCCGCTGGCGCCGCCGCCGCCGCCCGGGGGGGAGCGACTACCTACCAGACCACCCCAACCCAGCCCGAAAACCAGAGCTTCGGGTTGGGGGGGGTACGGGTTTCATTTGTTTTGCCCGTGTTTCCCGACCCCCTGGGCACTGGAGATGGATGGTACATCGGGGCCTTCGGATTGGCTTGGGGTGGTTTGGGTGGTGAGGGAGTGAGAAGGAGGGGGCCTTCTCAGAAGGCGGCGCGCCTTCTCGGAGGCCATCGCGCCTTCCGAGAGGTCTTCCGTGTCTCTGGGGAGGGCGCAGACTTCTCAGAAGGCTGGGGGGACTCCCGCCCACCCCCTCCCCCTCGCCCGGGGCGAGTGTGTGGGGGGGGGTTCCGCCTCTCCCTGGGCCCCCCTTTTGACGCCAAGACGGTTCCTGAGAGCCCCAAGACGGCCCCAGCGGCCCACGCAGACTGCCAAACTGGTCTGAGAGACCGGACCGTCGGGACGGCCCGCGGACAGTCCCGGATGGCTCCCAGACGGCCGACGACGCCTCCAAGAGAGGGCCCACGCCTGATCCCAGAAGACCACCGGAAGGGCCCCAGGCGAAAATCGTCACATTCCCGCCGGAAGAGCGTACATTTTCACCATTGTCGTCTCTTGCGTCTTGACAGCGTCCGCGAAGGGATCCCCAAAAATCTCCCAAGATGGCCCCTTGGGCCATCCAGAAGGCCGCGGAACGGCCCAGAAGGGCACAAAGACGGCCCAAGACGCCTCAGAAACGGCCCAGAAAGCCCCGAGAAGACCCCAAGAGGGCCTCAAGAGTAACACGACGCGTGGCATTTCGAGCTTTTCCCCTCGAGGTCGCCCCACAAGGCCGCCAGAGGCGCCGAGACACCCCCCGGGAGGCCTCAAGAGACTCCTGCAGGACGCCCCCCGAAGGCCCCTAAGAGGCTCCAAGAAGACCCCCAGATGCCCCCCCCAAGAGCCCTCCCACAGGCCCCTCACGGGCTCTCAGATGCAGCCAGGAGGTCCTGACCCACAGCCCCCGCACGGTGGCGAGCTCAACCGAAGACTCCCAAACGATTTTCCCCCCCCTCCTCCTCTGCTTCACCTTCCTCTGCCTCCTACTCCTCATATCGGTCCTCCTCCCCCAATCAGCGTTCACTTTCGGCCTGTTCGACGGTATCAACATGCCCCTCCCAAACGTCCCCCGAATGGGCGTCATCCGCACGCGGAACGTGCGAAATGGGCCCCAACGGCAAGCGCAGACTTCGGGAGCCTCCTCCCGCAAATGCCCGTGCACTCCTACGCCTGCCAACTCCGCGCCGCGAACCCACGGCGCTTGCAACCTGCGCAGACTACTTTCACTCCCCTCGCCGTCGTGGTCGTGGTCGTGGTCATGGTCGTCGTCCCGGAACGTCTCTCGACGTCTTCGACCTCCAGCATCTGGTTCTCCTGGCGCCTCCTTGCGCCGGAGGTGGCCATGTGTATCGAGAAAAACGCCCGGCGGCGGAACCGAAACCAACTGCATGCAGCAGATTTCGCACGGCAAGTTTGCGTCATGAAGACTTCGGCGTTGGTTCCTGACACCGCGTGAATCGTTCAACCTTGAACGATCGGCGCCTTCTCGATCGCGAGGTCGTTCCATGTTGGTCCGGGCTAACGGCGGCATTCAACCTGGAACGCCCTCGACAAGGTCGCCGCCGCGTGGACCCTCCCGGGGGGGATCAAACATGTACTGATACCCCCACTCCCTGAACCTCTCCCGGAGTGCGCTCTGCCCAGAACACCGAGGAGAATCCAGCCGTGGCGACGAGATCCCCATGGGAGGCCCGAAGAGGCCAGAACGAGGGAAGGGGAAACGGTATCGGTGCGGTCGGACCCAAGCCAGAAGAACATCCCTCAAGAACACGAGACCCTCCGTCGCCAAAACAAACAGAAAATCTAAGGGTACCCTCCCCGGGACGCACAATAACATCCAACAAGCACGACTAACACGAAGGCACCCTCCACGAATAGACCTCGATATCATACTTCGGTCCGACTGTTCCTGTTCCGACCCTCCGACCCTCCTTGCGCCAAGGACCCCCAGGATGCCCCAGAAACTGGTGCTGACATCACTGGCGGCGACAAACCAGCGCACGCACGCAGAAGCATTATGGTGCAAGCCAGCTGGATGGAGATCACATCGTTTGAGCATCCCATGTGATACTTTGCGCACCACGAATGGCAACCACAACTGAACGCGAAACTCTCACCAAACACTGCACAATATCATCCGTCCTGTACCCCATGAGACCGAACAAGATGCACATGGACTGCACGGGCCCCTCGAGACCCAGACCTGGACCCGCTTCCCGACACCTCGGGACCCAGACCGAACATGATACAAGTGCATGCAGTGCGGATCCCTTCTTTCCCGTTGCCAGGGAGCCCACAGACAGGACGTACGCGCCAAACCAAGTAGATGAATATGGTCCCCCCAGGCCGAGAGACCAACCTCATGATACGAACGCTCACGCAATACGTACTTTCGAAACCAGCGGGACGTACACGTCTGTTTTTGTTGTTACTGTTGAGCTCTCGCTCTTGAAGAGTAATTGTTGATCCCCCCACTGGTGCACATGGTGTTTTTCAACTCTCCCGCCCTAAGGGCGGTAAAGGATACTGCCCCGTGAGCGGTCGCGCATCTTGCACGCCAGGACCCTTTCGCACGCTGCTTGCTGTGTCGCGTAGAGCTTACCTGTACCGCTAGCCCCTAAGAGTACCAAGGCGCGCTGGGTGCCGTCCAGGAAGGTTTTGATACGTTCACGGAGGTTTGCCATCGCCGTCTTCAACAGAAGCGCCGTTGCGTCGCTCTAGAGACCCGGCGAGCCCTGCATGGCGTCCAGACGCGCGCGTCGTCAGCCGCGCCCCGTTGCGTGGGAAGTGATCGTGTTTTTTAGTCGGCGTTTCGACATTGGGCGGAAGTGGGGGAGGGGGGGGGATCTGGCTCTGGACCTCTGCTTAGTGCGACGGTTTGCATCAGTGCGCCCTATGGTGGAGACTCGACCTGCCTGACACAAGCGCCCAAAACAGCCAAGATCCACTCCATGGTGGGGGGGGAAGGGCGGGCACAAGGGTTCGCGCCGATCGGCCAAACAATGAATAAAAGAACGATCACGCAACGCGCCGACTTGACCGGCTGTTTCGGGTGCCGGCCTGTGCATGCGCAATGATTCATTGATGTTGCGCCCGTCCCCTGCGCCCGCCGCGTCTTTAAGCGGCGGGCCTTCGCCGCGATGCCATTGTTAAGTCGGGCCTGTCCCCCTACAGGGGGATTTTCGACGAAAAATAAAAAACACACCAAAAATGCAGAAAAAATGTCCCCAAAATGCTCAAAAAATAGTCCCCGTATTATTGTTTGACTATTTTGGGTGTATTTTGGAAGCATTTAATATTTTTCGTCGAACATCCCCGTGTAGGGGGACAGGCCCGACTTAATGCCGATGCACAGGGGGATTGCCGCGGCGGGTGGGCAGGACCTGGACCGCCCGAGGGGGGTCGCAAAGCCAGCAAGGCGACCTCTCCGCACAAGGCGCCCAGGAGGCGCTGGCGGAGCGCTGGGGGGACACGATACAGTCAAAAACCCTAATAAGGACGCGCGGTAGCGGTAAGGACGCAAGACCCTTGGAAGCCGAAGTTGGGATTTCTGGGGCGGCGGACGACGAAAACCTCAAGGACGCACGAGCAAGGAAGAGCAAGGACGCAAGGGTACCCTGAGCAAAGTCGCGCGTCCTTATTAGGGTTTTTGACTGTAGAAGAGGTCGTCCATGACGCGTTCCGCTTTCTTCTGTATAGCCTCCGCCCGCAGGCGTCGGCGTGCTCTCCAGGAGGCCCGCTCGCGGGAGTGGAGAGGGCACGGCGGTCCGCGCGCCGGCTCAGGATGCGGTCGCCCCCGTTGCTCGAGCTCGGCGGGAAACGCCCTCATCGCGAAGGATCGCCCTCCTCGTCCTCCTCGTCCTCCTCGTCCTCCTCCTCCTCCTCCTCCTCCTCCTCCTCCTCCTCGTCCTCCTCCTCCTCCTCCTCCTCCTCCTCCTCCTCCTCCTCCTCCCCTCCTCCTCCTCCTCCTCCCTCTCCTCCTCCTCCTCCTCCTCCTCCTCCTCCTCCTCTCTCCTCACGACAAGTGCCCTGGGCAAGTGTCTCCTTCCCGAGCGGTCTCCTGGGCCCGCTTGATGTCACCGTGGCGGTCTCTTTCTGGTTTGTCTCCACGGCCCCGCGCCGCCTGAACGTGCTGCCTGAATCTTAGAGGCGAAGGCCCTGTGCTCCTCCGTGCTCAGGCCGCAGGCTTCCTCAAAGGCATGAAGGAAGCCTGGCAGCCGGATGAGCATGTCCCAGGACGGATTAGCAGCTGGATGTGCAGCTGCATGAGCTTACCAGCTGGATTAGCAGCTGGATGTGCCGAAAAGGCGAGCCTCATCGCGCCATGCCCAGCGATCGCGCTCGCCATTGGTAGGAACCGCGCCTGGGCGACGGCAGCTGCGCCACAGGCTGTTTTACACTTGCCTTTCATACAGTAGTACTGCCTGTATACAGTAGCACGTCAGAGTGAGGAGGCCGAAAGGTCATTCATTGTCCCTGGGTGCGTGGCTTATTGCGGATCCGTGGTGAGGATTTTGCTTGTTACGTTGTTGTTGTCGCTGCTGTTGTTGTTGTTTGTTGTCGTCGTCCCCCCCGCGATCCGGCCCGGGACCCACCCGCGACCCACCCCGCGACCCATCCGCGACCCACCCCGCGATCCGCTCGCGACCCACCGCGACCCACCCGTGACCCACCCGCGACCCATCCGCGACCTGGCCCGCGACCCACCCGCGACCCACCGTCGACCCACCTGCGACCCACCCGCGACCCAACCCGCGACCCACCTACATTGTGTTAACAAGAAATAAGCGCCTGCGGCGGGCTCGTTGTATAGCTTGAATTTTTTGCGCCTGCGGCGGGCTTCTCCAGAGCCTCGCAGACTGCAGACGTCCCCGCCGCCCCCTCACTCTTATCCGCAATTGCGCGGTGCTACGTATTCTGTGACCTGCGAAACAGTACCCTCGAGGTCCAGGCGGTGCGTTCATCCGTTGAGGTCCAGCGACCTCGATAATGGGTAATCCTGCGTCGCGGACGAGTCTTGATCACATGTCCGGTGTCCTTGCGAACTGCTCCCATCCTCTGAGCTGCGAGTATGGTGGGCGCGAGCTGAAGCTCTGTAGGACACACACTACCAAACAATCGGCGGCACCAGGTAGGGGCCAAAAAGGTTACCATAGCCATTCTGGCTCAAGACACGGTGGCGCGCCGCGTGTCGCACGGAATGGGTCTCAAATCTATACCAGCGGTTTGGGCCTATGTAGACAATAAATTGCACCCTAAAGTTAAGCTTCAGGACGCAAGGCCCTGGAGCTACCCTCTGATCCTGCCACGGTCCAGGCTGGCAACATCTCTCATCGTCTGCCCCGCCCCGTTGCTTGTCATCCTTTGCCTCTTGATTCCCGCTCGCGCCCCAAGGTCACCCGCAGAGCCCGCTTCGGCGGGCTGTGAATGAACCCGTACCCCGTCCATTAGGGTACAGCATGACGCGTGCCCCCAGCCGGGTACGCTGTGCCACTGCACTCCCCAATTGGCACAACACGCCCGAAACAGGAGCGATCCGAAGCTCGCTGCGGGCCATCAGGCCCACTAAGGTGGCTGCTCGTCTACTGCCCAACCACCTGGGGACGTTCCCCCTCTCAAGGAAACGTACCGTCTCAGAGTCCTCCTCCTCCTCCTCCTCCTCTTCCTGATTCTCCTCCTCCTCCTCCTCCTCCTCCTCCTCCTCCTCCTCCCCCTCCTCCTTTTCCTCCTCCTCCTCCCCCTCTGAACCGATGCGCGGCCCAAGAGGCCCCTACCGTTCCCCCAATGCAGGTTTCCTTTACTGGCTCACTTCTGATTTCCCTGAGGCCTGAAGACGGCACCCAATGATGAGCAAAAGAAAATACGTCTAACCATGTGGGAAGGTACCTAATTTAGGAGGACCAGAATATTAGGGATAAGGGGGTCTGTTTCTGCAGACGTATCAGACCACACCTCCCAATTCGATCACCCCTCATGCGAAGACGGGGATCTCAGTGAGGCCACGTCGTTTATTGCCAGGTGCTAAGGTTCTTGACCGTCGGCTAACAAAAGTCAGAAGGCGCCGCATGCCGCCGATGACCGGTTCAAGACGCAAACGTGACCCCATCTGCAATCTGGAAGCCCTCGTGAAATCTCTGGGGAAACTGCAGCCGAAGCACGAGCGACTTCGTTGGATAAGGGTGTCCAGGGTCACTCGGCCTCAACGTGCAGACGAACACACTGAATCAACACAGCATTGCGGGCATGACGACGACGACGGCGCAGATGACGAAGAAGCCGACTGTGACGATCACCTGGAAGAAATCGGCTGTGAGTCGGGCCAGGACGGAGTGATTTCCCATCCCATGTTCTGTGCGGCAGACTGATGATCACCATGTTTAATACTCCAGATTTCATAATAAAAGGGAGGGGGTATGGACCCTGCAAGACAAGCCATTTCAGACCTCCCCCGTGGGAGAACCCTCCAAAACATCGTCCCCAGACCCCCCAGGCCCTCCAAGATAGCCTGGAAGAGACCCCCCCCCGAAATGAGACCCCCCTCCCTTTATTACGAAATCTGGAGTACGTATTTGTATATTATTATTATTATCATTATTATTATTATTATTATTAATATTATTATTCCAGGGTGCGAGCCCCTGGGCTCGGAACCGCAGCCGGACCAGAAACCTTTCGCTGAGATTCTACGGGGGGCGGGGGGTCTCGGCCGATGACATGTTACGGTCAAGACTATGTTACCGCCCGTGTGTGTCATTCGGGTGCGGGGCTCTTTATCCCTGGTGGCCCAAGGGCCGAACTCCCCCTAACAAGAATAAGCCGGTTGACAAACATCATACCGTAGGAGATCTGGGCACCCAGGCCTCTCGCTCCGCACGTGACGCGCCGCGGCGCCTCGAGCTGGGCGAGGTCCGCGGCGGTCCTCCAGCCAGAGGAGGCCACCCGCAGCAGGGAGGCCTCGGGCGCTGTGGGGGCGAAGGGGTGAAAGAACGACCTCCCAGAAACCTCTGGCGCAGACGACGAGAAACCAACCGTTCGGCCAATGTTTGATAATTTTCCGCCTCCGTGGGCTCCAACCGGGCCCCGGTACCGTCAACAAACTACGCAGGATGAAGACCCGGTCCCCAGGCAGGGGTCACAGGGTCCAGACATCTGAGGGGCACGTTGCGACGAAAATCACGACGTCCGATGCTTGGGGTCCTGAGCGGCTCTGTCGCAGGGCGGCGGATGGAGATATCGGCGGCGGACTGGGCCTCCACGAGGATCCAAGGCCGAGATCGTTCGACGTTCTCGGTTCTTGTGGGGAGTGCAACCGGGGGGGAACGATGGGCCGGGGCCAGCTTGGGGGGGCGAGCGTCGAACTCGAATCGGCGAGATGCCACCGACGGACCAGGCGACGGGCCTCCCGATGGCAACACCGCCCCTTCCTGGGCGGGTTGGGCCATCAGGCACCCATCGGGGATGAGTGGCCGATTGGTGGTCGAGGCATTCCCCCTTCGGAGCCCAGCGCCCACTGTCGCTACCCCTGAGGGGCTCGAATGGGGGGGCATCGGGGACATCACGGGCGACGAGCATGTCCTTAGGCGCGACCCCATTGATCTTGGCGATCCCACCGGAGTACGTTCCACTCGGGACATCCGACGGGCGTAGGCGAGCCCATGGACACAGCTGATGCCACGGATACAGGCGATCCAATGGATACAAGCACCTCGGACCTCCTGCTCGAGCAAGGGGGGTGTACCGTGGATCTCTGAGAAAGTGGTGGCCCACTGGGCGGAGGACTCGCCACGGTGCAGGTACTACTACAAGGAACGCCACATATGGAACAAAGCCCCTTCGTTTTGGACCACAAAGAGGCGCCTGTGAGCACAAGAAGCGCTAGAGGAACGACCATGGACGGATCCATCAGGAACAACGAGCCCCTTCCGAACCCAAACGGTTTCTTACATCAACATCTTGACTCTACGGGGATGGAGGAGAATGGTGTGGCACAGGCCCTAGGACATGCTGGTGCCGAGGAGCACGGCGTGGAACAGAAGCAACTCCAAGAGCCTTTGATGCTGAGAAGTAGCAGCAGCAGGGCCATCACCAGCTGCATAAGCATCAACTGTCGGGGCTCCGCGCTGAACTCCGAGACCCCGAGACTCGCATCTCCTGGGGGGGGGGGCGCTTCTTTTTCTTCCGCCACCTTCCGCTGGCCTTCCGCCAGCGGAGCCGGCCCCGTTCCACTTCCGCCGGCCTACGCCGACCTTCCGCCGCCTTCCGCCGAGAAAGAGATGGGAACTCCTTCGAGCGTCGAAGGCGGGCACCCTTCTGGAACGCTTCAGGCGCATGCCGTCTTACTTACTCGAAGCAAGCAGAGAGCGGGCGGCGGGGAGGGGGAGGGGGAGGGGGGCGGTCAGGAGGATGAGAAAGAGAAGGAGGAGGAGGACGAGAAGGAGGAGGACGCGGAGGAGGAGGAGGAGCACGAGGAGGAGGACGACGAGAAGGTCGAGGAGGACGAGGAAGAGGCGAGGAGGTGGACGAGGAGGATGAGGAGGAAGAGGGCGAGGAGGGGGACGAGGAAGAGGAGGAGGGAGGCAACTCCAAGAGCAGCCCCACGGTGCCGAGGCGGCTGGCAGTGGGACTTCCGGGGCCAGCCACGACCGAAGGGCGCCGCTGCCGACGCCGCCGCCCGCCGTCGTCTCCCCCGCCGCCGCCTGCCGTCCTCTCCGCCGCCGCCGCCACCGACGTCGCAGCCGCCGTCGCATCCGCCGTCGCCGCCGCGATCGCCGCCGCCGCCGGCAACCGTCGCCGACGTCCGCCGCCCCCGGGCGTCGCCGCCGCTGCCGTCGCCGCGAGGGGGCGCGACGCCGCAGACGCGGAGAGGCCACGGCGCACACGCCCAGCGAGGCGCGGCCCGGCCCAGCGAGGCGCGCGCGCGCGCCCCGCCACGCGCGCGAGGCACGGCCCCCTTTGCGCGGACGGACGGAGGCCTCCTCCTCCTCCTCCTGCTCCTCCTCCTCCTCCTCCTCCTCCTCCTCCTCCTCCTCCTCCTCCTCCTCCTCCCCCTCCTCCCCCTCCTCCTCCGCGAGGCCAGCTTTGCGCTAGGGACGCTCGCGCCGTGCATGCTCGCGAAGCCAGCGAAGGTTCGCGTGTGCGGAGCAGGGGTCCTGTGCAAGATCTTCGGCACCGCCTGTACTCTGCACCCTCCGGCCGCCTAAGGCCCCGCCCGCCCGCGCCCTGTCTCTTCAATTAGGGCTTCGCGCGCCCCGCCTAGCTCTTGACCGGAAGGGGCCCGCTCCCGACTGATGAGATAGTATGTCGATGGACAAGATATCTCTTTTCCATCTTGAGCCAAAATGGGTGCACGGAGGAGGGTGTCAGAATCACTCCTCCTCGGGCCTGGCCGCCAACCCGGCCAGGCACGACCTACGTCGTACGCGGGCGCGCCCAAGCCGACGCGCCCATCTCTTCAGCTAGGCTGCGGCCATGCCGCGAGCCCCTCACTCCGTCCGGCGCGATCATACCGCCGCCGGCGGAACCTCATCCAGCCCCACAGGTAGCGGAGCATGGATTCGATCCACTCCATCACTTGAAGTCCTTCTGAGTCAAACTCGGTGTCCGATCCCAGATGTTGAGCGTCGCCATGTGTCTCCTCAAAAGGGATCCACCCACTCTCTTGGTCAGCACGTCCGCGACATTGTTCTTACCAGGAACCGCGGCGATCGAGAGGTCGCCCTTACCCACGCGCTCCTGGATCCACAAGTATCGTGATTGAACATGTCGCATCTTCCCGAGACCCCGCCGTTGGACGTGGCCCCGGGCCGCCGATGAATCCGAGGCGAGCTCTACCTTCAGGTCCAGCCCCCAGTCCGCGAAGAGGCTGTGAAGGCCCAGGCCCACGCTCCCGCCCTTCACCAGGGCGTAGTACTCGCTCTCTCCGCTGCTCAAAGAAACCGTCGACTGCAGATTACTGCCATGCTTGACGACATGATGCCCCAGCATCGCCACGAAGCCTCCGGTGCTCTTCCGGGTGACTGCGCAGCCCGCATGATCGGAGTCCACGTACACCCGGATCTTGTCGAACATCTTCTGCTCCGTGAAAACCGTCACCGTGCTAGGATGCCGCTTGAGGTAGCGGCCAACCCTCTTGAGCATGAGCCAACTCGCCTCCGTTGGCGTCTGCATGGACCTAGCGAGCGTCTTTGATGCCTCTGCCAAGTCCAGCCTGTCCTGAGACAGGTAGGCCACCCTCATGGTGAGGGATCGGAAGCGCGAAGCTTCCGCTGCTCCCAACGCCGCCGACTTCGCATCCATCATCTGCTTGTCGGCGCTGCGCTTCTCCATCGGCGTGTCCACGCCGTTGGCCTTGCTGAGACCCAACTCGTCGATCACGATCTCCGCGTGCCGCTTGTCCGGCTCGATCATCGCATGCCGGCAGGGCCGGCCACCGCCAGGCGGAACTCCCGCACTGACCTCGATGACCCGATTCAGGAAGACCGCCTGCTTGTCATCGCCCTCGTCGAAGCCTAGGTTCGCAGTCTTCTTGAACTCGTACTTCTTGCCCAGCGTGGCCTCGAAGCTGTCGATGTCCTGCTGCTGAGCCAGCACCGCGAAGTCGTCGCCGTGCCCCAGCAGCCTCGTCTCGTCCACCTCCTTGTAGAAGACCGCTGGGCACGACACGCCCGCCTTGTAGCCGTGTTCCTCCAGCAGCTCCGTGTAGTCGCCCTGCCAGATCTTGCTGGCGTCCTGCGTGCCGTACCAGGACTTGAGGAGTAGGCCGCGCTTGTCCTCGCCGTACTCCTTGCGACTCTCCTCCTCCAGCTCTACGAAGATCCTCCGCTGCGCCTTCCCGTAGAAGTGCGCCCTGCTGATGTCGAAGAAGCCGATCTTGAAGTTGCCCGGCTTCCTGCCCTTCTTGCGAAGCGACTCCTGAATGTGGAGCGGTGCTTCCCGCGTCCACGTGACCATCAGCGAGACCAGCGACCGCATGGCCTCCAGAGGAGGCATGGCCGAGAAGACCTCGGACGCCTCCAGCTGCTCGTCGGGGCGCTTCTTCGCCTTGATCTCCTTCACGACGAGCCTGCTCCTGTAGTTGGGCCTCTCCGCGTCACCCTTGTTCGTGTCGACCCACTTGAGTGGGATGGGCGGACGCCCAGTCTCGGCGAAAGCCTGAGACCTCGGGACGATCTCGATCAGCTCCTGCTTCTTGACCCACTCGCGCTCGACCGCGCGAGCCTGGGCCACAAGGCCCGCCTCCAGGTAGCCGCCATTGACGTCGTCCCAGTAACTCGTCCAGTCCCCGGGCGGCACTGCCGCGTCCACAGGGACTGGGCCCGACTGCTGCACCTGGGCGGTGCTGAGCTCTCCCACGTCATTCAGCGTGTCCTTGAGCTCCTCCAGCACCGCCTCTACCAACTTCGGTGGATAGACCTTCGCGAACCGCGCGATGCCGCCCACGAGCGTGATGTGGCGATGCCATTCCGCGCGGCCGTCCACATTGCTGCAAGTGCCCTGCAGCCTCCGGGCTAAGCCTGGATGGTTGGTGACCCATCCGGTCTCCTTGCGCGCGAACTCCTCCTGACCACTGCGTGGGTTCGTGAGCTTCATGCCCCACCGACACATGGGGCCTTTGACCGTGAAGACTCCTGGATGCGCGACCAGCTCCTTGACGATGTCCTCATTCCACGATCGCGCGCTCCAGGGATGCTCATGCAGGAAGTACCTGCCTGGCTTCCTGAGCTGACGCCAGTAGGCGTCGACTGCCACCTTCAGGTGGTGTCTGGCCTCCTCCATCTCAGCCGCCTCCTGCTCATCGGTCCTGAACTTGGCGCTCAGGCCCCTCAGCAAGCTGAACTTCTCGCATGGAGGGGACCCCGTGAGCAGGATGGGATCCATCCGCTCCTGCTGCTTCTCGAGCTCCTTGACATCCTCGGGGCGCCGCAAGTCCCACGGCGCCCCGTCCTCCTTGAGTTCCTCCAGGTCCGCCGCGAAGCCCGGGCGCAGCTGAAATTCCGCTGCCCGAGCCGAGAACCGATGTGGCGAGTACACCTCGGCCACGTCCACGGCGCCCAGCTGCAACGCCGATAGGGCGATGCTATCCACTTCTTCGTCGGCGATGTCCACGCCGACGCTGGCCCAATGGCCGCTGACCTGTTCGCGAACGAGCGGGAGCAACTCCGCCTTCGCTCTCGTCAGCACTCCGAGCTCAACCAGCTCGATCGACGCCACATCGAGGGCGAGCACCCGCATGTGCCTCCCCTCACTGGCGTTCCACACGACTGCCACTCCAGCTGGCAGCTGAGGTCCTTCCGCTGGCGCCGGCTGCGCCGCGAGATCCTCCATGTCCACCGGTACCGGCACGTCTGCCGGCTGTGGATCACCGCGCTCGAGGGCCTCCGGCACGTCATCCGGGGCCACCTCCGCCAAGCGCTTCAGCCGCGACCTGGTCGCGGTCATGTCGACATCCTCGGCGGCCTCTGCCGCTCGCACTGCTCCCGAACTGGAGCTCGCTCCTCCTGAAGGAGCCGCCCCGCCGGAGCCCGATGCTACCGGCTGGCTCTCTCGCATGCGCGCCGCTGCGGCTGCCGCGGCTGGCGCTGCTGCCGATCGGGTCGCGGCCGGCGCGGCCGATGCCGCCGCCGCCGCTGCCACCGGCTCGGTGATCCTCCGAGCCGTCTTCGGCGGAGGGGTCCCTGCCGCGGCCGCTGCCGCTGGTCGGACTCTGGCCTCTTGGCCCTGCCTCCGCTCTCGATACTGGCCGGTCCTCTCCCGGCCTGCCTCCTCAGCGTCCAGCGCTTCGAAGATTCTCTTGCTGCACACCGCGTTGTGCGCATGGCCAGCCAGCACCTTGCCGTGCTTGGCGATCGAGACGCACCCTGGGCATCCCGGCGTTGCGCCCAGCCGCTCGACGTCCGCCTTGAGGACGTACATCCTCCTCGGCGCCTGCGGCTGCGGCGACACCACCACAATTGGTGGCGGTCCGACCTCTCCAGGTCCGACGATGGCCCGCGGCGCGCTTGCCGCACGCGGAGCCACGTCCCACGGCAGGCCCTTCAGGCCATCCCAGCCCGCCGTGATCCACTTCTCGCTCTGCGGCAGGCTGCGAAAGCCTACCGCCTTCTTCGCGCCGTCGCTCGTGATGACCATCATCGAGCCGTCGCGCGGGTGGTGGCCGATGTAGCGAGCCTCCACCATCTGCTCCTCCAGCGCGTTCTTCCTCGCGCGCTCCCCGGCGAACCGCGCCATCAAGCGCTCGCCGAAGAGCGGGACCGGCTTCCTCCACTGCCGTCCCGTGAGCCGCTGGAGAGCGGTCTTGCCATCCTGGCCGCGCCGGTATCGGTTGATTACCGATGCGGCGTGCTCCGGCAGGTGCGCTAGCACCGGGTGCTTGTCCTCCACCTTGACGCCCAGCTTGGACTCCAGGTCCATCTTGAGCGCCCGCACCTGCTTCTTAATCTCGCGCACCGTGACCTCGATCTCCCCATTGGCCTGATGATCGGCCGGTGCCGACTCCTGGGGAATGGCCTCGAGGCCAGGAACCTCCTCCACCGCACGCCTCTTGACCAACAGGATCGCCGGCTCGCCGTCGGACTTGTTGACGATCTTCCTGTAGCCCAGGATCCGCAAGAAGCGTGCGAAGAACTTGATGGCGTAGGCGTCGTCGCCCTTCTTCTCCACGAATGTCGCCGCCATCATCTTCGAGCGCCGATCCCTAAGTACCAGCATCGGCATGGTGTCCGCGTCGTCCTGGCCCATGAAGGCGTAGTCGGACGAGACCACCGGCACCGCCGTCTCGTCGTCCTCCGGTGCGCGGAGATGCGGCTGGCCTTGGCCCTTTGCCGCAATACACACGCGACACCAGCTGCGATAAGTCGCGTGTCCCATCGCCTCGTGTTCGTCGATCTCCCTCTGAGAGGGCTCATGAGGTGCCTTCAGCACTCTCGGGCGAGCCTCCTCCTCGCCCTCGTCGGCCTGCTGTCCATCAGGAGCAGCTGGCAAAGCGTCGGCCGCAGCAGCTGCCGCTGGCTGAAAACCCGGCGGTCTCACGTCGGAAGGTCCCGACCCCGCCGCTGCCGCCCCCGCAGCCGATGCCGCCGGGGGCCGTGGTATTAAGTCCTCCAGTGGGCTTACGCCGAGGGCTGCCTCCTGGGGACTGTCTTCTCGAGGATCTCCAGCAGCTCCTCCTTCGACTTGCCGCTGAGGAGCTCCACTAGCTCGGACTTCGACTTCGCCGAAAGTCCCTCCTCGAGAGGAGCAACCGAGCCATGTTGGCCCTTCTTGAGGTAGAAGTTGTAGACGCCCTGCTCGCGATAGACCGGCAGCATCTGGTGCTTCGCCGCCTTCGCCTCCTTCTCGAGCATGCCTACCACGCGCTTGCCGATTGGGCTCTTCTCGTGGAATATCCAGCCGCCATTGCGACCCAGGAATGAACACTGTCCAGCTCCTGCTGCCTGCCCCACCGAGATCAACGGCTTGTGCACGTTCGTCGCGCGTCCCTTGAGTGCTCGTAGCACTCCGTACTCGTCCTCCGCCTTGAGCTGCAAGCTGCCCTCGTCCGGGACGAGCTCACCACTGGCCGTACGATACGTGCTGCCGTTGCCCTTCATTCCCGTCGGCGGCGCGAAGCTCCGAGGGAATGCTGAGATAGCTGCACCGCTGTCCCAGTTGAACTTCATCCAGTCGTCCTGCGCGAAGGGGGAGAGGTCGACCGCCGCTATGCCGCGGCCGCTGCCGCTGGCGAGCTCCAGGCAGTCCAAGCTGCCCATGTCCAGAGCGGCGACCTCCGCTTCAGGCTCCTCCTCCAGGCTGCCTGCCGCCTTGCCGCCGGCCTTGCCGCCGCGGCTACCGACTTTACCACCAGCGCTTGCCCCCGTTGCGGATCCAGTTCCAGCCCTCGTACTCGATCCCTGCTCTTTCCTCCAGCAGTCGGATGCCTTGTGGCCCCATCTCTCGCAGTTCCGACAGTAGCCGTCGAAGCGCCCGCTGGTGCTTCGAGGTGCCGTGTGCCCTGAACCACGGCCCGAACCCGTCGGGGATGTGCGGGAGCCTGAGTATGATCCGTTCGTCGATTTGCTCTTCCCCTTCGGCTCCTGAGTCTTGCCTTTCCCTTTGCTCTTGCCGTCCTTGCCCTTGCCTTTGCCTTTGCCTTTCGGGGCTCCGAACGATCCGACGTCCATGTCGTCCGGATGATGCGCCCGCGCACGGATCGATGGCTCCTTGATCTTCACGCCGGTCCGAGCCTCTACGATCGTCATTACCTCGTTCAGACTGTCCTGGAACGTTACGAGCCGATGCTTGTTGAGTACGAGGTGGTTCTCGATGTCCTGAGGCACGAGCATCTCGAGGGCCGCCATCTTGATATCCTCCGGCAGCTCGGCCAGACCATCTTCTCCTTGGCGGCGTTCGTACCTGCCTATCTGCTGGATCCACTTCTCTAAGGCGGACCCCAGCTCGTCCGCGCTGCACTTCGGAGGCGAGATGATCGACCTCAGGATCAGCCTCTTCCTCGGGCCTGTCGTCGGATCCCACCTGCGGTGGAGCTTCCGCCAGGCTTCGAGACCGTTCCCGTCGGGGGCGCCCGTCACGAGGTCGTTGCTCTCGCTGCCGTCCGCCGTCGTGCTGATCAGCGCCGCGTACAGCTGGTTGACCTTGGTCTCCAGCTCTGGAACTCCGTCGTGCACCGCCCGAGCTCCCTCGATCGTCACGGGGCGTTCGGCTTCGGCTGCCCACCGAAGAACAGGGCGAAAACTCTCTCCGTACACGCCGATCACGTAGTTCTCCATCTTGCGATTCCAGGCGCCGAACTTCTCTTGGTCGTCGCCCAGCGTCGTGGGCTTGCCGATCCCCTTGGTGTCTACGAGACCTTGAACGGCTCCACCCGCGCTCGTCGCGCCTCTGATCTGCTCGCCCATCCGCTCGATCGCCTGCGGGATTGCCGCGAGGCCTCCTGCCACCTGCTGCTGAAGACGCTGATTCTCGTTCTCCAGCCTCCTCATCTCGTCGGCTGCCTGACCTATTTGAGCCGCGAACTCCTGCCTCAGCAGTTCGAACTGATGCCGAACCTGCTCGTCCATGTTTGACAGCGTGTCTCTCGGCGAGCTCCTCCCGGCTCTCCGCTATCTCTTGCCTCGTGCGTTCGAGGTCCGTAATCCGGCCTAGGACTTCCTTCTGCGTTCTCTCAACAGCGTCCGATGAGTTCTCCGACGGGTGGTCCTCAATGTACGCGAGGTGGTGAAGCTTGTTGCCCGTCTCCCTCAAGTCGTGCTTGAACTGGAGCTGCTTGCGCCTGGTCTCGATCGCCTCGTCGCTCCTCTTGCCGCGCCTGCGGCCACTCTTCCCGGCCCCTGCCGGTTGACTCCTCCCGGCCCCTGCCGGTTGCTCGGCCGCTGCCGAGCTCGGTGCGGCCGATGCCGCCCTCTTCCAGCCTCGAGCCTCTTGCCAGCTCGCCGTGGCGCCCGCGGGCGCGCCGAGGCCCTGGTGGGTCGGCAGCAGTGAGTGGCCAGCTCACGCTACCATGATGAGATAGTATGTCGATGGACAAGATATCTCTTTTCCATCTTGAGCCAAAATGGGTGCACGGAGGAGGGTGTCAGAATCACCGACCCGCCGACCAAAAAAATGTGCGGAGCAGGGCAGATCGAGGCGACCGCAGGTTACAGTCGGTCCCCAGACCCCTCCAGGGGTCCAGGCGCACCCGTGTCCCGAGCGCTGCGTCCACGCGTGGCGACGAGGGCCCCCCAGAAGGCCAGCTACCGTTGTCTCAACGCGCCCTGCTCGGAACACCCTGGAGCCCGACGCAAATGAATCTGCCCGTGCGTCCTTCCCCCAACATGCTTCAGGATTAAAGGGTTCTTGCCTGGTCATGAAGACGGCGTGTTCTGAGAACTCTGCCAGGCTTGCTGATATAATTGTTTTCACACATGGGGTCGACGTTGGGAATTTGTTTCCGCTGGAGACAATACGAGGTCCCCAGGGTCGGTGTTTGATCCCGAGTCGTCGTTTGACGGCCCCGAGGCCCCGCGAGGGCCACAGGAGGACAGAAGTTGCAAGAAACTGTCCGCCGTTTTTGTTTCACAACGCGAGCATGCTACAGCGCAGCGCCCGCGCCCAGGAGGGAGGAAACACAGTGACCCCTGGACCTGTTCTGCGGTCGTCGTCGTCGTCGCCGTCGCTGTCGTCGCTACCATCATCGTTGTCGTTGTAGTCGTCGTTGTCGTCGTCGTTGACCCATGGACCTGTTTTGTAGTCGTCGTCGTTGTCGTCGTCGTCGTCGTCGCAATCGTCGTCGTCGCCGTCGCCGTCATAATCTTCGTCGTTGTTGTCGTCGCCATCACTCGTCGTTGTCGTTGTAGTCGTCGTTGTCGTCGTAATCGTCGTCGTCGTCGTCGTCGTCGTCGTCGTCGTTGACCCCTGGACTTGTTCTGGGGTCGTCGTCGTCGTCGTCGTCGTCAGGGTCGGCGGCACGGGCCGTAAGGCCGTAGGCAGTCGATCCCTGAGCCTGCCGTGGGGTGCGCTCCGCCAAGGAGCCCGAGGCGGACGCGGCCGTGGCGACGAGCACCGCCCCCCCAAGAGGGCCAGAAGCGACGGGAAAGACGCAGGAAAGCGGTCGAACCTCGAGGCCTGCGACGACGGCGTGGCATACAGTCGGGGCGTTGACCGAAGGAACCCTCAATAAGGAACGAGGCCCCTTTTTTCCACAAGTTTAACTTCGATTTCCCATCGAAAACAGAAGGAAAACCTGAGGCAAGCTGTGAAACACTGAAGGAACGCGGAGCCCCTCCCCAACCAAAAGGGTTCCTTCTTCAGGGCCCCGACTGTATGTTCTCCGATGCTGACAACCAGTGAAGGACAACGCTTCGGCGGCGCGCAGAGGGGGGGCAGGGGGAGGGGGGAAGGCTTCTCAGGAGGCTGCTCCCTAGAAGGCGCCAGCCTTACACCCACAGAGAAGGCCCGCGCCTTCTGAGCTGAGAGACAGGAGTGTTCCCCCCCCCTACCCCCCTCTGCGCGTGGCTGAACGATATCGGCGGTGGACAAACCTCCCTTTAGTAAACCTACCCTTAATTAAAACGGCCTGGGACCGAAACCGACGGACCTGGACCCGCAAAGATGACGGCCGCGACGCCCTCTCGCGAGCCGAAAACGGCCAAATCCTAAGTCGACGTGTCAGGGTAGGAGGTCTGTCCACCCCCGACACTAATGGGGACCAGCTAATTGGGGGAAGCATCGACCCGGAGTCGGCGATGCATCGCCGATGGATCAACGATCGGCCCCCGATGGCGAATGCCGCTCGTTCCGGGTCGGGGTGGGCTGCCGGGCCCCCATGGGCGATCGATGGGCGACTGGGGGTCGACTTGGCTGCCCCGATACGGCACGCGTAACCCGTACAGGGCAGCCTTTAATACATGGGATTTTCGAAACTGTAGGTTTTTTGTCTACAGGATTCATTCATGAATAAATTTGTGCATGACCTCATCGCTGTTTTTCGCACTAAATGCCTGCATTTTTTATACATGACCCGCACGCGGAGCATGCACTTAAAACGGCACTGTAGCGTGCTGACACGGATCTAAACACGCAGATCGAGCACGTGGACCTGGCGCCATAGGTTCGCCGAAGCGTGGGCCGGCACGTGCCGAAGCAACGCGCAGCGTGTTCAAGGGGGACGATTGGAACACGGTGAGCGTTGCGCTGTAACGCGGCAACACGGGCGTAAGAGGGCAACCGTCGGCGACTCCAAAGGGTGTGGTTTGCAAAGGGTGTGGTTTGCCATCCTGGGGGGCACCCCGGGGGGGCGTGCGTGGACCTCGATCGAGTTCCCCCGCGCCCCGAGGAGGCCCGACGAGGACAGTGTCGTGCCCCCCAGGCCCCAACGGTGCCGATCGCAAACCAAACCCCGGCGTAACCCTTTGTATTGGGGAACTGACAATGGCCTAAACATGAAAACTCGGAGGTCCGCGCGGATTTCTCGGATCGGCGCTGGACCCCCTCCCTGGCGCGCGGAGCGCGCCAGGGGCGGCGCCGGAGGCGCCGCCAGGGGGTCCAGCGCGGATCCGAGAAATCCGCGCGGACCTCCGAGTTTTTATGTTTGTGTCACTTTTTGTTCCCCTATTGTAGTCGCCGAAGCTGAGGGGGTCGATGCACTCCCCCCGGGCCCATCCCCCCCGATCGTTACCCATGAAGAAGAGGCACGCGGCGCAGCGCCCGCGCGCCTGGCGCGCCTCCTCTGCAGCGGCCGCGCCTTCCGAGCGCAGCACGTGCTTCAGCACGGCGCCGGCCACGGCGCCCCGAGCCGCGAGCCTCCGCGGCGGCGCCGCCGAGCGCAGAAGAAGAAAAGCCGCCGGAAACGTGAACTGCTGGCGGCCCGCCAGATCTCCCAAATCCGCGCCGGACCCCCGTCCCTGGCGCGCGGAGTGCGCCGCCAGGGGGGGCCCAGCGCGGATCCAGGCAACCCCCGCGGAGCGCCACAAGTTTATGTGCATATGGCGCTTTTTCTCCTTCGAGAGCGGCCGCGCTGCTGGCCGAGCGGCGGCGCCGAGCGGCCGCGGCGAGCGGCGCCGGAGCGGGCCCGAAGTGGCCGAGCCGCCGCGGCCGCGGCCGAGGGGAGGCGGCGAGCG
This sequence comes from Prorocentrum cordatum, assembly GCA_963575745.1. NCBI lineage: Eukaryota > Dinophyceae > Prorocentrales > Prorocentraceae > Prorocentrum > Prorocentrum cordatum. The sequence goes on along the minus strand of CAUYUJ010004947.1, from coordinate 5,634 downwards.
GCGGCGGCGGCGGCGGCGGCGAGCGCCCGAGGCGAGCGGCGCCGAGCGGGCTCGAAGTGGCCGAGCGGCCGCGGCGAGCGCTCTGCCCTCGGCCCTCGATGGACCAGCGCGTGCCACTGCCCGCAAAGTATTGGAGGCCTGGGAATTGGCGCCAACACCAACACAGGGGGATTGCCTCCACAGGGGGAAGATGATCCTCGATTTCGGTGTTGGTGGTAATACTTCGGCCACCTTGGAAGCCAGAATATTACCACCATCACCGAGATCGGGATCGTCTTCCCTCGGTGGAGGCACGCCGCCGATCTTGGTGCTGGTGTCAACCTCTAGGCCTGCGAAAGTAGCTACTCGCAAATGGCATGAACCAGCCGCGGGGGATGAACGATATAGATTACACAAAGGCAGACGCATGGGTTTTCTGACGTTTGCGAGTCGGCGCTTTGCGAGTAGTGGAACGCGCTCGGTGAGGGCCGATGCCATTCCCCGAGATCTGTTTGGACGCCCGAAATGGGTACGGAGCAAATGGGTACAATGCCCAACAACAAATATTGTCCAGAACAAAGAATCACGTTCGCGGCGGCGCGAACAGCGAGTCCTGTTCAAAATGAACAAGAACTGCTGTTGGGCATCGTACCCATTCATTCCGTACCCATTTCGATCGTCCCGGAAACGTCGCAGTTGTGGCACGCTGGGCGTGCTCGCCGTCTTCGGGCCCGCGGGCCATCACAGATCCCGACCCGGTTCGAAGAGCTGCCGCAGAACGGTCGGGCCTACAGGTCTCAGGTCGTGGGTTTGTGCGATGCTGCAGCTCCTTCGTTAGGAGGAACCAACACCCTATATGAAACATAAACTTTTGGCGCTCCGCGCGGATTTCTTGGATCTGCGCTGGACCCCCCTCCCTGGCGTGCTCCGCGCCCCAGGGGCGGCGCCGGAGGCGCCGCCAGGGGGCCCCATCCGAGGAATCCGCGCGGAGCGCCGAAAGTTGATGTTTCTATATTTTTCTCTTCTTCGATTCGTGGCGTCGCAGCTCTCGGGATGAGGAGGAGGAGGAGGAGGAGGAGGAGGAGGAGGAGGGAGGAGGAGGTAGGAGGACGAGGAGGAGGGGGAGGAGGCAGGAGAAGGAGGAGGTGAGAAGAGGAGGAGGGGGAGGAAGAGGAGGCGGAGGAGGATGATGAGGAGGCAGGAGGAGGAGGCAGGAGGAGGAGGAGGAGGAGGAGGAGGAGGAGGAGGAGGAAGAGGAGGAGCAGGAGGAAGAAACGGAGGAGGAAACGGAGGAGGATCTTTGGCGGCTCTTCGTGCCGGACGGCTTTCCGACGGCCCCGGAGGCGGGAGGTGGCCCCCACGGCGCCGAGGGCCTCTGAAAGACTCGTCCGCCCCGCGTTCCCTGCCCGGCTGCCGGCCGTTCCAGGACGTCGGAGGCCTGGGTCGCGCAGACGGCGGGCATGGCGACTGTTTCGCGGCGCTGGGCCGTCGGGCCCCTCGGCCGCGTCCCCCCTCCCCCCCCCCCCCCCCATCCGTCCCCCTCCCCGTCCCCCCCCCCCCCCCCCCGTTCTTACCAGCCTGGAACATATCCCTACCCCTATGCTGGGCATCTCCTCATCACGATGCCAATCTCAGGCATTGCCTTATTTTTGGAGGGCGCATCCCTAAGATTGTCATCGCCTTTTGGCGTGCCAATCTTAGAGATAGGGAGAAGTCCGAGGCTGGTCAGGCTCGGCATCTCATCCCGAGCCCGTTTGGAGGCGGCTCCGGGGCCCGAGCTCGGCCTCCGGAGGCCCAGAGCGGCGGCAGGCTCGCGGCCTTTCACGTCGTCGGGGACGCCTCGTCCAGGGCAGCAGGGGATGTCTGTGCTGCGCCCTGACGCGCCACCGAAGGCGAAGCGAGTGTTGACACGCTGTGCAGTCATCGGTTTGCTGGACCCTGACACAGCGCCAGTGACCGCGTCAAGTTCTCAGGACCCACGCATCGAGCGACAGCAGCCAGAGAGCTGAAACTGGCATGCGCTATGACTACGTGGCGTCCAGGAGCAATTGTCCTGGTGCTCGAATGCAGAAAGTGGCGCTCAAGATTGCTGCCATTGTGGATCCTAGCCTCTTCTGCCTCCCTGGACAGGCGTCCGCGATGGCGCACAAATATATGTCATGCCGCTCTTCGCCCACGAACGCAGACATCCGACGACTGGTGCTTCGCGATCCGCGGCCCCCGAGCTCCCGACCCCGTCGCCAATGGGAATGTTTCGTCCCAGGTCCGTTTTTGATGGTCCCAGGGCCCGGAAAGGGGCCGCAGAGGCTGAAATCAAGGAAACACGCCTGGACTTAAATCGGGCCTGTCCCCCTACAGAAGGATTTTCGACGATTTGTTTTTTGTTTGTTTGTTGTTTCTCTCTCTCTCTCTCTCTCTCCCTCTCTCTTTTTTATTATAAGAAATAGCAGCAATATCCCAAGAAGGTCAACACATATTCCACAAATAGTCCCCAGACTATTTTTGGACAATCTTTTGATTATTTGTGGGGTATGTTGTATTCGTTCGTCGAAAATCCCCCTGTAGGGGGACAGGCCCGACTTGAGCCTGGACTCGGAAAACACAACGTCGGAGACATGGGCCCCCGGTGGCTTTCGCACCGCGGCGCGGGGCTCTGGCGGCCACTCGGGACGACGCGGGCGCCCCTGGAGTGCTCTCGACGAGGCGCAGACACTGAAGAGCACCTCGAGCCTGGACAACCGGGGGCGGGGGGAACCTACCACGAAGACGTCCGAGGCCATTCAAAACTGCGCGAGCGCCCAAGCCCGGGCCTGAATGGAACAAAGCAGGTCGCGGGAGACCGCCTACGCGCACGAGGCGTCCCTAGCTGGGCAAGAGTGACCTCTGGTGCGTAGCTTGAAGGGGGACGCTGGGGGGGCCAACGCCCAAGCGCGGAAAACGCTGGTACCGCACGGCACTGAGCGGACTGTCAAGGGACCCAAGGACACACAGGTAAATACTCACGTCTCCCAGGATTCCCCATATTTTTCATTATTTTCTGGATGTTCGTCTTCCCCCCCACTTCCCGTAGTTTCCCATATCTCCCTAGGAGTCGACGATTACTTGTGTCGGTGTGTTTTTTCCCCTCCCCAGCGGGCCCGCACCCAAGGTCACTCTTTGGCGGCGCGCAGAGGGTGGTAGGGGGAGGGGGGAAAGTTTCTTAGAAGCGCCCCTGCTTCTTAGAAGGCGAGGGCCTCATCTGTAGACGTAAGGTCGGCGCCTTCTAGGGAGCAGCTTCCTTCGGAGAAGCCTTCCCCCCTCCCCCTATCCCCTTGTGCGCACCGCCAGATGGAGGCCCCAGCGGGCCCGCGCCAAAGGTCACTCTGGCGAAGGGCCACGCACGAGTTGCCCGAAGAGATCTGGGAACGGCTGGAAGGCAGCTCCCGGGAGGTCTCCGCAGGAACGATAGAAAGTCAGAGCTGTGAAGCCCGCCGCGGGGGCCCCACTCAGCCCCCTGCCGGCGGAACGAACCGGGACCATGCCGGACCGCAGATATGCCAGCGCCAGTTCGGAAGGTAACCGCCCTGGAGCTGCATCCACAGAAGGCTGGGGACATATATACGTAACAAATGCACACAAATCCCAGGATTCCAATCTACATGTAGATTCCAATTCTTTCTGGGTGTTCGTCTTCCCCCCCGCTTCCCGTAGTTTCCCCCATTTTCCTGGAAATCGACAGTGGCTTGTGTCTCTGCGTGTGCTTCTCCCCTCCTGAATGTGCCCCCGCTCAGCACACGCCAGGGTCGGCCAAGGCCCTCCCGCAAAGCTTAGGTCGGGCATGTCCCCCTACAGGCGGACTCTGGACGAACAAAAAAAAAAAATGCAAGCATCGCCCAACATAGGTTTTTCTGACCAGCACATCGTATCCTGCCTATGTATTCCCTACCTAGGCTCTGCCTAGAAGGGTTCTTACTGTGTGGGCTAAAAGGGCCGGGCAGTGGAACCCGCCCCGGGCGGTTCCCCCAGGATCCGCCCCGCGGTTCCCCCAGGATCCCCCGCTTTGCCTAGCCTAGCTTAGCTTAGCTAGGCCTGGCTTAGCTTAGCTTAGCTTGGCTGAGCTTACCTTAGCCTAGCTTAGCTTCGCCTACCTTGCCTTAGCGCAGCATTGCGCAACGCAGCATTCGCACAGTATATCATAGCATAGCATCGCCAAGCATATCGTATAATCACAGAACATAGCGCATCGTATCAGACCATATCATAACATAGCGCAGCATAGCGAATCACACCATAGCATAGCATCGCCGTGCTTAGCGTAGCACAACGCAGCATAACATACCACATCATACCAGACCATATCATATCATAGCGCAGCATGCATAACATAGCAAAGCGCAGCGTGCCATACCATAGCATAGCCGAGCATCGCATAGCATATCGCAGCATAGCATCGCACACCATAGCATAGCGCAGCATTGAATAGCATAGCGAAGCATAGCTCAGCTTACCTTAGCTGCGTTTAGCGCAGCCTCGCGCAGCAGTCGCACGACATGACATAGCATAGCAGAGCCACGCATACCATATCATGGCATGGCATAGCATGCAACGCAAAAACAAAACCAATGAGAACGTGTATATGTAGATGTAGCTGTAGGTGTGCATGTGACTGTAGGTGTAATTGTAGATGTAGATGTAGGTGTAGAATGTGGATGTGAGTCTCGATGTTGATGTTGATGTTGATGTAGATGTAGATGCAGGTGTAGATGTTAATGTAGCTGTCGGTGTAGATGTACATGTTGCTTTCCTAGATGCTCCAACTCCTAGGTAGGGCCGCACTGGGATAATTGTGCTATGTTCGAATACTTTTCCCGCATAGGGACACGCCCGACTTCACGCAAAGTCCAGCCGGCCGCCAGGCAGCTCCCGCGCCCGGGCCCGCGGAGAGCGCAACAGGGGGGGGGGGGGGCGGCGGCCCCACGCGGCTCCCCGACCCTGGGTGCACGGGCTGCTGCTGCGAGCGCCGACCCCGTGATGGGAGCCCCGACAGGGTGGGCCGATGCTCCACGACCGCCCCACTGGCAGGGGAGGGAGGAAGAGGAGGAGGAGGAGGAGGAGGAGGAGGAGGAGGAGGAGGAGGAGGAGGAGGAGGAGTGTCATGATTGTCATAGATCCAAAAAGTGAACGGCGAGCGAGGCTCAACCGTCACCATCGGCCTCCCGGACAGGAGGAAGGGGCCCGCAGGCGCCAGCACCGACGGTCAGGGGAAAGGCAGATACCTCGTCGCTCAGCGACTCGCTGCCCAACCGGGACGGCGTGGTGCGTAGGGGGACAGCCGGTTCACCGCGTCACCGCGCAGTACTTCCCGACCGTCACCCCTGCCGAATCGGATGGCATGTGCAACTTGGTTTGTACCCCAGGGTGAGCGGACACAAGGTCCCAAGGGACTTCCGGACCACATGGCCCCGCCTCTCAACCAAATGCACACTCCCCGTGCCTGGTACCCATCTCCAGGTCACGGGCGCAGCTAACGCGCCGCTGCCATGGGCAAAGTGCCACGTGGCTGGTGCAAGAACGGCGAAAGCCTGTATATCTGCCCCCAGCCGCCGCATGCAATTGACACTGACAGCGTGCCCCGAAGAGTGCGTGGCGCTGACACCATGAGAACAGGTGCCAGGC
>CAUYUJ010004946.1:48146-65503 GCA_963575745.1 Prorocentrum cordatum | reverse complement strand
ACGACGACGACGACGACGACGACTAATACTACTACTACTACTACTACTACTACTACTACTGCTACTACTACTACTACTACTACTACTACTACTACTACTACTACTACTACTACTACTACTACTACTACTACTACTACTACTACTACTACTACTACTACTACTACTACTACTACTACTACTACGACGACTACGGCAACTACGACTAGGGCAACTACGACTACGGAAACTACGACTACTACTACTACTACTACTGCTACTACTACTACTACTACTACTACTACTACTACTACTACTACGACTACGACTACGACTACGACTACGACTACGACTACGACTACGACTACGACTACGACTACGACTACTACGACTACGACTACGACTACGACTACGATTACGACTACGATTACTACTACTACTACTACGACGACGACTACTACTACTTCTACGGCTTTGACTATTACGACTACGGCTGCTACGACTCCCACTCCAACTACTCCTCCTGCTCCTCCTGCTCCTGCTCCTAGTCCTACTCCTCCCCTTCTCACTCAAACTACCCCTCCTCATCCTCCTCCTCCTCCTCCGCCTCCTCCTTCATTTCTCCACCTCCTCCTATTGCTCCTCCTCCTCCTCCTCCGTCTCCTCCTCCTCCTCCTCCTCCTCCTCTTCCTCCTCTTGCTCCTCTTGCTCCTCTTGCTCCTCTTGCTCCTGTTCCTCCTACTCCTCGTCCTCCTGCTCCTCCTCCTCCTCCTCCTCCTCCTCACCTGCCCCCGTTCCTATCCTCCTGTTGCTGCTGCTTTACCTCATCCTCCTCCCTCCCTCCCTCCCATACTTCCTCCCTTCTCGGCCTCCTCCCGCGCTCAGGGGTCGGGGGGGAAGAGGAATGGTAGGGGGGTGGAGAAGGGATGATCAAAGTCAAGCAAGGACGCATCGACGATACAACAGTACACCCTCCCGTTCCATGTCCCCTCCTCGCACGGCCCTGCAAGCACCCCCTTTCGTTAAGGGTGGCGTCCCCTTGAAAGACGAGCGCCGACCGCGCGTGACATTCAGGTGGGTTGCCCGTTTTGAAAAGGAACCACCCTGCACCATCCTTGAGACGGCTTGGAACACTCAATACGTAGGAACATATAATTCAAACAAGTGTCCCGCAAATATCTCATTTTGATGAGAAGCCCTTCTGCACCATCCTTGGCACGACTAGAACTGCCCAGATATAGGAACACAGAAATCTAGTAAGTGTCAAGCGGTCGTCGCATTCTGAAAGGGAACCGTCCCCCATCCGAGAAACCATTAAGCACGTTTGGACTTGCGCCGGTCATTTCAGAGGAACTAGACCGAGAGCCTTGTTTCAAAGAGCATTCACCATCTATCGGATCCATCGCGGCATCTACACTGAGGACATCTCGAAAGGAATCGCCCTCCGTCCGTGTATTTCCTGCAACCTTGCAAGACGAATACGCGCCGTGCCAAGCGAGAACTACATTGTGAAATCAGTCCGCCATCCATCCATTTAGCTCTTGCAAGCTGTCCAAACAAATGCGTGTGGCGTGAATGCAAGAAACCGCCGGCCCAATGGGCCAGAGGCGTGCTAAGATCTCTAGTATCTGCTTTACAATAATTCAGCTTCGCGCGCGCGGGGCGGCCCCTGGGGGCCCCTGGCAGAGAAGCACCCCGGGAAGGTTCCGGGCGACTCGGGTCAGAGATGGTTTTCCTCCTGGGCGCCGCCCTCGAGGCCCTCTAGAGAGAGAGCCCCGAGACAGGCCAAGAGACGGGCAAGAGCCCCTCAAGATGATACAAGAGAGCTCCGAGATGCCACAATATCGCTCCAAGGCGCCCAAGATGGCGCCCAGACGGCCCAACAGGCCTCCCAGAGCACTCTCAAGAGGGCCCCAAGAGGCACAACTCACTGCTTTTCCTCAAGTTTTGGAGAGATTTTGCCGTTTCCACCTTTTCGGCTTCCCGATACCCCGAGACGGCCCAAGAGGCCCCCAAGACCGCCCCAAGAGGGCCCAAGAGGGCCCAAGAGCGCCCCAAGAGGGCCCCAAAACGGCCCAAGAGGCTTCCAAGACTGCCCAAAAGGCCTCCAAGACGGCCCCAAGAACGCCCCAAGAGAGGTCCCAGGGAGGAGAACACGAATCAACATTTCGAGCTCTCGGCCATAAAAAAGCCCCCATAGGCAAAACGCTTCCAGACGGGCCGCGATGCGTTCAAGACTCCCCCAGCGGCCACCAAGAAGCCTCCCGAGAGAGCCCCCATAAGCAAGAATACATCACTCCCTATAGGCCGGCGGAATGAGCGAAGCGATTCAGTAAAATGCTGAAAACGACCTGAACTCCATCCGTATACTGTGGCTAGATTTGAAATCCCTCTTCTGCTTTGCCTTCCTGTGCCTGGCCATATTCCGCCCCTGCTCGCTTCCACCCGGCCCGCTCTCGTGCAGCCCGCCCCTTGCAAGCGGGCGCTTCCTCAGAGGGCACTGGGGCGCCAACCTCTCGGCAGAACTGGGTTTCAGCGGAATCGGGCCTGGCATAACCGGGCTTCGACGGAACGGGGCCCATGCGCAGTGGGCATTCGACGGAACCTGGCCTCGGCGGACCTGGGCCGGGGCGGAACTGGGCATCGACGGAACCAGGCCTGTACGGCGGGTTCATGTCGTGTCGACCCTGGCCCCTGGCGACACTGCGGGGGTCGTTCAACCTTGAACGATCGGCCGTTTCTGAAACGTCAGATCGTTCAACATCGACCGATTCTGGGTCGCCGGCAGAGTTTAACGTTGAACGCAGTCGGCGGGGTCGCCGCCAGTCGACACGACGCGAACCTACCGAATCGGGAATGAGGAGGAGGGGAACAAAAAATGACATCAGCATAACAACTTTTGAGGTCGGCGCGGATTCCTCCGATCGGCGCTGGGGCCCCCTGGCGCGCTTCGCGCGTCAGGGACTGGGGTCCAGCGCCGATCCGCGAAATCAGAGCGACCTCCAAGTTGTGATGTTTATGTCGTTGTTTGGCCCCCTGGGGAAAGAGAAGGAGAGGAGGAGGAGGAGGAAGAGGAGGAGGAAGAAGAGGAGCAAGAGGAGGATGATGAGGAGGAGGAGGAAGAACAGTAAAAGCCTGCTGCCCTCCCACCAGCTCCAAAGCGGCTTGTGGCGCGCGCACAGAGCGCAGCCTGATCACCACGGGGGTTACGACGACCGAGTGGGTGGCCACGGCCACCTTGCCCCCCCCTCCTGGCCTGGATGCCGGCGCGCGGGTAGTGCGGCAGCTCAGAGAAGAGGTACTGGGAGTCGGGCACCCGCTCGAGGCAGTTCGGCCCGAGCATGGCCTCCGCGGCCGCTGGCCCAGCGACATTCTCCAGAGGTTGCCCTGCTGCTACATCCCCTCCTCCTCCTCCTCCTCTTCCTCCTCCTCCTCCATTCCTTCCATTTTCTTATGAATAACTTCTCCCTGTCGTACCCCGAGGCTAGATTTTTAGGGCGGGCCCGGCGTTTCGCCTGAGCATTTATGACTCTGAAGCTTCAGAATTGGCAACAGCTTCACAGATGGAGGGCGGGTCGTTTTCAACATGTGGCTCTCGCCTCAGCGCGGCGCACATTCGTTTTAAACATTTGCAAGAGCTTCACGGATTGAGGGCGGGTCGTTTTCAAAAAGTGACTCTCGCCTTAGCGCCGCGCACATAATTTTTACGGATTGAGGGCGCGTGGTTTTCAAAATGAGGCTCTCGCCTTAGCGCGGCGCACATTCGTTTAAACATGTGCAAGCGTTTTACGGATTGAAGACGGGTCGTTTTCAAAATGTGGCTCTCGCCTTAGCGGCGCACATTCGTTTAAACATTCGCAAGAGTGTCACGGACTGACGACGGTCCCTTTTCAAAATGTGGCTCTCGCCGTAGCGCGGCGCACAGTCGTATAAAAGTATTTGCAAGAGCTTCACGGATTCTCATCATCAACGTGCCAGAAATGGTGTTTTGAAAAGATTCTGGATTATGCGGGTGCAGCAGCAACGTTGATTCGCTGTGCCGAAGTCCCAGGAATGGCATTCTGGCACCATTCAGTATTGTCAAGACGAATAAGTCAGGTTGACCCGTCGCGTTGGAATCCCGAGAACAAGGTTGTGGCATGCTTCAAGGTCTTCAAACGGTTGTCTTCCAAAGAGGCAGTTCCTTCAGTGGAAATGAACCGTTGTAGGGGCCAATGAAGCGGGAGCTTGGAGGGAGGGTTTATTCCAACATCGTTGATGACTCTTGGGTTTACTCTGGTCCTCCTCCTCCTCCTCCTTCTTTCCTCCCCCTCCCCCCCTCCTCCTTTACCTCCCCCCCAACCCTCTTCCTCCACCTATATACACTCTTCCTCTTCCAACTCCTCCTCCACCTCCTCCCCTTCCTCCTCCCCCTCCTCATCCTCATCCTCCTCTTCCTCCTCCTCTTCCTCCTCCCCCTCCTCCTCCCCCTACTCCTTCTCCTTCTCCTTCTCCTCCTCCGCCTCCTCCTCCTCCTCAAAACCATCATCATCACCATCACCATCACCATCACCATCACCATCACCATCACCATCACCATCATCATCATCATCATCATCATCATCATCATCATCATCATCATCATCATCAGCATCATCAGCAGCATCATAATCAGCATCATCGTCATCATCATCAGCATCATCATCAGCATCATCAGCATCATGACCATCATCAGCATCCTGAGCATGAGCGTCAGCATCAGCATCAGCAGTAACATCATCAGCAGCAGCAAAAGCACTACCACCACCATCATCATCAGTATCATCGTCAGCATCGTCATCATCATCATCATCATCATCATCATCATCATCACCATCACCACCATCATCAGCATCATCAACATCATCATCATCACCATCATAATCAGCAACAGCAACATCATCAACATCATCGGCAGCAACACCACCATCATCAACAACAACGACAACAACAACAGCAACAGCACCACCACCGCGTGTGATCCCAGGGCACTCACTGCCGCCAGGAAGTCCTACCTGGATCGGTTTCACAGAGGGCTCATCCCTAAGGTTCTGAGCGCTGCCGAGAAGGCGGCTCGCCAGGCCGATGGGTAATTCTCTCTTTCACTGGCATCGTCAGGTCGTTATTCACTATTCCGTATTCCACAATATCTCCCCTAGCAATTCCATCATGATCATGCTGTGTCCTCTCTCCCCTGATCGTGTGCTGTGAGGGGCGCCGTCCTACCCACACACACACATAATTTCAAACGCTGAGGTGTCTTGTTCGTTCCTTCTCGAATGAACCCGCTGCAACGTTGGCCGCATGCTCGGGTCCTTCAGGTTTGCGCTCTCGCCCCAACGCGGGCCACACTTCTGGATACGATCCGCTCCTAGTCGTTGCCGTCCCCCTTGTTTCCCTCATCCGTCTTCTCCTGGTCCTCCTGCTTGTCCTACTCCTGTTGCTCCTCCTTTCTAGCCATCACGCAAATCCTCATACGCATCCTCCTGCTCGTCCGCCATCTCTGCCTCGTACGATGCACAAGATCTCCATGTATGACCGCGCGATGGGGTCATTTGGGGGATCACGATCATCCAGGATACCCCAAGTGGCGGATGATACCTAATTCAGCGCAGCGGGAATGGGTGGGAACGGTCCGACGTCAGGCATGGCGGGAGCGCACCTAGCCCTCTTCCGCCTCCCCGTCCCCTCCTCTTTCTCCTCCTCCTCCTCCTCCTCCTCCTCCTCCTCCTCCTCCTCCTACTCGTGTCCATCCGCATGCATCGCCCCCCTTCGCGAAGGCACGAGCCATCGTGCAACAAAAAAAAAATGGGCCCGTGCCTCCGAGCGTCCGACACGACCGACGCAAGCTCTCCCAAACCGCCAAGACTGCCTACGCACAGGCGTGTTCCCAATCCACCTCTTGAAACACAACACGGTACAGGCATCGCCGCGTCAGCGCAGGCACCGCGGGCATTTGTCTGGGTCAGCGCAGGCACCCCGCATGGCGCGGCGCGGGCACCGCGGCGGCGCCGAAGAAGGCGGTGCAGGCATCCGGCGTGCATCCCGGCGACATCGCAGGCACTGTTTTTTAGAGGCGCCGGCATGCCACCCCGTCTGGGTTTATAATATGATGCAGAAGGAGAAGGCGGCAAGGGGGGAGAGGAGTGGGCTGCGTGGGGGAGGGGGGGAGACCCCCCCTAATCGGTTTGGGTTTTTCCTCGGATTGTTTTTTTCCTCGATTTGTTGTTTTTCTCGGTTTGGGTCTCCTCTGCTTATTTTCCTTTATTTTCCTCAGTTGGGTCTTTCATCGGTCTGGGTTTTTCCTTGGTTTGGCTGTTTCCTCGGTTTGCCTTCGGCTTGATCGATTGAGGAGTCCCGGAAGAGGGGAGGGGGGGTAAAGCCGTCCCCGGCTGCAGGCACCGTGGAGGTGTGCTGCATCGCATGGGTGTTGGGAACCTCCATGAGTGCACTCGACTCGCACTACCTCAGAGGCAACGCCATGCTTCCACAAGGCCCGCGGGCGGGGGAGGGGAACAGCGCCGCGTGGCGGCGGCGCCTGCTGGCCAGGGCCTGGGAGTCACTGGGTCCCTTGCAGCAGGCACTCTGCGCGCGCCAGGCGGGGAGGGACAGACCTCCCTCTAGCAGAACGTGGCTCGGTGGAAACGACCTCGGGCCCACACCTGGCGGGCGCAGGCCTCGAAGATACACGGCCGCGGCGCCCGCCTCGAGGACCGAAGGCGGACCATTCACCAATCGACGCGTCGGGGTAGGAGGTCTGCCCCACCCCCCGAGCAGAACGGCCTCCCGAGCGTTGCCCGCAAGCCTGGAAGAGGACGGCCGCGGCGCCCCCTCGAGGACCGAAAGCGGACCATTCACCAATCGACGCGTCGGGGTAGGAGGCCTGTCCCACCCCCGTGCAAAAACGCCCTCCCGAGCGTTGCCCGCAGGTCGCTGCCCGGGACCTGGCGCCCAAGGCTAAGTCGGGCGTGTCCCCTAAAGGGGGCTTTTCGACGACAAATAAAAAAAATACCCCCAGAAAAAGCCCCCAAAAGGTCAAGAAACACAGAAAAAATAGTCCCCAGACTATGTTTGAACAATCTTTTGACTATTGTGGTGCTATTTCTTTTATTGTTCGTCGAACATCCCCGACGTTACGCCCAAGGCCAGGAGAGCCCGCGGGCGTGGCCCTCCGACGTCGGGCCGCGGCGCGCCGCGCAGCGCAGCAGGCGCATGCCCCGGAAGGCCGCCCGCCATTCGGCTCCCGCGGGCGCGCGGGCGGTGCCTGCGGGGGATCCTCCAGGCCTCGGAAAAAACGGCGGACACAACGCGCTTGCATGACAGTGGCGCTCCTGGCGCGGCTCACATTATGATGTCGGCTGGTGCCTGCAGGCAGAAACGGACAACGTGCTCGAGCGCATCACGCCCCACCAGCCCTCTGGGCAGTAGGCGCCTCCTCTTCCAACCCCGTTGTCCCCCTTCGGTGAGGGCTTTCCCCCTTCCCCTTCCCTCCAGGCCTCGGAAAAAAATGGCGGACACTCGTGCCACATGCATCTGTGGACGCCTCCCCCTCCCCCCAGTGTTCAGAGTTGAGCGGTGGGTCCGACGAGTCGCACTCCCCCGCGCGTGCCAGCCTCGAGTTTGGGGGGCAGGGGGGGGTGTTCACTGATGGTTTCCCTCTACCGTCGTGCACGCCATCACCCTGTTGAAGCGTATTCGCTTGTGGTGGTAACAAGTGGCGCCGACATTCGATATGACCCACCGATGCGAGATATGATGGGGCAGTGCGCAATATGGCATGCGTTGAGGTAACATGCGGTAGTGCGATATACCAGGTGCTCATGTATATGGCCATCCACAAATATGAATGCAAGGTTCGTGTACGGAACGTGCGGTCTACTACTATGTGCGAATCTAGCATGCGAAAATGTATAAGATGATGCGATGACTCAACTTTACATGACCAGCGTTATCCGCCAGCCCCCTTTGTGGGGCCACCAGGCTGTGGGACGAAGTTGCTGCTCCCTGCACCCGTTGCAGTTTCAAGTCTCGAATGTTACAGTCCTGCTTTCTGCTTACTGCTGCGACTTGTTGGAGTCCGCGCGAGGAGGGGGAGCCCTAAACCGCCCAGTTACCACGCCCGGATCGCGTTCTCTGAATTCAGGGGAGGGCGTGGGACACGGCTAAACAACATGATATTCGCGTCGTACACAATATTCGCGTCTCCGAGGCCACACACGCTCGTAAAGTCTACAATGTTGGGCAACAAACCCTCGTACATTACCCAATATTCGCGTCCCCGAGGCAACACACCTCGCGAAGTACGCAAGATTCGAGTCCCCGAAGCCATAAACCTTCGCAATGCCGCGGACAAGAGTGCTCCAAGGCGCCCGAATATGGTCCCAAGACGGCCAAAGAGGGCCCAAGGAGGCCCCAAGAGCGCTCCAAGAGGCCTCCCGAGAGAGCACCAAGAGGCCCACATCGTAGATGTTACGAAGGTGTTTGAAGGATTGTTGCCTTCTCGCATGTTCGGCCTTCCGACGCTCCAAGACGGCTCAAGAAGCTCCCTAGACCGCCGCAAGACAGCCCAAGACGCCTCCAAGAGGGCCTCAAGACGGCCCAATAGGGCTCCAAGATGGCCCAATGAGCGCTCAAGACGGCCCACGAGGGTTGCAAGACGGCCCCAAGAGGGGCCCAAGCAGGGGACCACGAACCGAACATTCGATATTTGTGCCCCGACAGGCCCCCAGAAGGCCCCAAGAGGCCCCCAAGAGGCCCCAAGAGGTGACCAAGAGGCGCGCCCAAGAAGCCTGCAAGAGGCTCAATGGATACCACACGAGGCCCCCAAGAGGCGCCCGTACCGCCTGCAAGAGGCCCCCGAGAGGCTCCCCACGACACCCCAACACATATACAAGAGGCCTCAGACCCACAACCCAGGCACGGTGGCGGGATGGGCCGAAGGCCACTCCGATCCGCCGCCCCCTGTTGCTTGCAACAGGGGTGCCTGGCGTGCCAGATTATATGGCTTTTGGTTTTGGTTCCTTTTCCAAAAAAACTCCCCCTGGGGCTTCGGCCCGTCCCGCCGGCCACCCAGAAAGGATATCAAAACGCGTCCGTCGTGCCTCTGTTTCGTCTAGTTGGCCCAAGATGGCGTCCAAGACGGCTAAGATGGCCCAGGATGGTCTCCAAGACGGCCTCCCAGACGGCTAAGATGGCCCCAAGATGCCTCCAAGACGGCCCAAGATGGCCTCAATATGGTCCAAGACGGCCGAAAAGGCCCGCAAGAGGCAGACGGCCCAAAAGGCCTCCAAGAGGTCCTCCAGGAAGGCCCCAAAGGCCCCCAAGACGGCCCCAAGACGGCCCCAAAGCGGCCCAAGAGGCCTTCAAGACGCCCATGATGGCCTAAGAAGCCCTGATATGCCCCAAGAGGGCCCCAAGACGACCCAGACAGGCCACCAAGACGGCTTCCGAAGGCGTCGGACAAGCCAGGAACGCCCTAAACTGGCCCAAGGGACCTCCAAAACGGCCCCACATGAGCCGAATAAGGGACGAACGGAAGGGAGGAAGAAGACGGCAAGCGAGATCCCAATGTTGAAATGGAACCGTCCTTCACCCGTGCAATGGTTGCACATTTTGGACCTACGGGTCATCGATTTCGGGGGAGGCTCGAGCGAGAGCCGCATTTCGAAAAAACGGGCTGGCAAGCCGCATGCTTTAAATGACCAGCCCTCCGTCGCTGAAGCTGTTGAAGTTCCTTTCTTACCAATACATCTTAAGGCAGTCTCAAGCGAAACGCCCAGGTCTGGCCTTCGGACACGTCTGGTGGCGCGCGCGCGCGACAGCGGGGAGCTATCCAGCAGCCTGCTGCGAGTCCCTCTACCGTGCCAATCCAGCATCCTGGGTGGCGACTCTTCGGGAGGGCAGTGGAGGCCGTCACGTGTGACACCTCGTGCCCCCAGGCTTGCAAGAGTCCAAGAACTCCGAGACGTGTGCAACAGCTGCACGGATGCAGGACAGATCCTCGTCAAAACAGGGCAATCGCTGGACACTTCCTCGAGCTTTATCATCCTACCTTTAAGTCGGGCCTGTCCCCCTACAGGATTTTCAACGAAAAATAAAAAATACCCCCGAAATGCCCCGAAAAAGTCAAAACATACTCCAAACATAGTCCCCTGACTATTTTTGGACTGTTTTTTGATTATTTCTGGGGTATGGTATTTTCTATTTTTCGTCGAAAATCCCCCTGTAGGGGGACAGGCCCGACTTAATCCTACCTCTTGGGGGTCTCGCCTGAGTGGCAGGGTTTTCCTATATTTTTTCTGGGTCTCTGTCTTCCCCCCCACTTCCCATATTTTCCCACATCTTCCTGGGAATCGACGATCCATTGTGTCTGTGTGTTTTTTCCCCCTCCTGAAGATCCTCATCAAAACAGGGCAATCGCTGGACACTTCCTCGAGCTTTATCACCCTGCCTCCTGGGGGCCTCGCCCGAGCGGCAGGCCGGCGAGCCCACAGGGCGTGCGCCACTCTCGAGGGGGGCGCCTCCCACGGTGGCCAAGGGAGCACTTGCAGGGACTTCTGGAAGCTTGGAAATTGGCACCAACACCAGCATCAGGGGTTGCCTCCGCGGGAGGAAGACGATCCTGGATTTTGGTGTTGGTGGTAATCTTTCGGCCACCTAGAAAGCCCGAATCTTGCCACCATCACCTGGATCGGGATCATCTTCCCTCGGTGGAAGCACGCCGATATTGGTGTTGGTGTCAACCTCTAGGCCTCCGAGATTTGTAGGGATCGGACTCGGGGACGGGAAGGCTTCTCGCAACACGGTCGATGCGAAGTGGGTGTACATTGGACCTCTCCTCCGCCTCCTCCTCCTCCTCCTCCTCTTCCTCCTCCTCTTCCTCCTCCTCCTCCTCCTCCTCCTCCCTGCCGCTACGGTCTCCTCCTGCACCCTCGAGACCCCATGGAGGGGGGCTGGCCAGGGTTTGCAAGGAGAAGCTGGCCGACAAGCGCACGAAACCACTGCGAGATACGCGTCCCTGCGTCCGCGCGCCTACGTCAATGTGTGGGCTGCGCTCGCTTGTTGGAGCACAATCCATACACGAATGTGTCTGTGTGTGCGCGCGCGTGCAGACGCGCTTGTGAGTATGACGTGTGCGCGTGCACATAGGAGTATGACGTTGTGGCCCGATGTGCGCGGTGCCTGCGCGCGCAGACGACGCGGGGTCACGGGCAGGAGCGAGAGAGAGAAAGAGAGAGAGGGAGGGAGCGAGGAAGAGGGCGACAGAGAGAGAGAGAGAGGGAGGGAGAGCGCGAGCGGGAGCCAGCACGAACGCCTTGTTCGTGGCCCTGTAGTGGTCATTCTGGTGGGAGGAGATGTACGACGTGTCGTACAGGTGATCGTAGGGCCTGCCGGGCGGCCGGCTCCCTCCCCTGACCGAGGCTGCCCCCCGGAGGCCCGGAAGCACGGCCCCGGCTGCCCGGGGCCAGGATCTCCACGACGCCTCCCCGTCGGGCGCGTCTGCGGGGCTTGGAGGGTCGGGGTACCGCCCTCCTCCTCCTCCTCCTCCTCCTCCTCTTCCTCCTCCTCTTCCTCGTCCTCCTCCTCTTCCTCCTCCTCCTCCTCCTCCTCCTCCTCCTCCTGTGCTTCCTCCTCCCTGCCAAACTGTGGCCCCACATAGCCACCAGCTGCCCCTTGTTCCGGCAGCCCTGCGCGAGGCCAATCCTTCCGCCGGGCCGATGCTAGCGTAAGGTCAGCGGAGTCAGGATGAAAATGTATATGTGCTCAGGATGGTGGTCTAACATGCGGGCGTTCTTGCCCAGAGGCGTGAACACCCACTTTAATTCCTGAACACAACGCGCTTGCATGTCAGTGGCGCTCCTGGCGCGGCTCACATTATGATGTCGGCTGGTGCCTGCAGGCAGAAACGGACAACCTGCTCGAGCGCATCACGCCCCACCAGCCCTCTGGGCAGTGGGCGCCTCCTCTTCCAACCCCGTTGTCCCCCTTCGGTGAGGGCTTTCCCCCTTCCCCTTCCCTCCAGGCCTCGGAAAAAAATAGCGAACACTCATGCCACATTCATCTGTGAACGCCTCCCCCTCCCCCCAACGTTCAAAGTTGGCGGTGGGTCTGATGAGTTGCACCTCGACCGCAGTCTCCCCCGCGCGTGCCAACCTTGAGTTTGGGGGGCAGGGGGGTGTTCATTAATTGTTTCCCTCTTCCCTCTCTCACTGGGTGTGGACGGGGAGCCTCGCGAGGAGCTTGAGCGTCCAACACACACACACACCAAAATAACTCCAAGACGGCCCCAGAAAGTCCAAGATGGCATCCAAGAAGGCCCAAAACATATCGAGATGGCTCCGGATGGCTTCGAATATGTATCCGAGAGGCCACAAAACTTGCCCAAGATGACCCCACGTGGCCACGGAGTCTTCCGAGGACGCCCCCGAGGGGCAAAAACCCTTCCAACACATAAGGATAACAACTTGTTTTGACCTTCGCGCCTGTGCGCTTCCGATGGACTTCTGAGGCCTCGAGATGGTTCCGAGATGGCCCAGGAGTGGCCCAAGAGAGGCCCAAGAGTCCCAAGACAGGCCCCAAGAGTGCCCCAGTGCCCCTAGATGGTCTCAAGAGGCGACTTGTCGGGCTCCCAAAGGGGCGGGGCTAACTGGAACATCTCGGTCTTTAATCAGCAAGCAAACACTGAATAACAAACTGTTTTGAGGAAATTGCGGCCCTTGGGGGCATCACCGGGAAGCTTATGGCTCAAAATGGCTCCACGATGGCCCAACTTCGTCCAAAATGGCCTCCAACACGACACAATATAGCCCAGTATGGCTTGGTCATGACCTCCAGAATTCTTCAAAAATGCACCGATTCTGTACGGAAACGGGACCGGTCGCTAATCCAGGCGCTTTGCTCCATGTTTGCGACACCTCGACATCTTCCTCTTTCCTCCCCACTCCCTCCCCCTCACCCACGTCCCTCCCTGCTCCTCACGCCTCCGTCTGCTCCGATTCCATACCCGTTTCATCTCGCCTCCCTCCCGCCCACAGACGTTCAAAGCGACACCCAAATCGAAAACCGACCGCACCGAGAGCGAAACCGAGACCGTCGGCCCAGAAAGATGCAGCAGCGCAGAGGTCGACCGAACCACATCGACCGAACGCAGCCAACCGCGAAGCAGCTGAGCCGACCGAACCGCGACACCTTTGCGCATCCCTCTCGCCTCCCTCTCCTCCTCCCTCCCTCGTTCAGGCCCCTCTCGCCCCTCCTCGCTCCGTCCTCTCTCCTCCTTCCTCCCTCTTCCTCCCCCCCCTTCCCCAAGTAATCCTCCTCCTGCTCCTCCTCCTCCTCCTCGCCTCCACCCTCCCTCGCGACTCTCCCTAATACGAAACCAAGACGAGAATAAATCGGGTGAGGGTAAATCGAGAATCTCTGAAATCTGGCGGCTGTGGAGGATGTCTCGGGCGCCGCGGCCTTCTCAGAGCGTTTTCGAACGCTCTGAGAGCTTCCTGGAACGCTCTGGAACGGACTTATCCTCGTCCTAGCCGCGTCTGGCTCCCCTCCTTTGTCCCCACCTCCTCGCCTCCCTCCCCCCCTCTCGCCTCCCTCCCCTCCTTTCTCCCCCTCGGCCTGTTTGCCGTCAGCGTAGCCGTGGCGGTCGCCATCTCGGCCCGGCCGGCCGCTCCGCCAAGGGAGGCCTCGCAGCAAGGGGCGGGGGAAGACGGGGAGCGAGCCCACGTCAAGGGGGCGGTCGCCGACGGCGGCGCCTCCGCCTCCGCCTCCGCCTGCTCCTCCTCCTCCTCCTCCTCCTCCGCCTCCGCCTCATCCTCCTCCTCCTCCTCCGCCTCATCCTCCTTCCTCCTCCTCCTCCTCCTCCTCCTCCTCCTCCTCCTCCTCCTCCTGTTTGTTGACGTTGGTCAGACTTGAACTCGGTGGCTGAAGCGCTCCTTCGTCCTCCTCCTCCTCCGCCTGTGAATTGCACTCCATACAATGTATGTTTTGAGGGTCCTGATAGAATGTTGTTAGATGCTTTTCCCTCTCGAGGCCCCTGGAGGCCCAGTGTCAGCACATAGCAAGCAACAGAGAGTGACGGCACGTTCGACCACTGCCGTTGAGCTCGCGAGGCCTCTCGACTGACCGAAAAGGTTACCATCACCACCCCCCGCCTGCAGAGCACAGTGAGGGAAGGTGTTCGAGGAGAAGTTGGCAGAGCTTCGGACTTCGAATCGAGGGGAGTTGGAGACTTCGAGTGCTCCGACGAGCTCACACCGCCTCTTCCTCCCCCCCCTCCTCCCCATTCCTCCCTCCCCCCTTCCTCCTGCTGCTGCAGCTGCTGCAGACGGTCTGGAGGGCAAGGCTTGGGTCCCAGCCCGGCGAGCGAGGCCGCCAACGGGCACGATCACCTTCTTCGGCCGCGCGCAAAAGGGGGTAGGGGCAGGGGGGAAGGCTTCTTAGAAGCAACCCTGCTTCTTAGAAGGCGCGGGCCTTCTCTGTAGATGCAAGGCCCGCGCCTTCTAAGAAGCAGCCTCCTTCTAACAAGCCTTCCCCCCTCCCCCTACCCCCTTGTGCGCGCCACCAGCTTCTATAGCCAACATCACCCAGTGGGACGAGAAGCCCCGCAACTTCGTCGACGAGTACATCGTCCACGTAGACGTCCTCGCCCCCACGGGGTCGCACGCTGACGACAACGGCATCACGGAAGGGCCGAGAGCGATCTATCCGAAGACGATTGGAAGCTATCGGCCCCGGCGGCCACAGAAACAAACATACCGAAGACGGCAACAACGGAGGTGAGTTCAAGTTGACTGCGACGACGTACTGCACGAGGAAGGCAGCCCTCAAGCAGCAAGGAGCTCGAGATCCTTTTCAAGGGTCTCACAACGGTGATCACCCCCGGCAATGCATCGCGGGATTCCAGTCTCGGGAGGCACGAAAAACAAAACTAAATTGCGAAACGCTCGACCTCCCCCCCCAGCCATGACGAATGAACAATCTGGCCGACATCAAGTCACCCCCCATGGAGCGAGAAATAACGAGTGCGATGGCGCCGCGCGAGGGGGGGTCTCACGAGCAATAACAACCAACCTTCAAACATTAAACGCACTTCACAGACAAATGAAATGTTTGGAAGCTGGTGCAGTAGCACTGTGTACTAAATACTACTACAGACGACATAAGCAGTAAAGCAATAGCAATCTGTACGAGCCCAGTGTTCTGTAATAGTAATACTCGAATTATGACTGTAATGGCAGTAATGCAGTACTGTGATCCGAATACTGCGCTAGTGCTGAAGTACTCTGGTGCTGTAGTAGTCCACTAGTACGGTCGTACGGTAGTAGGAATACTGTCGTAAGAAATCGCGATTCTATATTGTTTCCATATTATCAAGGAGGCGAAAAGAGGGAGTAAGGTCCTTGAGAGACTCCTGTTTTGCAGGTATCAACAGTACTGTAGTAGTGCTAGTACTCTAATACTTGCCGGGGTAGTAGGGTAGTAGTACTCTAAGTCTGTAATACTCAAGTATGGCAACCGTGCCCTGATACTGCAGCGCTGTAGTAGTGAGATTGTAGTAGTAGCACTCGAGTACTGTAGCCGTTGCATTATTCTAGTAGTGCTGTAATCGTACTACAGTAGTAGCAGTAATGGTAATACTGCAGTGACGGCTGAAGAAGCAGAGCAGTAGTACTCTAGTACTGTAGTACTCTAGGTTTGTAGTAGCACGCTCGTACTGTCGCATTGTAGTAGTACTGTAACAGTTATCGTACTCCAGCACTGCAGTAATAGTACGGCTGTTGTACTGTTGTAGTTGGACAAGCGACAACTGACAACTCGCGCGCAGGCAGACCCCCCACTTGGGAGAAATGACGGGGGGTCCGATCCAAATCGACACCCCTGGAATGACAGACAACGGCGGGAACGTTCCACCACCCACCCACCCCGTTGACGACTGAGCTGACTTGAAAGCACTTGCCAGGTCGACCTCTCATAACCAGGGGAGATGTTGGCGTGGCGGAAGACCAATGACCAGCTCACTCGGGCAGGACGGAGGCGCTGGGCCCACGTCAAAGGCCCCCTCGGCACGGTGCAAGCGACCCTGATGGACATCCGTTTGGCTCCCCAACAGAGCGACAGAATGGGAGAGGTCTCTGGCAGACGGGCAGTAGCAGTTGCGGCTGATCCCAAGCACCTGGCAGGATGACTACAGTCGGCGCGTTGACCTAAGGAACCCCAAATAAGGAACGAGGCCCCTATCTTCCATAAATTAAACTTCGATTTCATATCGAAAACCTAAAGAAAACCTGAGGCAAACCGCGAAACAATTAAGGAGCACGGAGCCCCTCCCCAACGAAAAGGGTTCCTTCTTCAGCGCCCCGACTGTACACGCATGACTGGGAGCGCGTGGCCATCACCGGCGAACTCGTCAGGGACACGAAGAGGCAACCACGGCAGCAGGCAGCCAGACACGAAGACGGACTGAGCAAGGAGGAGGGCACAGGGCGCATCCAGATGGAGCAGAGGAGGTCCCAACACGAAAAAAAACACACAAGTCAAGCGCATGTAAGTTAACTTGACCGTGACCGCCAGCGGACAGCGGACGAGAACACGTCGGAGACGGGCAAGCTGCGGCATCGAGTCGGACAGCTGCAAGAGGAGCGAGGAGGAGTCCGAGACGCTGGTCCACAGGAGCTGGAGCCGCGAGGCCAGCGTGGACCACTGGGACTTCGACGTGGTGTCCGAGGGACTCGTCCAGCAGGCCCTGGCCTCGAAGGAGTCTGGGCCTTCCATCTGGCTTTGAGGCCTCCACCCCTCCTCGATTACTCACCAGGGCTCGAACTCTTCAGGGTATAGGAAGCTGGGCTTTTTCTCAGAAAGGCAGCGGCTTCCCCGAATGCGCTGAGAATTCCGGGTCTGCTTCCGCATGGGACTCAGTGGAGCATTGCGGCGGCCAAATTCAAGCCAGCACATGCTCAGGCAAATCATCGAAACCTGCCTGATCATTTTTGTTATCTTGTTTCGCCGTCCACTCGGTCCCGTCGTAAGATGTTTCTACCCAATCAGTGTTTGAAGGGGTTCTGGTGGATACTGAACGACTCGGCGAAGGCGGCAGGCTGATTTCGGTAAGCGGCTGATTTCGGTCGGCGGCATTGGCTCGGCGCCTGCACGCATATGTTCTTGTATGTTTGTTTCAAATATGTTTTCAGCATGCAATGTTCTGCCGATGCGCCGTCAAGACGCGGCTCTTGCCTGCCTGCCTGCCTGCCTGCCAGCAGGGTTCCTGGGGTCCCCGCTTCCCCGGGGTCCCAATTCTGGGGCGACTTCGATGCTGCAGTGTGCCAGGCGACGCACACTGTAAAGGCGGGATGCGTTGAGCGGCAGCT
>CAUYUJ010004946.1:38146-43146 GCA_963575745.1 Prorocentrum cordatum | reverse complement strand
TCGTCTTCGTTCTCCCTCGCTTCTGGTCTCGAGTCCGCCTCTGCCGCAAAACGCGGTCGAAACGAGAGCGGCCCACGAGATCGCCAAAAGCACCGTTCAGGTCCAGCCCTGATGGAGGGGTCACTCACAGACGTTGCTCCTGACCTCTGAGGCCCGCTGCCGAAAACCCCCCTGGGGAGCGGCCGGGCGGCCGCACGAAGCCCCTTGCCCGCCTCCGCCGCGGCGGGGCGGCGCTGGGCGGCCGGCAGCCGAAACGCGGCTCGGTCGGCGCGCGGCGAGGCGGAGGCGTCGGCGGCGAACAACGGCGACGAGCCACGACGACGACGCCGACGAACGATGACCGACGACGCCGGCGAAAGATGGCCGACGACAGACGATGAACGACAAACAACGACGAACGACGAACGACGACGACGACAACGACGACGACGACGACGACGAGGACGAGGACGACGACGACGACGACGACGACGACGACGACGACGACGACGACGACGACTAGGAAGGACGACGACCACGCCGACGAACGACGACGATGACGGACAAACGACGACGGCCGACGAACGATGACCAAAAATGAGGCGGGAGAGAGGGAGGAAGGGAGGGGGGAAGGGAGGGAAGCAGGGATGGGAGGAAGGCGATGGATGGATGGATGGATGGATGGATGGATGGATGGATGGATGGAGCCGATTCGCCTCTGGTAGAACGTTGCGGATGCCACGACAATGGGCACTCTGACAGCCCTATCGTTGAATCTACAATGTGCTTAACATGTCGGAAACATGTTCTAAACATGTGTTCTACATCCTTTTACATGTCTACCACATGTTTTCGCCATCTGGAAGATGTTTGGCGACATGCTTTCTCTGAGTGGATCGTCCTCCACGAGCACAACGCGATGGTCCCCCCCCTATGCCGACGGGTGTTGGCAGCGCCCGGCACGGCTGGAAGCAGGCGGCTCCTCCTCCGAGGCGGAGCCCTCGCCCGCGCAGGCAGGCAAGCCCGCGGGGCGCTCGCGACGGTGTGCGGGGGCACCCCCCGCCGGGAGCCCGCCGCCGCGCCTCCGGGCACGCCGAGGCGCGGAAGACTGCCGAGGGCCGTCGGGCGGGGCTCCTGCGCTCTCCGAAGGGACGCACAGAGACGCACCAACACCATGTGTCCTCCTTGGAGGCGCGCGCCCGACCCGAGCATGGCAGGATACCCATCTTGCAGCAGATCGTTTCGCGAGCGGTGTGGCCAGAGAGCGCCCGCCGCGACGCATATACTGTAAGATTTCTCGGTGCGCGCGTCGCCCCTGCGGGGGCGACGCACCTATAGTATAAGAATGTCGGGGTGACGCCGATCCTAAGGGACCCACCCACCCCTCTCATCACAGTGGTGCGCGCACCGCCCCTCCTCCCGAAGGGTCCTGGGCGGCCATGGCGCTCCCGTGGGGCCCCTGGAGTCTTCCAAGACGGCCCAGGAAGGCCATCCGGGCCGCCAAGATGACCCAAGATGGCCTCGAGACGGCCCATCATGGTCTCGAGACGGCCCAAGACCAAGAGGGCTCCAACGGAGCCTCCAGCAAAGTCCGCAGAGGGCAACGTCATCGTTGTCCCATGAGATTTTGAAGGATGTGCGCATTCTCGCCGCTTCGAGTTTTCATCGGCTCAAGACAGCCCAAGAAGCCTCCGAGATGGCCTCGAGACTGCCCAAGAGGGCACCAAGAGGGCCCTAAGACGGCCCAAAGCCAAGATGGCCCAAGTGCGGCCCAAGAGAACCCCAAGTCGGCCCAAGAAGGCGCTCAGACGGCCCGCAGGGTCCCCAAGAGAGCCCCCAAACGACCCAGGGAGCCCCCCAAGCTGGAATCTGAAAGCGCCCCTACGGCCCAAGAGCGCCCTCAGGCGGCCCAAGGAGTCCCCCAAAGCCCATGAGACGCCCCCAAGGCGCCTCCAAGAGGCCCCAAGAGGCCCCAGAGAACCCCCCAAGAGGCCCGAAATGTCACACGTGATGGCCTCTGGTGCCCCCTCGAATAGTCGCCACACGGCGTGCTAGACTGGCACGGTGGCGGGACTCGCCGCAGGCAGTTTGATATATTGTCATGGCTTATTCCCCAATCAGAGCTTGCCTCTGTAGGGGTCCTAGCGGATTCATGTGTAGGTGACCTACGTCGCCGACTTCGGTGGCCGGGCCCGGGTGCGCCCGGGGCTGCCCGGGGGTGCCTGGGGGCCCAGTAGACCTATAGCCCTATAGCCTTATCGGAGGTGAGGGGGTGAGATCGAAGTGGAACGGAGAGCCCCCCTACAGGGAAATCGATTTCGGTTTCGTGTTCGCGCGTGCCGTGCGGGCGAGGCGAAGCTGCGTGGGCGGGCGAGAGAAAGTCTCCTGTGGCTGAGGCGCGGCCGGACCAAATGACTCCCTTCCGGGCGGCCGGTGGCCCGCGGTGTCCCGCCGGTGTCCCGCTGGTGTCCCGGCTGAGGCGCGGCCGGACCAAATGTCTCCCTTCCGGGCGGCCGGTGGCCCGCGTGTCCCGCCGGTGCCCTGTCCCGCGGTGTCCCGCGGTGTCCCGCGGTGCCCCGCGGTGTCCCGCCGGTGTCCCGCGGTGTCTGATGATGATGATGATGATGATGATGATGATGATGATGATGATGATGATGATGATGATGATGATGATGATGATGATGATGATGATGATGATGATGATGATGATGATGATGATGATGATGATGATGATGATGGTGATGCTGATGATGATGATGATGCTGCTGATGATGATGACGATGATGATGATGATGATGATGATGATGATGATGATGGTGATGCTGATGGTGATGATGATGATGATGAGGACGATGATCATGATTATGATTATGATGATGATGATGAAATGATGATGATGATGGTGTCCCGATGGTGATGATGATGATGATGATGATGATGATGATGATGATGTCGATGATGATGATGATGAGGATGACGATGATGATGATGATGATGATGATGATGGTGTCCCGATGATGAGGATGATGATGATCATGATGATTATGTTGATGATCATGATGATGACGATGATGGTGCCCCGATGATGATGAGTATGATGATGTTGATGTTCATGATGCTGATTATGATTGTGTCCCGATGGTGATGATGATGTTGATGATGATGAGGTTGATGATGATTATGGCGTCCCGATGATGATGATTTTTCTGATGGTGATGATGATGATGTTGATGATGATGGCGTCCCGATGGTGATGATGATGATGTTGATGCTGATGTTGGTCATGATGATGATGGTGCCCCAATGATGACGATGATGATGCTGATGGTGATGTTGATGATGCTGATCATGATGATGTCGATGATGAGGATGAGATGATGATGATGATGATGATGATGATGATGATGATGATGATGGTGTCCCGATGATGATGATGATGATGATGATGATGATGATGATGATGATGATGATAACGATGGTGATCATGATGGTGCCCCGATGATGACACTGCTGCTGATGATGATGATGATGACGATGACTGTGTCCCGATGCTGCTGATGATGATGATGTTGATGATGATGATGATGATTGTGATGATGATGATGGTGGTGTCCCGATGATGTTGATGACCGTGATGATGATGATGATGATGATGATGATGATGATGATGATGATGATGATGTTGGTGTTGATGATGAGGACGGTGTCCCGATTATGATGATGTTGGTGATGATGATGTTGATGTTGATGTTGTTGACGATGATGATGACGTTGATTGTGATAGCGGTTGTGATATCGATAGTGAGACCGAATGTGATATCGATTGTGAGATCGATTGTGAGATCGATTGTGAGATCGATAGTCAGATCAATTGTGAGATAGATCGAGTGAGATCGATTGTGAGCTCGATCGAGGGAGATCGATCGAGCGAGACCGATACTGAGATCGATAGTGAGATCGATAGTGAGACCGATCGAGTGAGACGTTGGTTCCTCCCCCCCCCCCGAACCTCCCTCTCACCCGAAGGGTGGTCGTATAGGTATCCTTATAGCCCTATAGCCTGATAGCCCTCTAGCATAATGATTAGCCCTATAGCCCAGCAGCCCTATACTATAGCCTCATAGCCCTATAGCCCTATAGCCCAATAGCCCTGTAGCCCTACAGCCCTATAGCCTTACAGCCCTATAGGCCTATAGCCCAGTAGCCTTATAGCCCTATAGCCTCACAGCCCTGAACAATTCTCCGGTATCATATTGGTTTATCTGGAAGGCACCTGGAGCGGGTGAACAGAAGAGTAGCAGTATTATGGAGGAGGAGCAGAGCGGGAGGGGTGAGAGAAAGGAGAGGAAGAGAGCGAGAAAGAGAGAGAGAGAGAGAGAGAGAGAGAAAAAAAAAAAAAAGAAAAGAAAAACAAAAAAGAACATGACGACAAAACAGACGAACAGCCGAGGACGAGAGATGGGCAGGGGTAAGGAGGAGGAGGAGGAGGAGGAGGAGGAGGAGGAGGAGGAGGGGGAGGAGGGTGAGGAGCAGGAGAGGAGGATGGGGAGGAGACGGAGGAGGAGGGAGGAGGAGCAGGGAGGGAGGAGAGGAAGAGGAGGAGGAGGAGGAGGAAGGGGGAGGAGGGGAGAGCGGATGCGGAGGAGGAGGAGGAGGAGGAGGAGGAACGAGGAGGAGAGAGGAGGAGTGAGGGGGAGGGAGGAGAGGAGGAGGAGGAGTAGGAGGAGGAGGGGCAAGGAGGAGGAGGAAGGAGGAGGAGGAGGAGTGAGGAGCAGGAGGAGGAGGAGAGGAGGAGGAGGAAGGGGGAGGGAGGAGGAGGAGGAGGAGGAGGAGAAGGAGGAGTGCAGAGGTGCAGGTGCGCGGGCGTGCGGGTGCGCCGGCGGCCCTCCGTGGAGCGAGCCTCCGTGGCCCCCGCGCGGCCTCGCCGCTGGAGGGGCGCTCCTCCTCCGCCGCCCTGCTCGGCTCTGCCTTTCCCTGTGGCCCCGGGGCTTTTGCTGGCCTCTGGCCGCTGCCGGGGCCCC
>CAUYUJ010004946.1:10000-38046 GCA_963575745.1 Prorocentrum cordatum | reverse complement strand
TCCTCCTCCTCCTCCTCCTCCTCCTCTTCCTCCTCCTCCTGTTCCTCGTCCTCCTCCTCCTGCTCCTCCTCTTCTTCTTAATATTATTATTAGTCTTCGTTTGATTATTAATATTCTTCTGAGCATTATTATTATTCTTATTAGTGTTATTATGAGTCTTCTTATTCTTGTTATGTTATTCTTATTTTCTCCTCCTCCTCCTCCTTAGCCTTCCTATTATTATTCTGATTATTCTTATTATTATTCTTATTATTCTTCTTATTCTTATTATTCATATTTTTCTTCTTGTTCGTCTCATTATCCGTAGTGTTATTCTTATTCATTCTCTTATTATTATTATTATTATTATCCTTCTTCGTATTATTATTAGTAGTATCCTTCTTCTTCGTATTATTATTAGTGTTATTATTAGTATTCTTACTGTTATTATTATTAATGGTATTATTATAATAATAATTATTAATGTTATTATTATTAGTATTATTAGTAGTAGTATTAGTACTATTATTAGTATTAGTATTATTAGTATTATTATTACTACTATTATTAGTATAGTTGTTCTTATTCTTATTATTATTGTTGTTATTCTTCTTATTCCTCTTCTTTCTCTTCTTCATCATCCTCCTCCTCCTCCTTCTCCTCCTCCTCTTCCTCCTCCTCACTCTCTCAGTTCTCGTCCTCCTTACCCTCGTCCTCCTTCTCCTCGTATTGCTTCTCTTGCCTCCTCCTCCTCCTCCTCCACTTCGCCCCCGCCCCGCCCCACGCGGGCCCAAAGGTGGCACCACACCTCCGTTCTGGCTGGCCTCCCTCGCTGTTTGAGTGTGCGTGTCTATTCCTCTCTCCCCCCGTCAACTCTCATGGGCATCGTTTCTGGATGGGCTGGTGGGGATACTTTTTTTGGTCTGCGGCTCCAAGTCAACGGTCAGGGAGCGGAGGCGACGTCCGGGCCACGGGCGGGGCTAATTTGCAAGACAATTCGCCGCCAGCCAGAGTCGGCGGACAGACAGCTCGCACCTGCACATGCACTGAACAAAATGACTTGACTTCGAGAGGCAGACGCACTAAGGCGCAGCAGCCCGAACCACAGTGGGCAGGCCGCCGTGCCAGGAGAAAGTGAGAATGCCCCGAAATGAGTCGCCATTGCGGCGCCAGACTTCCGCGGCCGACCTGCATAAGCCGAACGGCTGAGCGGTCGGGACCAGAGAACAGTGCGCGACAGCAGGGAGGACCGAAGGCTGTACAGGCGTTGAAGGCTGAACCACTCAGCGCCCAGTCCTCAGTGATCTGCATCACAGTGCCAGGGGGAGAGCCGAGCGACTGTGACCCAAAGCGCGACTGCACGGTGCCACCTCGTGAAGCGAGGAACTCCGCTGGCGTGGGGAGCATCGCCGTCGGATGGTGATGGGCGGCACGCGTGGTGGTGGTGTCGACTGCGCTGCCAGCCTGGGGGAGTCCGCTGTCGTGAAGCTGAGGTGGCCAGCCAAACCCAGACTGTCGCAAAGCGCTTCCCCTGGGCCCTAGCGCCAACACGCATAACGTGCCCCCCCTGGGCCGTGGTAGCCGTCGCTGGGGGTGCAGAGCAGGACTACGAGCAGCACGGACCACGGCGTGACCAGGGAGGGGGGGGACTCAGCACCGACGCAAGTGCAGCGTCAGGCGAGCCCCGGAGCCACGGGCGAGGGACACCCGCCGGGCGGGGAGGGGAGAGGCGAGGGGACGCAACGCCTCACCCCACGGCCAGGCTCCCTGCTGCCGTGGGCCAGGGGCCGTGGTCTTCCTCTTGGATCGTCCTGGGGGTCGCAGCTAATCGCCGCTAGCACTTGCATTGAATAACTGGGGGGTCGCAGCTAATCGCCGCTAGGATCTCTTTTGCACAACGTGGGGGTCGCAGCTAATCGCCGCTGAGGTCTCTGTTGAATGCGCGCGAACGGGTGAAGGCCCACCGGGGCCGCAGCCAACGCAGGGAATGTGAGCCTGCAGCGAGGTGCGTCCCAGGAGGTGGGTCCTCAGGAGTCGCAGCTACTCGCCGCTGGAGCCGAAACTGCCAAAACTGTGGCCTGAAATAACAGGCCGATACGCTCGCTCGCAGGGGGGGGTGCTTTCGCCGACGTCCCCCTGTCACCGAAGGATGGGTGGCTGCCGCCGTTGGACAGCAAAGTGGGTGGTCCCGGGACCGGTCAGTCCAGCGGGCTAGTCCCCTGATGAGCAGGGGGGTGAAATGTCAGGGAAGGGTCCACGTATCCAGTGTGGGCTGTCTAGCTATGCGGCCCAGCGGATGTTGCCCCAAGGTATTACGGCCAAAGCCGGGCGCTGCGAGGTGAAACAGGCCCCGAAAGGGGGTAGCAGGTGGTGGGGGGGACGGAGCACCTTGGCCAAGAGGGCCGGGGGTGCTGTGACGGGTTGGCCTGGCCCTGTTAGCCCTGGGCGTCAGAGTCCTCCATAGCCCACTATCGGGCACGCTTGTCCGTGTACCGGTCATCCCCCTGGGGGAGTACCGGTTACCTTTTCCAGTCCGTGTCCGTCCATGGGACTTTCTGCTGGCCCCAGGAGCTCCACTCCTGCCAGTCCTGCCACTGGCCGGGGGTGGCTGAGCCGATGGCGCCTGCCCATCGGTCTTGCGCGGCTGCAGCGGTGGCTGTTCTGCCCTCTGCTGTCCATGGGGCGGGTCTGCTGTTGCTGTCGTGCTCGCGTTGAACGTGCGCACGGGAGTCGCGGTGCATGACCTTCATGTGCTTGTCCTTGACAGCTGCCCAGTTGACGTTGAGCCCTAGCTCGCTGTCCATCTTATAGGCGTCGTGCCCTGCGTCACTCCATGCCTCGAGGAATTCGCTGCACGACTGGACTGTGTTCAGTTTGGGGTTGTGCTTTTGGCTTCCGCTGAGCTCCTGTCTCAGGGCTTCGCTGGTGGGGAAGGGATACAGGGAGCGTCAAGAATTTCAATGTTCATGGACGCGCGCAACGCAGCCCGCGGGGTCAGCAACAAAAATTGCAGTCGCCAACGTCGGCGTCAACATTGACATTGGAGGTCCGGGAGCGTCGCCATGTCGCTAGAAAAAATTGCGTCTCATTTCGAGGAAGAGATTATTCAGGGCCCCAGGCACCAATAGCCAAAATGCTCCGCGTCGGATTTACGGAGCGCCGATCCGCTATTTGGCCGCAAATCATGCGCGCCGACAGTGCGTGTTTCGCTCCCATTGGCGGGGGCCGCTCCGCTAATCGGCTTCGACCCCAGGACTTATGATTGCTTCGATCCAACTAGCGGAGCGCCGCTCCGCCAATCGGCCTCGGACGAAAGGATTACCACTGCTTCGCTCCCATTAGCGGAGCGCCCCTCCGCTAACTTGACTCCAACCGGAAGATTATGATTGCTTCGCTCCTATTAGCGGGGCACCGCCCCGCCAGTCGGCCCCTGACCAGATGATTACGACTGCTTAGCTTCCATTAACGGGGCGCCGCTCCGCGAATTGGCCTCCGACTAGCGGAGCGCCGCTCCGCTAGTTTGCTTCGAACCAAAAGATTACGGTTGCTTCGCTCCCATTAATGGAGCGACGCCGCGAATTGGCCTGGAACCAAGGAGTTACGACTGCTTCGCTCCCATTAGCGGAGCGGCACTCCGCTAATTGGCCTCGAACCAGGAGATTACGATTGCTTTGCGCTCGTTAGCGGAACGACGCTCCGCTTAATGCTCCCAAACCAGAAGATGGACGCGTCGCTCCCGTTAGCGAGGTGCCGCTCTGCTAATTTGCCTCAGACCATGGAACTGGCAGAAGATTGTAAATTCCTCGTTATCATTAACGGGGCGCCGCTCCACGAATTGGCCTTAAACTGTGGAACTTGCAGAGGATTTGCATTTCCCTCGCTCCTATTAGCGGGGCGCCGCTTCGCAAACAGGGCTCGAAGGGATTGCAATGTCTTCGCTTCAATTGGCGGAACGCCGTTCCGCCAACTGGCATCAAGCTAGAGGCAATCCTCACTCCTGAGGAGTCGAAGGGCCCGGAGCCCCGATTGCCAAATCTCTCGGGGGTTGTCGCGGTTTGTCAGGGGTGCCCCACGGCTTGTCGCATGATTTTTTCGAACCCAGGAGGGCTCTGGGCCAAGAGGCCCTAAAGAGGCCCCCGAGACGGTCCAAAAGGCCGTACAATTGCCCCCGAGAGGCCCCCAAGACCCCACGAAGCATCCCTGAAAACTCCGGCCCACAACCCAGGCACGGTGGCAGGATGAGCCGAAGGCCATTATATCCGCCGCCCCCTGCTTGCAGGGGTGCACGGCGTGCTGGATGTTTCAGGTTTTGGTTTTGGTTCTTGTTCCAGAAGAACTCCCCAGTGGGCTCCGGCAGAACCCGCCGGCCACCCGGAAGGCCCCCAAACGTGCTCAACGACCGGAAAAAATCCTCCAAAAAACGGCCGTTTCGCTCGGGACATCCTCAAAAAATCGCGAAGATGGCCCAAGATGGCCTCCAAGTCCGCCCGAGATGGTCCAAGACGGCCTCCAAAACGGCCCAAGAGAGTCCAAGACGGCCCAAGACGGCCCAAGAGGCCCCCCAGAGGCCTCCCAGACGGCCCAAGAGGCCTCCAAGAGGTCCTCCAGGAGAGTCCGAAGAGGCCAAAATCATTGATTTGTCCTTGGTTTTTGAAGGATTCTGGCATTTGCGCCTTTTCGGCTCTCCGACGGCTCGAGACGGCCCAAGAAGCCCCCAAGATCGCCCAAGAGGCCCCCAAGAGAGCCCCATGATGGCCCAAGTGGCCTCCAAGATGGCCCCTAGAGGGCCCCAAGAGGGCCCAAGAGGCCTCCAACACGCCCAAGATGGCCTCCCAGACGCCCAAGATGGCCTCCAAGACGGCCCTGGAGCATTCCAAGCGGGCCCCAAGTCGGCCCATAGAGGCCCCCCAAACGGCTTCCGACGGCTTCAGACGTGCCAGGAACCCACCAAGATGGCCGAAGTTGGCTCGAAGCTGGCCCGAGACGGCCCAAAAAGCCCCAAAGATCGCCCAAAGCTTGCCCAAGAGGCCTCCAAGACGGCCAAGATGACCTTCAAGATGCCCACGTGTTCCCCGAAGGCTTTCCAAACCGATTCGGGGAACACGTGGTCCGATAGCTTGGCAGGTCTGGCCTCAACGTTCGGCCACATAGGCGCTTCCAAAAAGGCAGGGGGCGGCGGTGATTCGCCGTAGGCGTCTTCGATCACAGACCGCTGAACCGAAAAACGACATGCGACCGTAACCTGCAGGCCACACTTTCGTTTCCAGATTACTGCAAAAGAGGCGATGGTCCGTCCAGTGCGAGACTAAAGGTGAGGCGGACAGGGTCAGCCAGGAAAAGCAGATCCCAGGACCAATCACAGCCACCCCAGGGACCCAAGGCCAGCCACCACAGCCTCGCATTTTTCTCTCCTCCTACTCCTTCCCCCGCCTCATCATCGTCCTCCTCCTATTCCATCTCCGTGTCCTCCTGCACCTCTTTCCACCTGTCCTCCTCCAGTCGTCCTTCTCCTCCACCCCGATTACCCCCTCGCTCCCCTCCTGCACGTCGCCTTTTCCATCCATATATTGCCTGTGATGCTCCTCCTTTTCCTCCCTTGCTCCTACTCCTCCCCCACATCCACCGCTCTCCATTGCAAACAAGCCCTGCTCGCCGCTGGTAAAGCGGTGTGGGCGCTTCTCGAAGAGCAGAAACGATCAGTCTCACGCTAGTCCAGCGACCCCATCAGCATACTACTGCCTAGAATCTTTGAAAATTTTGCGCAAAACGCGAACGAGTAACACGTACAGTTTGAAAGACGATGCGCCAGTGTTTGGCGTTCTTTACTCCTCGTTCCTGACGGTGCGTAGCGCTAACACTTGACAATGTTTGAACCTGCACGGTTGGAGCGTGGCCCGTTCTGAAAATAAGCCTGCTGCTTGCTTTGCGGTCCTGCTTCCACCGACGCTGCGCACTTTCGTCGGGAAAAAGCCACTCCGCCCCAGCAGAAGACCCGAGCCGACATGCGTGAGAACTCGACGCGCCACAGCACGGCACGACTGGGCCCTGTATGTCCCCCAACGCCATGCCTGTAGGGAATCACGGTTTGATCTGGTCGGTCCCCACGCACCAACGTGCGCCACGGGCCGGAAGTTGCGCCACGCACCCCGCGCCACAAAATCAACGCCTGACCCGCCTTGCCCCGCAGCGCACCAGGTGGCGACAGACATCACGCGTCACACAATCACTGCTTGACCTGCGACCCCCTGCGCCAGGTTCCGCCGGAAACCGCGCACCACGGAATCATCACGCTTCGATAACCTCTGTCCTGCTTCCGAACAGTTCGCTGCATCGTTTGCCTCCTGCTTAATTCCTGCTTACGAGCTGTCACGATGTGGCACCCGCCGCGCGACCAAATCGCGATACCCCAGGCGGAGCTACTGTCCGCAGCTGGCGCCGCAGGTCCTGCCGGGCACGCGGCCACGCTTGTAAGCCAGCGGGCGCCGGGGTCGGGCCACGGGCGGGGTTCGCCGGAAGCGAATTGGGGCGCGGCGGAACGCGGGGAGAGCAGAGGGGAGGAGAGGACAGAGGCGCGCAGTTCGTGCAGACCGTCGCGGGCGTGCCGACGAAGTGCAAGCACCCCGCCACACGGACAAGTCGTCGTCTTTCCGGGTGAGCCTGTCCTCCACAAGCTGCGCCAGCGCTCCGCAACGCCACCGGGCCGCGATGTTCCAGGTGACTCAGCCCTCCATAAATTGCGCGTTGGGGAGGACAACATGTACCGATACCGCTATTCCCCGTACCTATCCTGGGATGCGTTCTGACCAGGATTTCAAGGAGAATCCAGTCGTGGCGACGAGGGCTCTCCAGGACGTTCGCTGGCCACGCCACCGGATCGCGACTTCCTAGGTGAGCGAACCATCTACGGCAACTGTCCCCGCAAAGAAACCCTACATGGATGTGCGTCCGGTTTCGCCAGACATTCCACCACACCACCAAAACGCTGTTTCCAGGGCGAGTCTGCCCCGTCCATAGGTTGCGCCACAGGTTGCAGCAGACACGCAGTCGCACTACCAAATCGCGACTTCCAAGAGGAGAGTCAACCATCCATAGGCTGCACCGCAAATTACGGCAGACCCCTTTCGGGCAAGCAAGTCACGATATCAATGTTTGTGCCAACCTTCCGTGGTTTGCGCAGTAGGTTCTGCCATGAGATGTGGCAAACACCATTCGGGCAACAAAATCGCGATGTCCATCTTGCGTCTACCTTCCGTAGGTTGCGCCGCGTCTCGCAACATACACCGTTTGGGAAACCAAACTGCGATGTCCACGTTCTGCCACACACTGCGCAGAAAACAATGGTGGACACCCCCGCTGTCAATTAGCTCGCGACGTGCCTTTTGAATATACCTTCCGTAGGTTTCGGCACCAATTTTCCTGCCACCAGCTCTCGATTAACCATCATGTCGAGTTCACCTTCCACATGGTACGCAGCAGATTGCGGTAGACAGCCCTTCGGGCCACCAAATCGCCATGCAAATGTTGAATCTGCCTTCCATGGGCTCCGCCACACGTTCGGGCAGACAGCCCTGCAGAAACCCAAGTCGCGATGTCAATTTTTCCATATGCCTCCTACAGGGCAGTTTTTAATACATAGGATTTAAAACAATATAGGTTTTTAATACAGGATTAAGTCATGAATAAATTTACGCATGAGATCATCATTGTTTTTAATACTGAATCCCTGCATTTTTAATATATGATCCGCACGCGGAGCATGTGTTGAAAACGGCACTGTACAGTGTAAAGCACCCGCGCAGCAGCAAGAAACTCTTGCAACATCCACTGCTGAACGAAACTGCGCGGCTGCAGGGCGGAAAGCTGCCAATGCACAGCTCTCGCCCCGGCGCCGCGCACGCCCTTCCGCGGAGTTCCCGCCAACTCCAGAGATGCACGGCGGCTCAACTGCGAAGTGTAGCCCTCGCCTTTGAAACCTCATGCAGACAGGAGAGGCTGTCCATGTTCAAAACCGTGCTCTCGCTTCAGCGCTGCTCACACGCCTTGAAGCTTTCAGCAGGGTCCCACCGAGATTCATAAGCGTTGAGCGGTCGAGCATTGACCTGATCGCTGAAGCGCCCATCACGTCACGTGCAGCTCGCACCCTTCAAATCCATGGGGCACCCACCTGTACCCACATTTCCGGCGGTTGCTGACCGCAGCAAGAGGAAACACATTAGACGAGTGAGGAGGGGGGTCGGGACGGGAGTGCGTGCAGCAGCAAAAGGTATGTGTGTGCGTGTGCTGCGTTTACTTTGGTCCTCCCCTCCTCCTCCTCATCGTCATCTTCCCCCTCCTCTTCATACTCCTCCCTCCTCTCCTCCTCATGCGCATCCCCTTCATCCCCCTCCGCCTTTCCCTGTTCGTCGCCCAAACCATGCCCCTCCGTATTCCTCGCCCCTGGCCCCTACCTCACCACTCTCGCTGCTGCTGCTGCTGCTGCTGCTGCTGGTTCGACTGCGTGCCTCTGGCCCGCCACCGCGCCCACCGCCACAGGGACTCTGGACCTGGCGGCCTGGCCTGCTCGGGCGCCACGCTTTGCCCGGGCGGGCGGCCCGAAGCGCGCTCCGCGAGCGGTGCCCTGCGCCCCAGCCGCGCTCACGTGGAGAATATGATGGGGACTACCTTCTCAACCAGGCTGGTTGCCAGGGGGTCCTCGCGGCCACGGGCACGGCAGCTCCGCGCTCTCCGCGCGGGGGCGAGGAGTCCTGCCTCCTCCTGTCCCCTCCTCCTCCTCCTCCTCGTCCTCCTCTTCCTACAGCACCATCCCTGTCACCTTATAATTAACACTTCCCTGTCGGTAGGGCTGGCCAGGCGTTTCGCCTGAGACTTTCTCACCAGTAATGATCCTGAACACTGAGAATTTCAACAATTTCACTGATGGATGGCGGGCCGTTTTCGAAATGTGGCCTTCGCCTGAGCGCCGCGCACCTTCGTCTGAAACGTGTACACCAGCTTCACGGATGGAGGGGGGGCCGTTCTTTAGAAATTGTTGGTTATCGCTTTAGCGCCACGCACATTCGTCTCAAACATTTTATTAAAAAAAAACGGATGTCGGGCGAGCCGTTTTCAACATGTGGCTCTCACCTTGGCACCGCGCGCATTCGCCTGAAAGTGTGTAGCAGCTGCAAGGATGGAGGGCAACGTTTTTTCAACGTGTGGTTCTCGCCGCAGCGCCGCGCACGCTCGCCCTGAGAAGTTGCAACCGGTCACCGACGCGCACGGTCGACGTCCCGAGAACGGCATCCTGGCTCGATCTAGGACTGTCAGGACGCAGCAGCTCCGTTTCTTCGCGGCGTTGACGTCCCGCCCATGGTACTCTTGCGCGATCTAGGAGTGTCAAGGCGCAGCAGTCCAATTCACTCGCGGCGCGAAGCCTCAGGAGTGAGACTTTTGGCACGCTCGAGGGTTCTGAGGCGTTTGTCCTCCAGCGGGGCATTTCCCCCCATGACCTAACCTGATGTAGGGACCTGTGAAGAGGAAACTTGACGGGGGGGTTGCTGCGACATCGTTGATGCGTATTGAATTTGCACTGGTCCTCCTCCTTCTCCAGCGCAAGGGGCGGAAGGAAAACGCCGCGCGGGCGGGCAGACACTAAGCGCGGGCGGGCGGTCAAAAAATCAGGCCAGGCGGCGGCGAAATAATTCGCCTGCGACGCGGTGCTCCAGAGGTACAACGTGCCAACTGTTCACCGACGAGGTTGCATGCCGAAGACGCAGCCCAGGCGAAGCATTCCGGGCAGAGTGAACAAAACGAAACGGCTCGAGGGCAAGCTGTTCAACCCCCGTCGTCTACATCCCAGACGCGAAAAAATTCAAGGGCCCCGAAGTCCCATCCATCCCCGCCCCACCGCGCGGCGGCGGACGTACAAGGCAGCGCACTTGGCAACGCAATTCCTTACAGTACACTTGTCCTTTTCCTCCTCGTCCTCCTCTTCATCCTCCTCCACATGCCCCTCCCCCTCGCTATGTTGTCTCATCTTTTAACGATTTTCTTCCTCCCACCTCCTCCTCCTCCTCCTCCTCCTCCTCACCCCTCCCTATTTTTCCCCAGCCGCTTTCTTTTTCTGCTGCCCTGCTCTTATAACCTCCGCCTCCTCCTCCTCCTCCTTTTCCCTTCTCCTCACCACTCGCGCGCGTCCTCCGCTCCTCTACCCTCATTTTCCCCCCCCCCCCTCCCCTCCTGAGCCCCACGCCGCCACCGACTGCGCTCCTCTGCCTCCTCCTCCTCCTCCTCCTCCTCCTCCGCATCATCATGATCAGCATCATCATCATCATCATCATCATCATCATCATCATCATCATCATAATCGTCATCATCACCATCATCATCATTATCACCACCATCATCATCACCATCACCATCACCATCACCACCACCACCACCACCACCAGCATCAGCATCATCATCAACATCAGCATCATCATCATCATCATCAGCAGCAGCAGGACCATCATCATCATCAGCATCATCATCATCAGCAGCATCATCATCATCATCACCATCATCATCATCATCGTCATCATCATCACCATCATCACAACCATCACTGTGTGTGCAGGCGGGGGTCAGAGCGGTAGCTCATAGGGAACAAAGGGGAGCCACAACATGCAATGATCACTCACACTGGGCGCTGCCCCTTCTTACTCCCTCTATTCGTTGGCCAAGCTGTTGACAGAGCTTCGAGTGCCTCGAGACAACGGCACCAGCATGTGCGAGCCACAGGGCTCACCCCGAGGCCACGGCAGAATGCACACCTCGAGTGTACCACCGTCGTGCAACGACCGGGGTCAGAACACCGTCCCAAGAGGGCCTCGAGGGGGAGCAGACTCGCACCACGCTGTGCCCAGAAGCCCGAGAAGAAGAAGCGAAGCCCTCGCGAGACGTTGAACGGGCAAGAGCGGCCAGGCAGAGAAGGAGCCTGGACGGCATGGCACAGGGCGGACTGCGGGCGGGCCACCAAGGCTGCCATGCATTCCGATGCGGCCAACGTTCGCTCATTACCCCTCCGCCCACACATTGACCGTGCACGTGTTCATGTGTGTGCAGGCGGGGGTCAGAGCGGTAGCTCATAGGGAATAAAGGGGAGCCACAACATGCAATGA
This sequence comes from Prorocentrum cordatum, assembly GCA_963575745.1. Classification (NCBI taxonomy): domain Eukaryota; class Dinophyceae; order Prorocentrales; family Prorocentraceae; genus Prorocentrum; species Prorocentrum cordatum. The sequence continues at coordinate 26,926 of CAUYUJ010004946.1, read as the reverse complement.
TCACTCACACTGGGCGTTCCCCCTTCTTATTCCCTCTACTCGTTGGCCAAAGCTGTTGACAGAGCTTCGAGTGCCTCGAGACAACGGCACCAGCATGTGCGAGCCACAGGGCTCACCCCGAGGCCACGGCAGAATTCGCACCTCGAGTGCACCACCGTCGCGCAACGACCGGGGTCAGAACGCCGCCCCAAGAGGGCCTCGAGGGGGAGCAGACTCGCACCACGCAGTGCCCAGAAGCCCGAGAAGAAGAAGCTCTCCACTCCAAGAACACCCAAAAGCTCTCCAATGTGTTCCGAAATATGGCCGAAGGCCGCCCACAACATTCTTCAGAGTCGCACCTGGCCTGGATTTGAGGTTACTTGCAACAGTATGCCCGAGCGCGGGCAATCAAGGTCCTGAGAAGGACTGGAGCGAGGAACGGGTGGCGGCAGAAAACGCATGTCGGCCAAAAATCGCGGCCCCACCTGAATGTAAATCTTGCTGTCTTTATGAGCTCCAATGACCTCGGAGCACACTTTAGGCAAGTCGCCTGTCAGCAAGTATTCTTGCGTAGCACCGCCTCTGCGCATATACAGACTAGGCCGAGATGCGCGCACCCGAATCTCGCGGGCCAGTGCGAACAAGCAAATGAAAGGCACGAGGAGACGAGGGCCATGAACGCCCGTCGCGCTGCAGCTGCATACGGATGACCGCTCCCTCAAGCGGGTCACCTAGTGTCATCGTCTCTCGTGCTCCCTTTTTGACAGGCTGTCCTTGTCCATGGCAACGACATTATGCTCTGCCGCAAGGCTAGAGCTGAAATCATGCGCGCCAGAGTACTGCTGGCGCGTCCTCAACAGGTGCTGCACCAAACTCAGTGTAACGTTAGCTTGGCTCCTGGTGGCACCCTTGGCCCACAACAAGGTAAACTTGTAATGTGACATCCGTGTCTTCCCATTGAACGGCAACGGCAGATTCATGGCGTTAAGATGGCCGACGAACTGCTGGCTGCTCGACGGAATCCAGCAAGAGCGGCAGCGCCGATCTGGGCATCTTGCAGCTTCCCCAGGCCAGCTCTGGCCGTGCGCCTGTCGGCGGGGCTTGACCGCTTCTCCTTCCTTCTGGCGCGACGGCGCGTCCGCGGGGTTCCGAGCAGATGAGGTGAACCCGAATACTGCCCGCCCGCCCGTCGCCAGCTCCCAGGCTGATAAGCTGCGCACAACCTTGTTGAGCTGACTGCTGCTTGAGCGGTGCTTTGAGAGCGCACCGATGTTGACCATACTGTCGAGGAGGTGCAAGAAGACTCGCTGCTGTCGGCCCAACGACCGAGCACGCCATCGAATCATCATCAGCGCGCCCTGGCACTCCAGTACATTGATATGTTCAGGAACATCCCACACCAGCTGTCGTGCCTTACGCCATTGCCAAAGACCTGCATCAATCTCTTGCCGAGGGAAAACTTTGTTGAACTCCTCAGAGCTCCCGTCACCACGAAGGTCCGCACCATTGCTGTGGCACGCCATCACAAGGCCCATCACCAGCCTACGCGAGACATCCGCATCACGCCAGGACGCAGCATCGCGTTTGGCCAGTTCTGCAAGCAGCACATCTGCATGACATGCTTCGGACTGACTGCAGTGGCAGACCAGCTTGGCACCGCGCAGGTCCTCCAGGCGGCGAAGCAGCTCGGGCTGCTTGCGCAGCCATCCAGCAAACAGCGCCACCGCGTCCTCGCGGGAGCAGCTCGGGCCCACTGCGAACGGGCTGCCGAAACACGACGGGGCGAGGCCCCAGCGCCGTGAGCCGCGGCCGACGTAGACGAGCCTGTTGGCCGCCGCCGGCGCCGCTGCGGCGGGTTCCTCGCCCGCCTGCTGCCGCTCGGCCGGCGCGGCTGCGCTGCAGGCCACCAGCTCGTCGCGGACCTCCGCGTCGACCTCCGCGCGGCTGCGTCGCAGCGAGGTGACGTCGCCAGCCCACAGCTTCCGCCCGCCAGCCCAGGCCCGAGCGCTCTCGCGCAGCTCGGAGAAGGGCGGCACCGCCACCAGCAGCCCAGCCGCAACAGCCCAGTGCGCCAGCAGCCACGCCACCACCTCGCACTGGAACGAGTTGCCGATCAGCGAACGCCTCAGCCCCTCGTACTTACTGGGCTCGGACTTCGCCGCACTGCTGGTCATGCAGGGCGCGGTGTGGCCTTCGGCGAAGCCCATCAGCTTCTCCCTCATCACCGCGTCAGGAGGCGCGATCCGTCCGTCAGGCCAGCAAATGCACCACCTGTCACGGAACTGGCATGGCGGCGCCGCAAAGGCCGCCTCCTCCCAGCGCGTCAGCTCAGCAGCCGTGCGCTCCCCGATGCCCGCGGGCCTGGGGCGCGGCTGCGAGCGCGGCGCCCAGCGAACGAACGTAGGGAGGGGCTCGCCACCTTCCGCTCCAGGGCAGCGCGCGCCAGCCGGCAGCCACTCCTCGAGCGGCGGGCGCTCCACCTCCAGCGACACGCGGCACCGGCGGCGAGAGGCGCCGTCCTTGGTCAGTACCATCACGGTCTTGGCCTCGCACGACGGCAGCAGGTCCCAGGACGGCCAGTAGAGACGAGGACGCCTCACCCAGCCAATGTCCCCAGCCTCAACCTCCAAGGGGATCCGCTCGAACAACCCGCAGAGGTGAAGGACGTCGGACTCTGCCATTGATGCCGCATTTTCCCCGGGGAAGTCAACGCTCACCTCGGGCATGGCCGCCCGCAGGCCTCGGATGACCCTCACCATGTGATCGACAAGCGAGGCGCGCGAGTCCGACGAGCCCTTGCGGTCGACGTTCAAGCTCGCGTAGATCTGGCATGGGAAGCCGCCGATGACCACCACGCGGGCGACGCGGCCACGGGCCCGCAGCAGACCAGCCAGGGCAGCAGGGTCAGCAGATGTAACATCTCCGAGGTGCTGCGTGCCAGGGTAAGCGCGCCGCGCGACGCGAACCGCCTGCGGGTCCACCTCGAACGACAGTTGCACCGCTGGTACCAGGCCCAGTATCTCGAAGGCTCGGCGTCCGCCACCGATACCATCAAAGACGGTGATCAGGGCGGTCTCCTCCTCGCAGGCGGCGTTAGCGGGCCGCTGGCGCCTGCCCGCAACGACGCGGCCGCGCTCGGTAAGCCCCGCGCTGTGCACCACGGCTCCAGCGGCCTCCGACGCGTCCGACGCCGTCACCAGGTGATCGACATCGAGCCTCATGTCGGCCACGCAGAGCCCCGACAGGGCTAGGCACATCAGCAAGTCCTCGATCACGCTCACGCTGAAGCGGCCTCCACAGCGCGGGTCGTTGAGCCACTTCCAGGTGTAAGCGAAGCTCGCGGCCAGCGGGCGGCGGAAGCAGTGCGCGCGAACCCAGCGCCCAAGAAGAATACGTATCAATCGCATGCTGGCTCGCCTCTTGCCCAGAACCCAGAGCGCGAGGCTGGCCATCTCAGTAATGTATCCTGCAGGTGGCCGACGGACACCCTCAAAACCGTCAACAAGCTCGCCCAGAGTGGTGGCGCGCACCACGCGGTGCAGGTCCTTGCCCCTGCTGCCTCGTAGCAGACTCGAGCGTCAGTCAGCAGCTCGGGGACCGTCCCGCGTAACTTGTCGGCCTCAGATTTGTCGACGATCTCGGCGATCTCTAAGTTATCGATGTACCCCATCCAAGCAGGCGGGCAGGGCTTCTCTGCACCAAGCGGCAGGCGGCGGCGCCGGGTAATCTCGCAGCTGGGGCTCAGGCCGCGAGGCACCGCGCCGCTGCAGAGCAGCGCGTTGCGATGAAGGTGAGTCGTGACACCCGCCGCGCTGCTCCAGCCCATGCCGATTACCCGCAGGCTGATGTGGGTAGTGCCGCCGTCCTTGAGACCCAGTAGGCGCGACGGCGCGGGCAGCCCAATCACCGTGTGCGGCCACCACGGCGGCGCTGCACGGAAGACGTAGAAGAAGGCCTTCCTGTCGGCACCGCTCCACAGCAAGTCCTCGGACTCCGTCAAGACCAGGCCGTTCAGCTGGCTCATCGTCGGCATCTCGGGCGTGTCGCCAACGATGCACTCCTGGCCGGCATTCGACGGGATCAGATTGGTGATGAGCCTGAGCACGGGCCTCAGCATCCCGTCCTGGCACTTGGCAGGGGCGTCGTGGGCCTTCGGAACGCCCAAGGCTCCGTTCAGCAGCGGCGACCCATCCCGGCACGCGATGTCAGACGCGGAGATCGGGCCGACCATCCCGCGCTCATGAAGGGCCTCAACGATGCGATGCCACTCGCCTTCCGAGGCCCAAACCCGCGCCGAAGTCGGCGCCGCACGGCGCAGCGCAGGCGGCAGCAGCACCAGCCCAGGATCCAGCAACGCGTCCCGCACGAAGCCCGTCGCGACGTCGGCCGCCTCAATCGAGGCCGCAACACCAGGCGGCGGTAAGCCGTCCAGCACCTGCTCCAAGGTCAGCTTGTGAGGCGCGGTGATCTCGGCGCCACCGTAGCCGATCTTGCGGTCCTTCAGGCGGTCCTCCCAGTCGAGCTCCGCAGGCAGGCTGGTCTCGATGCGCGTCGCCAGGTACAGGCGGCGGCCCAGGGCCGCCAAGGCTGCCCGCTGAGCAGCGTTCGGGCGCCTGCGGCAATGGCGCGCGAACTTCAGCGAGCGAAAGCCTGCCTCCCAGTTGAGCGCCAGCACCGTGACAACCAGCCTGCAGTGGAGCGCCTCCCAGTTCAGGTCGCTAAGGTCGTCGCCGTCGCGCACGACGTCGGTCTCCACGATGGCAGGGCGCGGTAACGGCAGCAAGTCACGTTGCAGCCGACCTCCCATGGTGGCCATATGCTCGCGCAGCTGAGGTTTGAGGGAGTCGCGGACGTAGCGACCGAACGAACCGGGGAAGTCCCTGACGAGGTTCAGCAAGATCGGGCCCACGTCATAGGGCTCACGGAGCAAATCACCAGCAGCACCAGCAAGTTCTCCCCAGTCCCCCAAGGGATCGCGTCGAGGAAAATCATCATCAGCAGTGGGAAATGGCGATCCCAGAGGGGCAGCAGCGCAGTGGTCAGGTAGCGAACGAGACGGCGAGGCCCCAGGCGGTCCGCGCGGCGCAGCAGCCTGCAAAGGAGCGGCCGCTGCAGCCCGGGCGTCATCAGCAGGGGCATCGCCACCATGCGCTCTCACCGCGCCGCCGCCGGGGGGCCAGCCCTGCGGCCGCCAGGCGGGCGGAGCCGCGAGCCGTTGGCTCTCCCTGCGTTGCGCCCCCTGCCGCCGCGGCGTCTCGGGCGACCGCGCCCTGCCCCCTGGGGCGCCGCCGCCGCCGCTGCTGGCTCGTCCTGCCTGAAGGCGTGGCGCTCGGGGCTCCCCGCCAGCACAACTCGGCGCGGGTGAGGGCTGTCCCCTCGGGGGGTCCGCTCCGCCTGAGGGGGCGGAGTCCGCGCGCGGGGGCCTGAGGGCGCTGCGGCGGGCCCCTCCTCGGCCCGAGGCGCTGCGGCTGGCGACCCTAGAGCGCGAGCGGGGCTGCCCCCATCGGAGCGGGAAGTAGCGGAACCGTCCGCGGCCTCGACCCTTGCCCTTCCCGCGCGAGAGTTCCCGCGCTGGCTGAGGCGCGGGTCGAGAGGGGGAGCGCGGCCGTTGGCCCTCCCGCGCCCCCCCCTCGGGTCACCCGCGCCCCTGGCCGCGGCCGAACGCCCCGAAGGCTCCGCGGCTCTTGGCATCCTCCAAGCGCCTCCGCAGCAGCGCCGAGCGCCGCGCCAGATCCTGCTCGTCCATCGACGCCAGCGACGGCCTCACGTCTGGGACAATCTCGAGCTCGCTCACAACCTGCCAGCCCGCGTCCGACAGAGAGAGCTCTAGCGCCTTGAACCTCTGCATCAGCACGTCGCTCAACTGCGGCAGGGCGCCGCTCTCCAACTGGTCCAGCGCCGTCGCCAAGGTCTGGAGCTCGCGCACCGCGTTGATCCGCAGCTGGGACACGGGGTGGTGGCCGAACACGATGGCCTGCAAGTAGCCGACCACCTTCGGCCTCGTCTCGGAACCGTCCGCCCCCTCCCGCAGGCCCATGACGCGGGCGATGTTCTGCATCGCCTCGTCGTAGAGCGCGCCAGGCTGTCTCTCCGCCAGCAGCCGTACGCTGCCGCCGCGGGAGGGGGCATCTCGAAAACGCGGCTCGCCTTCGCCGTCGCTGCGGCTGCCGGACTCGCTGCGAGCCCGTCGCCTGCCGCGGCCAGCCACGCCGCGGCCGCCACCGCCTCCGACCGCAAGCGCGCGGGCAGCTGCTGCGGCTGCCAGGCGGTCGGCGGCGGGTCCGCCAGGGATGGGGGCGGGACCGCCTCGACCAGCTCCACCACCACGGCCGCCGAAGGCGCTCGGCCGCACCCAAGGCTCCACCAGGCCGCGCGTCGAGCGCAGCCGAAGCCACTCCACGTGCAGGACGGCCCGCCCTGCCTGCGCAGGCTCGCCACATCGCGCAGGCCCCTGCGCGCAGAGGTGCAGCAGCCCAGCAGGACCGCCGCCGCGCGGAGGGAAGGCGCCGTCAAAGCGCACCGCCTCAGCAGGCAGGGACGCGCCTCTGAACTGCGCGCTCAGATACTGGCCTCCAGCACTGGGCACGCCGACCTCGTCGATCTCGAACAGTGCGGTCCCACTGATCGCCCCCGCCACGTCGTGGGTCGGCAGCTCGACGGCCAGGCCCTGGCGCCAGTTGGCCCCGACGAGGGCGGCTGCCTGCGTCCAGGCCCCGTCGACGAGCCCGCCAAGCTGCACTCCTGCAGCTGGGACGACCGCACCTCCCAATACGCCGAGGGCAGCGCCCGGTCCTGCGGGCCCCGCGCCAGGCGGCGCGCCCGCGCCTCCAGCTCCGCCAGCGCCAGCAGCGGCCAGCGCGCCAACCAGCGCCGCTCCGACGCCGCCCCCGCCGCCGCCGCCAGCGCCGTCGCCAGGCGCCCCGAGGGCAGGGGGGGGCGCGCCTGCGGCGCCCGCGCCAAGGGCTCCAGGCAAGCCAGGGAAGCCGCCGAGCCCGGGCACCACCGGCGCACCAGCCGCGCCGCCTCCAGCGCCTCCGCCAGCCGCACCTCCAGCCGCGGGCGCGAGGCAGCCTCCGAGGCCGACGGGCGCACCTGCCGCTCCAGCAGCCGCGCCTGCGCGCCCGCGACCGCGCCGTCCTCCGCCATGTCCAGCGCCTCGGCCGCGGGCGGCAGCGGGAAGCACAGGAAGAGCCTTCGCCTTCGCCTTGGCTTTGGCCTTGGCCTTATGCGGCATCGGGCGACAAGGTCGACAGAGCCGTGATCTGCGCCGCCAGCAGCCGCGACTGCTCAACGAGCAGCGCCCGCTCCTGCGGTGCCAGCCGCGCCTCGCGCGCCCCCTGCCGCGCCAGCGCGAGGAGGTAGCACAACTCGCACACCTCCAAGAGCGCGCCGCCCTCCGCGAGGGCCAGACTTTCGCCCTCGGCGAGCCGCCCGGTGCACCAGCCGCAGATCCGAGGCTGCTGGGCCCGCGGGGCAGCGAAGCGCGCGGTGGCGCAAGCAGGGAGCATCCCAGGCCCTCAAGGCCCTGATCCACAAAGGCTGCAATGCATTCTGATGCGGCCAACGTTCGCTCATTACCTCTCCGCCCACACATTGACCGTAAACGTGTTCATATCACCACCACCACCATCATCAGAAGCATCATACTCATCATGAGCAGGATCATAATCGTCGTGATCCTCATGATCATCATGACCATCAGTATCAGCATCAACATCATCATGATCATGATCGTAATGATCCTCACGAACATCATGCATCATGATCATGATCATCCTCATCATCATGATGATCATCATCATCATCACCACCACCAACACCATCATCATCAGCATCATCATCATCACCGAGAGAGCGTGATCCACCGCCGCTTTACTGTGGAAAATTGCCAACCTTTTCCTCCGGAACCCGGGGGTCTCCCCCCCTCCCCTCCGAAAATCCCCCCCCCCCCCTGCTGGAACCCCTTCCCCCCCCCCTCTCCCTCCCCTTCCCCTCGAAAACCGGGGGGGGTCACTACCGGTTCGAACCCCTCCCCCCCGCCCCCCCCCCTCCGGATCTGGAAAACCGGGGGGGGTCACTACCGGTTGGAACCCCTTCCCCCCTCGAAAACCGGAGGGGGGTCACTACCGGTTCGACCCCCCCCCCACGCACCGCCAGCAAACGACTCCCGGTCCCTACCACCGCTCGCATGACATCCCCCACTGTTGTTCCCAGCACCACTGTCCTCACCACCACTGCCCCGGCTGGTTCCACCACCGTCCCTAGTGTCCCCACCAGTGCCCCCACCACTGTCGCACTGTCCCCACTGTTCCCACAACTGTTCCCACCACGGTTCCACTCTCCCCACTGTCTCCACGGACCCAACCACTGCCTATCCCCACTGTCCCCACTGTCCCACTGACTCCTCCGCTGTCCCACTGAGCTGTCCCACTGTTTCCACCACTGTCCCCACTGTCCCCACCACTGTCACTGTCCCCACTGTACCTCTGTCCCATTGTCCCACCGCCGTCCTCGCCACCGCCTTTACCACTGTCCCCACCACCATTGTACCCTCCACTGTCCCAGTGTTTCCACCTCATTCCCACTGTCCCCACACCACTGTCCCCACCACCACCGTTCCCACCACTGTCCACTGTCCCCCCTGTTCCCACCATTGTCCCCACCACTGTCCCCACCACTACCGTCCCCTCCACTGTCCCACTGTCCCCCCACTGTCCCCACCACTGTCCCGCTGTCCCCTCACCACTGTCCCCACCAACACCGTCCCCACCACTGTCCGCACCCCCACTCGGTTTTCGAGGGGGGGGGGGGGGTTCGAACCGGTAGTGACCCCCCCCCCTTTTCATGATGAACTGGGGGGGGGGAGGGTTCCAACCGTATGACCCCCCCCCGTTTTCCGGAATCCGGAGGGGGTGGGGGGGGGGGGGCGGGTTCGAACCGGTAAAAAAAAAAAAAAAAAGTTGGGGAAAAAAAAACCACCCCCCCCCGGTTTTTTCCGGAGGGGGGGGGGGGGAGGGTCGAACCGGTAGTGACCCCCCCCCGGTTTTCCGCCAGCAGCGGTAGAACACGCTCTTTCTCATCACCATTTCCACCTTTACCACCATCATAATCATCAGCAGCAGCAGCATCATCATCAACATTATAATCGTCCTCATCATCATCATGAGCATGATCCTCATGATCCTCATGAGCATCCTGACCATCATGATCATCAGCAGCAGCAGCACCAGGATCAGCATTAGCATCAGCATCATCATCATCATCATCATCATCATCATCATCAGCAGCATCATCATCATCATCATCATCATCATCATCATCATCATCATCATCATCATCATCATCATCATCATCATCATCATCATCATCATCATCATCATCATCATCATCATCATCATCATCATCATCATCATCATCATCATCATCATCAGCATATCATCATCATCATCATCATCATCATCATCATCATCATCATCATCATCATGAGCAGCAGCACAAGCATCAACATCAGCATCATCGTCATCCTCATCCTCATCGTCATCCTCATCCTTCTCCTCCTCCTCATCCTCTTCATCCTCTTCATCCTCCCCCTCCTCCTCCTCTTCATCCTCCTCCTCCTCTTTCTCTACCTCCTCCTCCCTCTCCCCAGTGCGGGGCTATCCTTGGAGTCCTGGCACTCCCGGAGGCTGTCCAGGCCGCCGCACTCCTCCGCGCCCGCGCCCGCCGCCCCCGGGGAGCGTGCCGCGCGGCAAAGGAGCCGACGACGGCACACGACGACCGCAGAGGTCGTGCTGCGGCTCTCACCGCGAGGAGGGGCTCTACAATCGGGGCGTTGACCTAAGGAACCCTAAATAAGGAACGAGGCCCCTTTTTTCCATAAGTTAACCTTCGATCTCCTGTCGAAGACCTAAGGAAAGCCTGAGGCAAGCTGTCAAACACTTAAGGAACGCGGAGCCCCTCGTCAACGAAAAAGGTTCCTTCTTCAGGGCCCCGACTGTAAATCGGGAGCGACCAAGAGGGGGGTGTCCAAGAGGGGGGGGTGCAAATCATGACCAGCGGCACGTGCGCGGCCCAGCGGGGGGGCCAGGGACGTAACGAAAGAAGAAGGGGCGCCACGAGATCTGGGGAAATATCATGGCCCACGCCATGATATCCACACACCCCCTAGTCATCACCCCCCTCTTTTCCGCCCCCGACTAAAGAAGCAGGAGAGGAAGGATCTGGAGCAGGATCAGCATCAGCAGGGGAGGGAAATAGGGAGGAAAGGATGCATCGAGTTTGCCTCTCCGTGGCGGTGCACGCCTAAGACACAAAGAAACGTCAAACGGGGCGGGTGTTCCTTTTTTTTTGTGCGTGGAGGCTCTCATAGAAATTGCTCCAGCTGTTCAGGCTCCGTCGAGTTAGGCAGAGCTGGCCAAGCCGAGCAGGGCGGAAAACTAGAGAACGACCAGGATGGAATCGCTCGATCGAACTATCGTTAAGTCGGGCGTGTCCCCCTGCAGGGGGATTTTGCGCGAACAATCAAAAATACACCAAAAATGCTCTCAAAATGCTCAAAAGTACCCAAATAACAGTCCCCGGATCATTTTTTGACTATTTTGGAATATCCCTCCGGTAGAGGGACAGGCCCGATTTACAACTATCGAGGAGCACACACCGATGCGGAGCATCTCTGAAAGCCTGCACGTCCACTCTGAGCCCCAAAAAAACTGAGAGCCCCAGGGCGGGGCGCAACGTCGCTCGCGCTACACACAGGGCACGGACGAGTCTGGCACTGCCGGAAGCGCTGCCTGCCCGCAGGCGGGCACGCCCACGCGCAGCTGCACTGGTGGGGCACGGAAGCCCCCCATCGCCCAGAAAAATACCAACCGAAGAGACACAAGCCGAGGAAACAACAGGCCGAGAAGTGACAGCCAACATGTCTATCAAGGACGGGCGGCAAGGACGCAAGACCCTCGGAGACCGAGGTTGGATTTTTTGGGGCGGCGGGCGACCAAAACCCTAGGGACGCAAGGGTACCCTGACCCCCCCCCGTTCTTGCCGATTTGGCGCCAGGGCCAACAGTAGAAGCAACGCACGGACGCAAGGGTACCCTCGAAATCCGCGCGACCCGTGGGCATGGCACCGGGATCGAATGGCGCCTGCTCGGGCGGGGGAACGCGGCGCAATCTGCGGGCGGGCAGCGACGCGCAAGGTCCACTTTCCTTGCCCGCGTCCTCAGGGCCGCCGCCGCCCTGGGGCGACTTCGGGCACGCTGCGGGCGCAAGGACGCGCACGGGGCCCCCTGACCGCTACGCGCCCTTAGGGCCGCCCCGCCCCGCGGGCGACGCGGTGTGGGCCGCAAGCGCAAGGGCGTGCAGAAGGCCCCCGCCTGCTCCTCGTCCTCTCGCCATCGCTCGGACGTCCATTCCCTGTGTTTTTTTTTGGTTTCGTGCGTGGCTTTTTCCGCCAAATGATCAAGGATGCTCCTCGATGGTCCCCACCGAGGTAAACATGCACACGTCCGAGCGATTCCAAGTCCTTAGGGGCCGCCCCGCCCCGCGGGCGACGCGGTGCGCGCCGCGCGGTGCGCGCCGCGGGGGCCTTGGTGGGCGCGCAGGGATCGCCGGCCTGCTCCGCGTCCGCAGGGGCGCTGCAGCGGTGTCGTGTGCAAGCTGGGCCCCGAGAGTTACTGGGCGCCGCGGGGGCAAGGGCGCGCAAGGAGCGCCGGCCTGCTCCGCGTCCGCAGGGGCGCTGCAGCGGTGTCGTGTGCAAGATGGGCCCCAAGAGTTACTGGGCGCCGCGGGGGCAAGGGCGCGCAGGGAGCGCCTGCCTGCTCCGCGTCCGCAGGGGCGCTTCAGCGGTGTCGTTTGCAAGCTGGGCCCCGAGAGTGACTGGGCGCAGTCGTGCTCCACGTGCGCCCCCTGTGCAGCGCGCAGCGCACAAGTGAGCCACCAGGCGGGTGGGTCACCCATGAATTGGCGGAGAAACGACCACATGTTTTTATCTTGCGTTCTGGGCCTCGACATGATTTGGTGCATTCACACTCCATGCGCTTCCCCCGTGTAGCGCCTAGCGCGCATGTGAGCCACCAGCGGGTGGGTCACCCGAAAACTGGCTGAGAAAAACCAGCTGTTTCACTTGCGTACAGGGCCTCAACCTGAATTGGTGAACTCGTACTCCAAATGCTTCCCATGTGCAACGCGCAACGCACAGGTGACCCACCAGCGGGTGGGTCACCCGAAAAATGGCGGGGACAAACCAACTGTGTCACTTACATTCTGGGCCTCAGCGTGAGTTGGACCATTCGTGCTCCATGCGTTTTCCTTGTGTAGCGCGCGACGCAAAAGGTGAACCACCAGCGGGTGGGTCGCCCGAAACACTTGTGAGGAACATCAAAGTGTGTCCCTTGCATTCAGGCCTCAACATGAGTTGGTGCATTCGTACTCCATGCGCTTCCCCCGCGGGTGGTTCACCCGAGCACTGGCAGAGAAACACCAATTTTGCCACTTGCATTCTGGGCCTCAACATGACTGCGTATTGCATACGCTGCCCCTGTCTACCGCGCAGCGCACAGGTCACCCACCAGAGGGTGGGTCACCCGAAAACTGTATGAGAACATGATGGACCCACGAACCCGGAAAGGGATATAGACATGTGGAGCATGGGCACGTTTTCACGATACCCAACGGGGCAACACCTCACGAAACATCCCACGAGACACCTCACGAAACATCCCACGAGACACCTCACGAAACATTCCGCGAGACACCTCACGAAACATTCCAGGAGACACCCCGCGAAACATTCCACGAGACACCCCACGAAACATTCCACGACGACAGGCAACCACTCAACCAAGGCGGTGTGGTCGTGCTGGGGAGTGGTCGTGCTGGGGTGTGGTCGTGCTGGGGGGTGGTCGTGCTGGGGTGTGGTCGTGCTGGGGGGGTGGTCGTGTTGGGGGGTGGTTGTGCTGGGGCGTGGTCGTGCTGGGGCGTGGTCGTGCTGGGGCGTGGTCGTGCTGGGGTGTGGTCGTGCTGTGGTGAGGTCGTGCTGGGGTGTGGTCGTGCTGGGGTGTGGTCTTGCTGGGGTGGGGTCGTGCTGGGGTGGGGTCGTGCTGGGGTGTGGTCGTGCTGGGGTGTGGTCGTGCTGGTGTGGGGTCGTGCTGGTGTGGTCGTGCTGGGGTGTGGTCGTGCGGAGTGTCGTGCTGGGGTGTGGTCCGGCTGGGGTGTGGTCGTGCTGGGGTGTGGTCGTGCTGGGGTGTGGTCGTGCTAGGGTGGGGTCGTGCTGGGGTTGGGTCGTGCTGGGGTGTGGTCGTGCTGGGGTGTGGTCGTGCTGGGGTGTGGTCGTGCTGGGGAGTGGTCGTGCTGGGGTGTGGTCGTGCTGGGGTGTGGTCGTGCTGGGGGGTGGTCGTGCTGGGGGGGTGGTCGTGCTGGGGGGTGGTCGTGCTGGGAGGTGGTCGTGCTGGGGCGTGGTCGTGCTGGGGCGTGGTCGTGCAGGGGGGTCGTGCTGGGGGGTGGTCGTGCTGGGGTGGTCGTGCTGGGGGGGTGGTCGTGGCTGGGGCGTGGTCGTGCCACCCCGCGAAACACCCACCGAGACCCTCACGAAACATTCCACGAGACACCTCACTAACATTCCACGAGACAGACCCTTTGAAAACAACAAAAATACAATTTTTTCCCCACGAGACCACCCACGACAAGGCAACCCAACTCAACCAGACACGCACGAAACATTCCACGGGGGTCGACTGGGTGTGGTCGTCCTGGGGAGTGGGTCGTGCTGGGGTGTGTTCCCGAGCGGGGAGTGTCGTGCTGGGGTGTGGTCGTGCTGGGGTGTGGTCGTGCTGGGGGGTGGTCGTGCTGGGGGGGTGGTCGTGCTGGGGGGTGGTCGTGCTGGGGGGTGGTCGTGCTGGGTCGGGGTCGTGCTGGGGTGTGGTCGTGCTGGGGCGTGGTCGTGTTGGGGTGTGGTCGTGCTGGGGTGTGGTCGTGCTGGGGTGTGGTCTTGCTGGGGTAGGGTCGTGCTGGGGTCGGGTCGTGCTGGGGTGGTCCGCACCCTGTGACTTATTGCTGGGGTGTGGTCGTGCTGGGGTATGGTCGTGCTAGGGTGGGGTCGTGCATTTCGCTCGAGACATCCTGCCAAAATTCCAGGAAATCGTGCAAAAACAAAGGAATTAGTCGAGACATCATCGAAATTCCTTCGCGCGGGGCGCTTTTCCGCGTCGCGGTCGTCTCTGCAAAACAAGCGTTTCGCTCGAGACATCCTCGGCAAACTCTGCGGAGCAAGCGTTTCGCTCGAGACATCCTCAACACACGAAAAAGTGGCCCGCACCCTGTGATTAATCGATCGGGATTTCAAAAACAAGCGTTTCGCTCGAGACATCCTCAAATTTTAATTCGCCGGCCTCCTTCGACCTCGATATTTATCAGGGAAAAAATTCGCCGGCCTCCTTCAAGTTGGCACCGGGGGATTAGGTTTACCAACTAAAAGAGAAACAGGCCCAGGCCTTCCCGGAACAAGCGTTTCGCTCGAGACATCCTCAAATTTTAATTCGCCGGCCTCCTTCGACCTCGTTATTTATCAGGGAAAAAATTCGCCGGCCTCCCTCAAGCAGGCACCGGGGGACAGGTTTACCTACTAAAAGAGAACCCTGGGCCCCAGCCCTTTCCGGGAACAAGCGTTTCGCTCGAGACATCCTCAAATTTTAATTCGCCGGCCTCCTTCGACCTCGTTATTTATCAGGGAAAAAATTCGCCGGCCTCCCTCAAGCAGGCACCGGGGGATTAGGTTTACCAACTAAAAGAGAACCCTGGGCCCAGGCCCTTTCCGGGAAAAACCGGTTGTTTGATTTGCGCTCTGGGCCACAGCATGAACTGGTGCTCTCGTGATCCATGCGCCTCCCCCGGTGCAGCCCGCAACACACGGGTGAGCCACCAGCGGGTGGGCCACCGGGAAACTTGTTGGGGAGAACCGCGCCGTTTCACTTGCATTCTGGCCCTCAGCGTGAGTTGGTGCATTCCGTATGCTTCCCACGTGCCGCGCGCGCCGCACAGGTGACCAACCAGCGGGTGGGTCACCCGAGAATTGGTTGAGAAAAGCAAGCGTGTCACTCACATCCGGGGTCTCAGCATGAATTGGTGCATTCGTACTCCATGCGCTCCCCGCGTGTAGCGAGCAACGCACAAGTGACCCACCAGCGGGTGGGCCACCCGAAAAAGGGCTGAGAAAAACCCAGCGTTTCACTTGCATTCTGGGCCTCAACTTGAATTGGTGCATGCGTGCCCCCTACACACTGCCGGAGTAGCGCGCAAAGCACATGCGATCTACCAGCGGGTGGGTCACCCGAGCACTGGCCGAACAAAAACATGATGGACCCACGAACCCGGAAAGGGATTTAGACATGTGGAGCATGGACACGTTTTCACGATACCCAACTGGGCAACACCTCACGAAACATCCCACGAGACACTTCACGAAACATCCCACGAGACACCTCACGAAACATTCCACGAGACACCTCACGAAACATTCCACGAGACACCCCGCGAAACATTCCACGAGACACCCCACGAAACATTCCACGACGACAGGCAACCACTCAACCAAGGCGGTGTGGTCGTGCTGGGGAGTGGTCGTGCTGGGGTGTGGTCGTGCTGGGGGGTGGTCGTGCTGGGGGGTGGTCGTGCTGGGGGGGTGGTCGTGCTGGGGGTGGTCGTGCTGGGGCGTGGTCGTGCTGGGGCGTGGTCGTGCTGGGGCGTGGTCGTGCTGGGGTGTGGTCGTGCTGTGGTGAGGTCGTGCTGGGGTGTGGTCGTGCTGGGGTGTGGTCTTGCTGGGGTGGGGTCGTGCTGGGGTGGGGTCGTGCTGGGGTGTGGTCGTGCTGGGGTATGGTCGTGCTGGGGTGGGGTCGTGCTGGGTGGGGTCGTGTGGGGTCTGGTCGTGCTGGGGTGTGGTCGTGCTGGGGTGGTCGTCTGGGTGCTGGGGTGGTCGTGCTGGGGTGGGGTGTCTGGGAGTGGTCGTGCTGGGGTGTGGTCGTGCTGGGGTGTGGTCGTGCTGGGGCGTGGTCGTGCTGGGGTGGGGTCGCTGGGGTGGGGTCGTGCTGGGGTGGGTTCGTGCTGGGGTGCTCCGCACCCTGTGATTTATCGATCGGGTCGTGCTGGGGTGTGGTCGTGCTGGGGTGTGGTCGTGCTGGTGCTGGGTTGTGGTCGTGCTGGGGTGTGGTCGTGCTGTGGTCGTGCTGGGGCGTGGTCGTGCTGGGGTGTGGTCGTGCTGGGGTGTGGTCGTGCTGGGGCGTGGTCGTGCTGGGCGTGGTCGTGCTGGGGTGTGGTGCTGTGTCCAGTGCGTGGTCGTGCTGGGGTGTGGTCGTGCTGTGGTGAGGTCGTGCTGGGGTGTGGTCGTGCTGGGGTGTGGTCTTGCTGGGGTAGGGTCGTGCTGGGGTCGGGTCGTGCTGGGGTGTGGTCGTGCTGGGGTATGGTCGTGCTGGGGTGGGGTCGTGCTGGGGTGGGGTCGTGCTGGGGTCTGGTCGTGCTGGGGTGTGGTCGTGCTGGGGTATGGTCGTGCTAGGGTGGGGTCGTGCATTTCGCTCGAGACATCCTGCCAAAATTCCAGGAAATCGTACAAAAACAAACGAATTAGTCGAGACATCATCGAAATTCCTTCGCGCGGGGCGCTTTTCCGCGTCGCGGTCGGCTCTGCAAAACAAGCGTTTCGCTCGAGACATCCTCGGCAAACTCTGCGGAGCAAGCGTTTCGCTCGAGACATCCTCAACACACGAAAAAGTGGCCCGCACCCTGTGATTTATCGATCGGGATTTCAAAAACAAGCGTTTCGCTCGAGACATCCTCAAATTTTAATTCGCCGGCCTCCTTCGACCTCGTTATTTATCAGGGAAAAAATTCGCCGGCCTCCCTCAAGTTGGCACCGGGGGACAGGTTTACCTACTAAAAGAGAACCCTGGGCTCATGCCCTTTC
>CAUYUJ010004946.1:0-5000 GCA_963575745.1 Prorocentrum cordatum | reverse complement strand
CATCATTATGCTGCCTGGTTCCACGCATGAGCCGAGCTCCCGCGCGAGCTGCGCTGGAGGCCCAACTCCTTCCCCAAATCGCCGGGCGGGGGAGGGGGAACTTTGAAAGGCCCAGGCTTTTGAGAAAGAGGTCGATGGGGCTATGCCCCGCAACATGGGAGAGAACGGCCAGGTCTGAAACCCGCCCGAGGCGCAGCGGCTTCAAGCCATCGAACCTCCCGCTAAAGAAGCACCGCCAACATGTCGGAAGCTGGGGCCAGACCTCAGCTGGATTGCGTCCCTCGTCCTCCTGCTCAGGACGAGAGTCGCCGCCTCCAGGGGCCCTCTGGGGCTCGGGGGAGTGACCCTCGGACCGCTCGGCCCTCGGACTGCGCCTGCTGCGCCGCCCGCGGGCCTGCGCCACGCGCCCAACTGGCGGCCCCCGAGCCCCGCCTGTGCTGACCCGGTCCGGCCCAGACGGCACCTCCCGCCTCGAGCCGGGGAGCCTGTCGACGGTACAGTCAAAACGTATACGTACTAAGGACGCGTGGTAAGGACGCAAGACCCTTGGAGGCTGAAGCTGGGATTTTTTGGGGCGGCGGCGACCAGTGAAAACGGCAAAGGACGGGCCACAGAGGCAAGGACGCAGGGGCATCCTAGATGAAGGCGCGCGTTCTTACCAGTAGGCGCGCCGACTGTGATGCGTGGCGCCCCCCGCCCGCGCCGGGGCAGAGGGCGAGCAGAGGCGGGCCCGGCGCCCGCGGCGGACGGCCCGCGGCACCCCCGCCGAGGAGGGCGAGGCGCGGAGCACGCCCGGGCAAGGCCGCCGCGGCGGCTGCCGGGGCAGGCCGCCCCTCGCCCGCGGGGGGGAGCCTCCCGCGGCCGAGGTCGGCGCCCGCAGGCGCTCCGCGGGCGGAGGGGGGCGGCGTCGGCCCGCGCAGCGCAGCGGCTCGCCTGCCGCGAGAGTGCGGCGGCGAGGCGTTTTCGGTGTGGCGGGCGAGCCGCTCAGAGTGGTGGGCTACGATGGCGCTGCTGCGCTAACGAAGCCGCCCGCTTGTCGTGCGGCTTGTCCAGGAGCTCGTCCCGATGGCGCCTGGCGCTGGCGATGAGAAGCGGAAAGGTGGCGCCTGCCTCCAGGCAGCGCTGTGCCGTAATAAAAGGGAGGGGGTCCGGACCCTCCAAGACAAGCCATTTCAGACCTCCCCCGTGGGAGAACGCCTCCAAAACATCGTCCCCAGACCCCCCAGGCCCTCCAAGATAGCCTGGAAGAGACCCCCCCCCCGAAATGAGACCCCCCTCCCTTTATTACGAAATCTGGAGTAACCGAGCCGCCTGCTTGTCGTACGGTTTGTCCATGATCTCGTCCCGATTGCGCCTGGCGTTGGCGATGAGAAGCGGAAGGTTGGCGCCTGCCTCCAGGCAGCGCTGTCGCCTGACAAGCGAGCTGCTGCCAGGTGTCATCCTCGCCTCTCCCCACGTGTGCAAAGGCGGTCCTGGCCAATAGCAAGCGCTGCTGGAGCTCGAAGTCGGCAGAACCCTCGATCTCCGTTGGCGAGGTGACCGAGCTCTTCCCCTGAAGCCTGCGATGGAAGGACCGGGAGGAGAATGGCATGGCGCGCGTTCCACCTCCGCAACCATCAAATAATCGCCATACATGGCATGATACACGCCCACTTAAGCCACCACCGCTTGCGAGCTCGCCATCGGTGTCGGGCAGCGACGCGTCGAGGCTGAGCCCCTCGGCACCGCCGCCGGACAGCGGCAGCCTATAGGCCCGCGCGCGGGCCCCTCAAACACCACGAGGAGCCCTGGGCGCGACCCGGTGCCCGACGCGGAAGGCGGACCTCGAGCCGACGCGGCTGGAGCAGAGGAGGAGGAGAGAACCTTTCGTTGATGGGGCAGTGCACAAGCTGCCGCGCTCGTACTTACTGCTGAGACTGGCGCGCCGCGCAGGGCTCGGCCGTAGCAGCCGGCGCCAACGGCAGTGGACGCACCCCCAGGCGCGGCCGCTGGCTCGGGCGCCCCGAAACGATGCAACAAATCTTCGGCTCCATTACGGCGCACCTCGCCGCGAAGCCAGCCCCGCCCCCGAGGCCCGAACGGATGGATGGCGGCGCAGCAGGGCAGGACCTGCCAGAGTGGCGCGGCGCGGGCAGAGCGCGACGACGCCGCCAGCGTGAAGTCCGCCTGGGTCCTCTCCTCCCTCGACCTGCCCCGGGGAGCGGGCGGCGCGGGGGGGGGCGGTGGGAGGGCCATCAGGGCGTTGCAGAAGACGATCCGCCCGGAGGTGATGGCCGCCATACCTCGGAGGGCGACGGCGACGACGACGACGGCGACGACGACGGCGACGACGATGACGACGACGACGGCGACGACGACGACGACGACGACGGCGACGACGACGGTCGGGCCAAGCACTACGGGCCACGGCGACGGACGACGGCGACGGCGGCGAGGGCGGCGGCGGCGACGGCGGCGGCGGCGGAGGCGCCGACGGCGGGGGGCGGCGGCGGCGGCAGCCCGCCAGCCACCGCGCGAGAACCGCCGCCGCCGCCGAGAAGGCACCGGCCGGCTGGCGACGGGGGCGACGGGGGCGAGGGGGAAGTGGGAGGCGAAGGAGGGAGGAAGAGGGGGGAGTAGGAGGGAGGGAAGGAGGAAGAGAGGGGGGGAAAGGGAGGGGGGGGAGGACCACAACAAACCCAGCATGTAGCAACGATGCTGCAAAACACCCTCCCGTCCCAAGTCACGCCTTCGTGAACCCTTTTCACTGTGGGCAGCGCCCCCTTAAAAGATAAACGCCCCGTGTGCCTGGTCTTGAGGCGACGGTCCCTTGTGATGCGGATCTCCCCTGCACATTCTAGATCCGTCACGGTGTCCTCATCACGCGGCAGGAGTGCCCCAAATGCTGATACAGGTGCGAGTGTTGGAGGGCGTGATCGTAGTCGTGTTCGTGGGGGGCGTCGTCGAGGCCGTCGCGGGAGCTGCCGGCGAGGCCGTCTTGGGGGCCGTCGTGCAGGCGGCCGTGGGGGGCCGTCGTGGTGGCCGCGGCCGTCCTCGTGCCCGCCTCTGCGAAAGCCGGCACGGGAATCGCCGTGGGGGTCGTCGCGGAGGTGCGTCGCGGGGGCCGCCTCAGCGATGGCCATCACCCAGGGGACCGCCGCGGGGGACGTCGGGGGGGGGGGGGGGGGAAGGGGCGCAGGGCAGGGGGTCGCAGGCTCGGCGGTCCAGTCGTCCGCCCGGCCGCCCGCGAGGGCAGCGCCGTCGGCGCAACCGAAGCACGTCCCAATTCGGGGGGGTCCGGCGCGGGGCGCGCCTGTCGAGGCGTCGGGCGCGGGCGTGGGCGTGGGCGTCGCGGGCAGCGTCGAGGAGGGCGTCTGGAGGGGCGTCGGCGCGTCGGTCGGTCTGTCCTCGCGCCCGCCTGGGCGGTCGCTGGCGTCGGGGCGGGGTTCATCGTGGGAGCCGTCGTGGGGGCCGCCGCGGGGGGCCGTCGCAAGGTCCGTCGCGGGGGCCGTCGCGCGGGGCCGTCACGCAGCGGCCGTCGTGGGAGGCAATCGTCGTGGTGGGTCGTGGAAGCGCTCGGGTAGGGCGAGGGAGTCGTGGGGCCGTTGCGGCGGTCGGGTGGGGGGCCCCACGGAGGTGACTTCGGATTTCCCTATGATCGTTCCCTGGGGTACAGTCGGGGCGTTGACCTAAGGAACCCTGAATAAGGAACGAGGCCCCTTTTTTCCACAAGTTAAACTTCGATTTCCCATCGAAAACATAAGGGAAACCTGAGGCAAGCTGTGAGACAATCAAGGAACACCGAGCCCCTCCCCAACGAAAAGGGTTCCTCCTTCAGCGCCCCGACTGTATGCCCCCCCCCCTCAACATGCTCCCTCGGGGCACGCGGCCGCTCAGGATTTAGAGCCTGCCAAGGGGGAGGTGGCGCTGGCCACGGTCTGGCCAGCGGCCCCCCGGCATGCCCCCCCACGGGCTCCATCTCCGGGCACGCGGCCACGCAGGGCGCGGCCGCCGCGGGGGCCCTTGGAGGGGGGGTCGGGGGGTCCGTCGGGTAGGGCAGGTGGTCGGGGGGGGCGGTGGCTCCCCTCGCGAGAGGAGGGAGGGCGAGGAGGAAGGACGAGGAGGGG
Source organism: Prorocentrum cordatum (assembly GCA_963575745.1). Lineage (NCBI taxonomy): Eukaryota > Dinophyceae > Prorocentrales > Prorocentraceae > Prorocentrum > Prorocentrum cordatum. The sequence goes on along the minus strand of CAUYUJ010004946.1, from coordinate 894 downwards.
GAGTCGTCGCGGGTGCCGCCGTGGGGGTCCACCGTGGGGGTCCGTCGCGCGGTCTGGCGAAGGGGTCAGGCGGCCCCAAAAAGAGGCTTCGGCTGTCCCTGTGGCCGCTTCCCAGGGTATGCCCCCCCCACGGGTTCCCTCTCAAGGCATGCGGCCACTCTGGGCGCGGTTGGGTGGTCGTGGGGTCTGTTGCGGGGGCCGTGGGGTAGGGGGTTGTGGGGGTAGGCGTAATAGGGGCGCGCCGGGATGAACGGCGGCGGGCGGGAGCCCTATCGTCGCCGTGTCGTCGGCGATAGGATGGGTCCTGGCCAAGTTTCTTGGTGGCCTGGCAAGCCGCGGCTGCAGTCAGTGGCGATCCTGTAAGTTGTTTAGCGAAACGAACTCTATACACCGACGCTTTTCCCGACCCTGCGCTGAATTTCGCACAGGAACGCGGATTCTGGTGTATACGGCATCCTGGTGTATACATTTTTCGTTGTTTTCCCGGGACATCGGGGAAGAATACACCACACCACCCCAGCGTCGTCCCCGATCCTCAAAAAGTCATGGGATTCAAGAGACAGCCCGCCACTGGTAATGCATACGTTCCAGTTTCCGATGTTGGGGACCTCTATGACGATGTACTTCATGGTGTGCCATAATTGGTATCATCGGCGACGTCAGGCTTGATGGCATCGCCGTCGAGGTGTTTTCTGAAGGCTGCTTCCGGCGCCCCTGTCCGCCTGCGGCGGGCCGCCTGCGCCGAGCCGCGGCTGGCCCTGCGCATATGTCTGTGATCTGCCTGGCCCGGCGACGCGTAGCTGCCATTGGAGCCTCCTCCTCCTCCTCCTCCTCCTCCTGCCCCCGCCTCCCCCCTCCTCCTCCTCCCTCCTCCTCCTCCTCCTCCTCCTCCTC
>CAUYUJ010004945.1:0-65510 GCA_963575745.1 Prorocentrum cordatum | reverse complement strand
AAGAACTGAAGTACAACAGAATCCAAGTGTTGACATATGCGATCCAGATAATAACCATTGAATACGGCTATAAATTATTGTCGGAGGAAGTGGGTGCCTGTGGTTTCTTGTGTCGGTGGTTCAGCGCACGCTGCCTCATGCTTGCCATAGCCAACACCATTTTTGTCCAAGTAGTCGTGGTCCTCTTGGTGAGGTCCTCTGTCGGCCAGCCCAGCCGGCGGGTGAGGTCAGCCGTTGGTACGGCGATACCTTGCCGGAGGTCGGCGTTGGCTGTGCACACCCAGTACATGTGGTCGAGCGTCGGGACGCGCTGCTCACCACAGTGGTCGCAGGTGGTCGAGACCTCCTAGCCTTGGTTGGACTGCAGCAGGGCGTCCGAGACCACGCAGCCGCAGAGGACGGCGGCGATGTGTGAGGCGAGGATTGGGTTAGCTTTCCGTGCTTCCTGTGCCGCGCGCACGGCAGCAGCTGGGAAGGGCACTCCGGCCGCCATGGGGCTCTCCCGCCGGTTCCGGCCCTGTAGGATTGCCCATTCGTGGGATCGGAGTATGAGTCGTAGTTCGTGGAGCTGTCGGTCTGTTCTGTCGGTAAGTCGGAGTTCTCCCGCCGGGCCTCTCCAGAAGCCGTCGTCGCTGCGCTCTGCTCCAAGCGATGCCACGTGTGCTCGGTAGGCGTGGAGTGGCCCCCGCGTGTCGGTCTTGATCGTGATCTTGTCCCAAAGCGCAAGTGCTCCAGGCCCCTGTCGTCGTAGTCTGCTGCTCAGAAGTTGTAGCGCTCGCCGGCACAGGTGGCACCGTAGGTCGGTGCTATGCCCCATTACTACCAGACGAAGTAGTTCGGGAGCTGCCCGGGGCCATTTCCGCAGGGTCACAGCCTTTCGTGCTTGTCGTAGATGGTCCTGAATAGCTCCTTTTGTCGGTGGCGTCACCACTAGTGCCCAGCTCGACACCGGCAGCGCGATGGTGCTCACCGCGGTCGTGCGCAGCCGCATGCTCAGGGGCAGGCACGCAATCCGCTTCATGCGGGCAAGTGCCTCTTCAAGCTTGCCTCGCTCTCTGGTCGTGAGCGTCGTGCGTTGCATCGTGAAGTCGATTCCGAGGCATTTCATCTTTTTGCTCTGCAGGTGGTAATTGTCGCACTGGTGCGGTAGTATCGTGAAGGACTGCGTCTTGCTGTCGTTGGTGCGCAGCGCGGTGACCGACTCCAGCAGCTCCCGCTCCTCGATGCTCCGTAGTTCTTGTGCCTCTGTCGTGGCCGCCGTGCGGTCGTCCGCGAAGGTGCAAAAGGTTGCTCGTGGGTGCAGAGCAGCTTGCCGTCGTAGTGGCCCCATGAGCAGGGTGGCCATCCCGAGCATGGCTGCTGGATCCCCTTGTGGCAGACTGTCTTCAACCAGAATTGTCCGTGGTGTTAAGAGCGGGCCGACCTCAACCCACCTCTCTTGCCTTGTCCAGATCGCTTCGATACTGTTGGCGATTCTGGACGGTACTCCGAGTCGCGACCAAACCTCGCAGACGACCCGGGGGGAAGCCCTGTCGAACGTGGAGGCATAATCCCACGACTTGACGTGCAGCTCCGTTTGTCGTTCCCGAACCAGCCGCTGCTCCTCCTCGGTCAGCGAGCCGTCCTCGTCGTCGTACCTGTTCGCCGCGACTGTCTCCTCAATGAGCGAGAGGCATGGCTCGATGAGGGATTCGAGGGTCCGCCCTTTGAGACCGCCCCCCTGCGCGGGCAGGAAAGCTGGGCTGAGGTAGGTGGCTAGTTGGTCTGCCCTCCATCTGTGCCAGGCGCGGACCACGGCGCTCGCGATTGCGATAGGGCGTAGTCGGGTCAGGCTCGGGAGTGTTGTGTCTGGGTCTTTTGGTAGGTGGACCTGCCGCCACTGCAGGAGTTGCGACGGCCATCCGTGGTACTCAGAGTATGTGCAAAGGTCAACCAGCTCTTCCAGTGCCTCCTCCGGGAGGAGCATGAGCTCCGAGGGCGCCCATTGGTCTGGCCCTGCTGCTGTGCCTCCGCGTAGCATGTGGCGGAATTGCGCTGCCGCCGGTGGCGCCCAGTGGTCCCAGCAGCCAAGGGCTGCCATGGCGTGTCGTGCTCTATGGTCGTGTTGCTCCTGTGCTCGTTGAACATCTTGGCGTGCCTCCTCAATGTAGTCGTCGTAGTGGTAGAAATACCCGTCCACATCGTTGCCACGGCCGCATTCCGTGAAGTGCTGCTCGTAGTGGTCCCGTATTCTTTCCACCGCGTCTTGTGAAAAGTAGTTGGTGGGCGTGGAGTCGCCGTGTAGTTGCAAGTTTCCGCTGTCATGGTCGCTCTTGGTGTCGTCCTGCACCGCTACGTTGTGGTAGGTGCTCACTGCGTTCCGGATCCAAGCTGCTGTGGTCTTTCCAAGACCATCTGCCTGGAGCCTCTTCCGCCAGCATTTGACACGCTCATTCTTGCACCCTTGGATGGCCTTGCCGAGCGCTTTGGTAGTTTGTTCGATGGCCTCTTGGTCGTCGTCCGGCTTGGCGCCGCCCATATTCTGTTGCCACAACTTTCGATTTTGCCGTTCCCACTGTGCTATCTTCCCGGCTGCTTTCCGCCCTCGCCGTGCCGGCGGGGACCGGAGCCGTTGGATGAGTTGCCGCAGTTGTCGCGTATGCTGGGTCCACACGTCGTCGCCTTTCTCCCGTCGCTCCCAGTGGGCAAACGAGAAGTCAGATTTAGGGACAGCGCCCTTGGTCAAGACCACCGCGGGTTGGGATTGTAGTACTGCCTCTGCTCGTGCACTCCAGTCCGTCCACCACTCGTCCACGGTGCCGTCATGGATGTCGTAAGCTGGTAATGCCCTCCACTGGGCATCTTAAAATCTTCAATTTTGCATTTTTTGATGTCAATATGAGGTCGGGTCCCTGGCTTCGCCCGGGAGAATTTGCCCGCGGAATGAGCTAAGAATTCGGGAGGTAACTTCTGCAGTGCAAAGCTTCGCTCTGCGCAATTAGCAGCCAAAACGAATTCTTAGAACTGGAGAATCGGCTGAGCACTAAGAGCTCTACGAGTTACTAGCTCCACCCCGCGCCGGAATTCAGCTGGCTCATCGACGCCGAAGAGCTCCACGAGGTACTAGCTCCAACCCGCGCCCGAATTACCTCGCAGAGCTCTTCGGCATCGATGAGCTAGAGGAATTCCGGCGCGGGGCGCAGCTAGTTGGCCCACCCGGCGCGGGCGGACAATGCGGTGACTTTTAGGTCGATTTTGTTAAGATTTATAAGAAACTTGACAGTTCACTTTGAGAAACCCGATTTCTCGCACCCGTGAAAGACTATGAGGGCCTCTGCGTCTTAATATGAGCTCCGCAGGCGCATTTTTACTATCAAAACACTTGGCGGAACCAACTTCATGTCGACATGAAAAATGCAAAATTTCAGATTTCACGAAAATGTTCTGCGAAGTTCTCTGCTTCGATTCTGAGCATGGGAGCCGGCGGTAAACCGTCAACCTTGGTTTTTGAGTTTGAGTCAGGGCGCGGACAGCTGTGACAGCTGAGCCCTGAGACTCCCAAACGGAGCACAGGGTAGCTAGAGAAGGCATCTCTTATCATCACACAGCCGAGCCACTGAGGCATAGGCATCGGAATAGGATGCAGGAAAAAGGAAAAGGATGCAGCACGACATGTGAAATTGCAAAGGTGTAGGAACAGGTTAGAGATGAAAGAGGCTACCCAAAACGTGCACCACGGCCATACAGAGCCGTTGCGCTGCAAACATCACACAGAACACGACAGAAGCAGAGGCATCAAGCGAGAAAGCTTCCTCCGCCACGAACAGCCACGCCCCGTGCACACACAAACCTAAACACCATTCTGCAGCACATCCCTCCACAGAGCGACCTCCGTCGAAGAATCCACGGAGGCCGTCTAGTTTTGTTTTGCTCGCATGTTCAATAAGGGAAGTATGGAATACAACGTAGCAATTTCTGGTTCTAGCCAACCATGTCAGCCTATGTGCAATCACTAAATCAATCAATCAATTGGGTATCCCGCCTTGGCCGCCAACTCGCGGTAGTTCTTTGCATTGCGACGCATCCACTCATCCTGAAAATTCGTCACGTATCTCATAGCTTCCGCAACGCTTTTGGGAACGAGTCTGTGGTGACTAAAGTCTCTGATATCCGTCGACAGATGGGTCAAATTGGCTATCGGGCCAAGTCTCGCGCGATCCCGAAGAAGCGCTTCAAGCAACACAGCCTTTTCCTCGGCACCCGAGGCCATAAGGCGACACGGCGCGGCAGCCGTGAAAGAGTGAACGAGCTTTACCCAGCCAGACTTGCAAAAGCAGTACTTCCTAATCCTGAAAATTACACGCCAACTGAAGCAAATAATCTACATGACTACGTTTCTCCTCGTCCTCCGTCACTGCTGAACTCACAACTGCATTAGATAAACTCCCAGTCGTGGAAATCCCAGGGTGTGAAGCCATAGAATCTTTATGATGAGGAGGCCAAAAGGTTACCCGAAGGTTCCTACTGTGGCTCTGCAAGCGTTGTTCCATCAACCGTTGAGCACCACTTAAGTAGCATGTCAAGCACCGCCAATGTCCGAAGCACCACCCCGCAATACGGTGCATCCTTATCTTGTCCAACCGACACTGCCCCCAGAGTCTCTGGATGTCCGCGCCCCCCTCCCCATCACGGTGGTAAGCCTCACACAGACGGTGCAGAGTAGCCTGTTTCAAATAGAAATTTGCCCTCTCTCGAGGGGTGGCCATTTTATCTCATGCGTGGAAGACCGCATCCCAATCAGCGCCCTCCTTCTGCAGGTGGTCCGCCACGAGCAGGCGCGCGATGTGCCTCTGGAGCACCCATGTGGCAGCCGTGCCGGCGCACTCGACGTGATTTGAAGAACTGCACAAGTCCGCAAAAGAGGACGGAGGTTGGGGAGGATCGCAAGTAGATGGATGGGCCGACTTTGACATAGAAGAGCCAGTTAGAACTGCCTGAGCCTTCGCCCTTGCCCGCCCCCTGTTTCTGCGGTGCCTCTGGCCTTTCCCACGGCCAGCATCCTCCTCTGGACTCGGCGCCTCCTCGGGGCTCTCAATTCCCATTCGAAGTTTGTATGCCTTGAGCGCCTCGATCCGAGCATGAAACTCATCTTTGGGGAGCCGTTCGAATTCCCGCCAAAGAGCAACTGCATCGCCATTGGCACGGGCCCAGTCCCTGGCAGCTTGACACTCAGATCGATTGCTCTGCAACTCATCTGAACAGAGCCAGGAAGAAGAAGCACAGTTATCTTTACGCTGGTCGACTTCGCACTCCCCGTGGGTTTTCGAGGATGCCAACGGCAGCGCCTCGGGGCCTCCACCTCCCCTTTGCTCTCGAGAATAATCCAAAGGAGCTGAGTGCAGAGAATAATCCAAAGGAGCTGAGTGCAGAGAATAATCCAAAGGACTTGAGTGCAGCACAGCATCAATTGATTGAGAAGCAAGCGACGCTTCTTCAGCAGCAAGGTTGGGTTCTACATCCTGGGATCCTGAAGCGGCCGTATGGATCTCCGACTGCAGCCCACCATCTGGAGACTGCACCACATCTGGAGAATACGCAACCGAATGAACCGAGAAAGCTTCTCCACGATCAGTTGGCCCAGCAGTTGGCACCGATAAGGAACTCAACAAAATATTGACCTGCTCCTCCGAGATCCCCTGAAACGGGCATGGGTTTCGCGCACAATCATCGAGGTCATCAAACCAGCCAAACGCGGGGAAAGTATTCGGACCAGCCACAAATTATGGATCACGAGCATTAAACTGCATAACATCAAATACAGCTTGTCTACAAATCGCCAGTTTGATTATCCTTGTTTTTCTTTTCCAACTGGTCGAAACAGAACTCATCGAACAAAATTGCTCTCATGGAGGAGGACGTGGAGGAAAAGAAGGAGTGAGAGGAAAGCATCTCTAGAAAAAAGTTAGAACCATACCAGACCGAGTTCAGACGTCTGGACACTTTGAGCTGGCGCACCTGTTGATTTCCTTCCGGTTGCTGCGCCGAACAGCGTACAGCAACCATCACCATCTCGAAAAAAAACAGAGTACGAATACTTCTTCGGTCCCAGCGCTGATAGCAGACAAAGTTCAGGTGTCTAGATACTTTAAACTAGCGCGCCTGAGTATATGTTTTCCGATTGCTGTGCCGAACAGCTCTGTAGCTCATCTGCAGCTCGATTGAAGTCCAGAAAATCATCACCATCTCCGAAAAAATTAGCAGAGTACGAATAGTTTTCGGCTTCAGCGCTGATACAGACCGAGCCCAGGTGTCTAGTAGCGCGCCTGATGATTGCCTTCCGATTGCTGTGCCGAACAGCTCTGTAGCTCATCTACAGCTCGAGTTAAGTCAAGAAACTCATCACCATATCGAAAAAATAGAAAAGTACGGATAGTTGTTCCGCCCCAGCGCTGTTAGCAGACTGATTTCAGGCGTCTAGATACTTAGAACTATCGCGCCTGATGAGTCCCTTCCGATTGCTGAGCCGAACAGCTCTGTAGCTCACCTGCAGCTCGAGTTAAGTCAAGAAAACCATCACCATCTCCAACAAAATGGAGAGTACGAATAGTTGTTCGGCTCCAGTGCTGATAGCAGACCGAGTTCGGGCGTCTAGATACGTTAGACTAGCGCGCCTGATCATTGCCTTCCGATTGCTGTGACGAAGAGCCCTTTAGCTCATCTGAGGCTCGAGTTAAGTCAAGAAGCTCATCATTATTTCAAAAAAAATTGAGTACGAATAGCTTCGCGGACCTAGCTCGAGTAGCAGACCGAGTTCAGACCTCCAGATGCTTCAGACGAACGCGTCTGATCATTCTGAATCGATTAGGTGTGCGTACCAGCTCTGTAGCTATCCTACAGCTCGAGTGAAGTACAGAACACCGACAGCATCTGTCAAGATGACTCGAAACGGCCGATCCCGCCCACATGCTTTTTGGCAGTAATAGGTACCCGATCGAGCTGAGATTAGGACGGCGAGCGGGAATAATATCGAATATCACGGGAAAATATTAGAGCTCTAACGAATTGTTGAAATTCGAGAACATAATTTTCAACCGAGCAAAAGTCACCAAAAGGTCCGTCGAGATTGTTCGAGCCAACTAGCCCCCCCGCGCGCCGGAATTACTGGGAGCCGGCGGTAAACCGTCATACTTGTTTTTTTGTGCTTTGCTCGGAGCCCACAGGGAACAGAGGAGTCCCCGCTCAGGATTCAGGTCCGCAGCAGTAGAGCAGGTGCTCAACACCTTCAGTGAGGCGCTATGCTGGCCAAAAGCTCAGCTTGACAGACAGTGCAGGAGGGCAAGATGGCCGCCGCCACAGAGGCTACGTTGCATAGCCAAACGCCATGACAGAGATCAAGAGTAGGACGAGGAAGCACAAGTATGCCAAGGACCCAACCTAAGCCAACACCATTAGAGGAGCGACCACCATCGAAGTAGCCACGAATCCCATACTATCTGTTCCCATCTGCCTCGAGTAGCAGACCGAGTTCAGACCTCTGAATGCGATCGCCGGACGCGCCTGATGTCTCTGAACCGATTTCTGTGAATATCAATCCTGTAGCCCCCCTACAGCCCAATTTAAGTGCAGAAAACCGACAGCACATCTCAAGATTACTCGAACAGTACGAATAGTCTTGCGGACCTAGCTCGGGCAGCAAACCAAGTTCAGAGCTCCGCATTCTACAGACAAACGCGCCTCATTATCCTCAATCGATGTCTGTAAGTATCAGCTCTGTAGCTGTTCTATAGCTCCATTAAATACAAAAAACCGACAACGCCTGTCGAGATGACTCGAAACGGCCGATCCCGCCTGCCTGCTTTTTGGTAGTAAAAAGGTGCCCGATCGAGCTAAGATCCAGATGGCGAGGGGGAATATGATCGAATATCATGAAAACAAATACTAGAGCTCAAACGAATGATTGAATTTCGAGAACAACATTTTCAACCGACTAAAAGTCACCAAAAGGTCCGTCGAGATTTTTCTTGCCAACTAGCTCTCCGGCGCGCGAAATTACTCTTAAGCTTCCAGCAACTAGCTAAGGGAAGCTCTACGAGTTACTCTCTCTAGAGAGCTGAGCTGCTCTGAGAATAGATTTGAGATACTAATCCTACGCGCAAAAAATCTGCTTCCTCAAAATAAACAATCAAATATCTTTGAAATATTCGCAAACAATCCAAAAGTTCTCACTTTGTCCTTCCTGCTCGGGTCGACCAACTGGGCGCCGGCGGTAAACCGTCAACCTTTCTTACCGCCGGGGGACTCGTAGAGCTTCCTGACCATGTATAATGTCCAAAGAATGGTAGAGAACGAATAGTTTTTCAGCCGGAGCGACTTCAGATCTCTTGATGCAACAGCCGAACGCCCCTGATACTTCTGGATCGTTTTCTGTGCGTACCAGCTCGTAGCTCTCCTACAGCCCGAGTTCAATACAGAAAAGGGACAACATCTGCCAAGGAAACTTGAAGAATACGAATAGTTTTGCGGACCTAGCCCGAGTAGCACCCAGTTCAGACCTCTGGATGCAATAGACGAACGCGCATGATTTCGAAACAGTTTGCCTACGCATCAGCTCTGTAGCTCTTTCACAGCCCGAGATAATTGCAAAAATCGGCAGCACCTCTCAAGATGACTCGAACAATACGAATAGTTTCGTGAATCTAGCTCGAGTAGCAGACCGAGTTTAGACCTCTGAATGCGACAGGCGGACGCGTCTGATGTCTCTGAATCGATTCCCGTGACTATCAGCCCTGTAGCCCCCCTACAGCCCGAGTTAAGTGCAGAAAATCGGCGGCGCCTCTCAAGGTGACTCGAATAATACGAATAGTTTCGCGAGCCTAGCTCGAGTAGCAGACCGAGTTCAGACCTCTGCATGCGACAGGCAGATGCGATGTCTCCGAATCGATTCCTCTTGTTATCAGCCCTCGAGCCCCCCTACAGCCCGAGTGAAGTGCAGAAAACCGACAGTACCTCTCCAGATGACTCGACCAATACAAATAGTTCCGCAGACCTAGCTCGGGCAGCAGACCGAGTTCAGAGCTCTAGCTTCAACAGACAAACGCGCCTCATTATTATGAATCCGTTCCTGTAAGTATCAGCTCAGTAGCTGTCCTATAGCTCGAGTTGAGTACAAAGAACCGACAACACCTGTCGAGATGACCCGAAACGACCGATCCCGCCGCAGTGCTTTTTGGCAGTAATATCTACCCGATCGACCTGAGATTAAGACGGCGAGCGGGAATAAGATCGAATATCACGGAAAAAAATATTAGAGCTCTAACGAATGTTTGAATTTCGAGAACAAAATTTCCAACCGAGCAAAAGTCATGAAAAGTCCGTCGAGATTTTTCTTGCCAGCTGGGCGCCGGCGGTAAACCGTCAACCTTTCTTACCGCCGGGGGACTCGTAGAGCTTCCTCACCATATATAATGTCGAGAAAAATTATAGAGAACGAACAGCTTTTCAGCCCAAGCGATTTCAAACCTCTCGATGCAACAGCCGAGCGCCCCCGAGCTCTGTAGCTCTCCTACAGCCCGAGTTACGTGCGAAAATCGAAAGCATCTTTCAAGATGACTCGAATAATACGAATAGCTTCGGGAAGCTAGCTCGAGTAGCAGACCGAGTTCAGACCTCTGAATGCGACAGGCGAACGCGCCTGATGTCTCGGAATCGATCCCTGTGATTACCAGCCAGCCCCCCTACAGCCCGAGTTAGATACAGGAAACCGACAGCACCTCTGAAGATGACTCGAACAATACGAATAGTTTCGCGGACCTAGCTGGGGCAGCAGACCAAGTTCAGAGCTCTACATTCAACAGACAAACGCGACTGATGATTCTGAATCCGTTTCTGTAAGTTTGAGCTGTAGATGTACTATATATATACGTACAACAAACCGACAACGCCTGTCGAGATGACTCGAAACAGCCGATCCCGCCCGTGTGCTTTTTGACAGTAAAGGGTACCGATCGAGCTATGATCAGGACGGCGAGCGGGAATAAGATCGAATATCACAGGAGAAAATACTAGAGCTCGAACGAATGGTTGAATTTTGAAAAGAAAATTTTCAACCGACCCAAAGTCACCAAAAGGTCCGTCGAGATTTTTCTTGCCTACTAGCTCTCCAGCGCGCCGGAATTACCCTAAAGCTTCCAGCAACTAGCTAAGGGAAGCTCTAAGAGTTACTAGCTCTCCGGCGCCCCGGAATTAATGTTAAGCTTCCAGCAACTAGCTAAGGGAAGCTCTACGAGTTACTGGCGCCGGCGGTGAACCGTCAACCTGGTCGCCGGGAACCTCGTACAGCTCCGCGCACCGGTAAGAGAGCTCAGAATCGAAGTTGAGTGATAAGTGAAGATTTTCTCATCATCTTGATTTTTGATTTTCTCGATTTTTCTGATAGCTAAGTTTTCCCGGAAATCCACTCATAAGGAAAAGCATCAGCAGAGCTGAGCTGCTCTGGGAGCAAAATTTATATGCGAATGCTCGGCGCAAAAATCTACTTTCTCAAAATGAATGGTCAAATATCTTCCGTATCTTACTACTTGGTAGCGTCCAAAACCCGCGAAAGCAACACACACCGGAAAGCTTTCCTGGCGAGCCCTCAGACGCTCTCGTGAAGCGCTTCTGGGGCTCTGGGGGCTGCCCGCAACGCTTCTGAACACACATGCAGCACGCGTGGACGCGTGCCCGAAGCGCTTCCGGACCCGCTGCGAGTTTTACAGGCCGCTGCGGGGATCCTGGACCGGCAGAGATGGGCTGCTGGCAGAACCACCACTGCTCGAATTCTAATTTAAACGCTTTGGCTCTCAGAGAGCTCTCCGGGAAAAACCGACCAAACTCAGCACTTTGTCCGTCCGAGCGGTGAGCCAACTGGCTCCACCCCGCGCCGGAACTGGGCGCCGGCGGTAAACCGTGAATCTTTCTTACCGCCGAGGGACTCGCAGAGCTTCCTGACCATATATAATGTCAAAAAATGGGAAACAATAGTTCTTCAGCCTGAGCGATTTTGGACCTCTCGATGCAACAGCCGAACGCCCCTGATGCTTCTGTATTGTTTTATATGCGTAATCATGTGCGTAACAGCTCGTAGCTATCCTACAGCCCGAGTGCAATACAGACAGGGACAATATTTGCCAAGGTGACTTGAAGAATACGAATAGGTTCGCGGCCCTAGCTCGAGTAGCATACCCAGTTCAGATCTCTGGATGCAACAAACAAACGCGCACGATCATATCGAATCAGTTTCTGTGCGTATCAGATCTGTAACTCACCTACAGCCCGAGTTACGTGCGAAAATCGAAAGCATCTTTCAAGATGACTCGAATAGTACAAATAGTCTCGCAAAGGTAGCTCGAGTAGCAGACCGAGTTCAGAACCCTGAATGCGACAGGCGGACGCGCCTGATGTCTCCAAATCGATGTATCTCATTACCAGCCCTGTAGCCCCCCTACAGCCCGAGTTAAGTGCAGACAACAATTCTTAAGATGACTCGAACAATACGAATAGCTTCGCGAACCTAGCTCGGCAGCAGACTCAGTTCAGAGTTCTGAATTGAACAGAAAAACGCGTTTATCATTCTGAATCGGTTGCTTAAGTACGATCTCTGTAGCTGTCCTATAGCTCGACCTAAGTACAAAAACCGACAACGCCTGTCGAGATGACTCGACACGGCCGATCGCGCCTGCCTGCTTTTTGGCAGTAATAGGTAGCAGATCGAGCTGAGATCAAGACGGCGAGCGGGAATAAGATCATGATGGGAAAACATACTGGAGCTCAAACGAATTGTTGAATTTCGAGAACAAAATTTTCAACCGACCGCAAGTCACCAAAAGGTCCGTCGAGATTTTTCTTGCCAACTAGCTCTCCAGCGCCCCGGAATTCGTAGCGTCCACTTGGTAGCGTCCAAAACCCGGAGAGAGAAGAGACCCTTCGGGGACGGGAAAACGGAACTGGCGCCGGCGGTGAACCGTCAACCTAGTCACCGCCGGGAACCTCGTAGAGCTCCTCCTACGCGTGAGAGTGCTGATAGTCGAAAGAGAAAGCTTAAAGAGGCATTTCTCGAAAATTGAAAATTGATTTTTTCATGTCGAGATGGAGTTGGTTCCGCCAAGTGTTTTGATAGTAAATGTGCGCCTGCACAGAGCTCATATTAAGACGCAGAGGCCCTTATAGTCGTTTACAGGTGCGAAAAATCTGGTTTCTCAAAATTAATTGTCAAATATCTTTCAAATCTCAGCAGAACCGACCCAAAGTCACCACATCTTCTTTTCTGGCCGGGTCGACCAACTAGCTCCACCCCGCGCCGGAAATCCTCTAGCTCATCGATGACGAAGAGCTCTACGAGGTACTGGCGCCGGCGGTGAACCGTCAACCTGGTCACCGCCGGGAACCTCGTAGAGCTCCTTGCACCCGTAAGAAAGCTCAGGATTGAAGCAGAGAGCTTCTCGAAGCATTTCTCGAAAAAATGAAAATTCATATTTTTTCATGTCGACATAAAGTTGGTTCCGCCAATTGTTTTGATAGTAAAAGTGTGCCTACAGGGCTCATGTTAAGACGGAGAGGCTCTCATAGTCGTCTGGTGCAAAAAATCTGCTTTCTTAAAACGAATTTTCAAATATCTTTCAAATCTTAGCAAAACCGACCCGAAGTCACCACATCTTCTTGTCTGGCCGGGTCGACTAGCTTCACCCCGCGCCAGAATTCCTCTAGCTCATCGATAACGAAGAGCTCTACGAGGTACCGCCGGCGGTGAACCGTCAACCTGGTCACCGCCGGGAACCTCGTAGAGCTCCTTGCACCCGTAAGAAAGATCAGGATCGAAGCAGAGAGCTTCTCGAAGCATTTCTCGAAAAAAATGAAAGTTCATATTTTTCCATGTCGACATAAAGTTGGTTCCGCCAAGTGTTTTGATAGTAAAATCGTGCCTACAGGGCTCATATTAAGACGGAGAGGCTCTCATAGTCGTCTACAGGTGCGAAAAATCTGCTTTCTCAAAATCAATCATCAAATATCTTTCAAATCTTAGCAAAACCGACCCAAAGTCACCACATCTTCTTTTCTGGCCGGGTCGACGAACTAGCTTCACCCCGCGCCGGAATTCCTCTAGCTCATCGACTGGGAGCCGGCGGTAAACCGTCAACCAGGTTTTTTTTGCGGACTTTGCGGTCGACTGTGCAGGCTTTCCAGCCTAGTCGGAGCAAGGAGCGGACGTATCCAAACAGGCAAGGCGTGAGTGAGCACAAACTCTTATTCACATCAAACCAGTCCGAAATACGCATGTTCAACCCGCCGTATGACAAGAGGCGCATGCTCAACGTCACATGTGAAGTAATCAACGAATTAGACGGGGAAACAACCCGTGGAAGAACGTCACCTGAAGAATATGAGGGGCTCCTGCCCTTTACACACCTGAAGCGCTTAGTGGGGCCCACAGCGGGCCGTAGAGCCATCATGGCTCCAGCGAGAGGTCAAACAGAGAGATAAAGTGAGGAAAACAAGAACAGGTGAGATACAAGCATTACAGCCTTCGCTGTTCTAAACCGAAAGTTGCATACAAGTGCGCACGAATAGCTTCATCCCAACTTGTCGAAACTCCTCGGGCGTCCGAAGAATATTATTCGGTAATCGCTGCACTTGGAAACCTCAAGAAACTTGGCCATCTCGGCGCGGTTCATTTGTCCTGTCAAGAACCTGTGCACCTCGAAGAATCCTAGAAGATCCTCCAGCGTCGCTTGCACATTCTGGAGCATCTCATACAGTTTCCGAGCATAATCTTTTTGGGCCTTCTTTGTAGGGAACCCACGTTCTGTCACCAGCTTATCAAACAAATCCATTCCGTTCTTTAAATACTGGATCGCATTCAACTCGTCGATGCTGGCAACAGCGTCAATCCACGCTTTGACATCGGCAATGGTGGCCTGAGAGCACGTCGATGTCCCCTTGACCTTGTCACGATCTCTCCCTCGAGTCCTCTGGCGCGACTCCTTCGATACCTCATTGAGCGTGACGGGGCGATTCAGACACCCCTGGGACGCTCCTGACAAGGCGCGGCTATCAGAATCAGACTGCACGTTCGGAGAAGACTCCGTACTCGAGGGTGCCTCTAGCTCCTCCTCCGCCGCCACAATCACTTTCCCAAGAAGAACTCCTGAAACTCCTCCCTCCATCCCAACGACACTATCTGTCTGACAGCCGACCTCACAATGAAAGTCCGCAACATCAACCGTCTGCACTCCAACATCAACCAGCGATTCAGAAGCCTGCACTCCAATATCTACATCAACCAGCGATTCAGAAGCCTGCATACGGCAAGAAAGACTCTCCGAAACAGTCTTAATGTCAGCCTCCTCCTCCTCCTCCAAACTGCGTTTAACAACAAGTGGATCGCGCAACAAGAGATAATCTAGAACCAAATCCGCAGTCGCCCGCTCCAGCCCTGGTGGTGGGAGACACGTAGGTGGCACCAAACCATCCAGAGGCAAACGAATAGGTAAATGCACACAGTATCCGTTTTGAACAGCCAGCGCCCGACGCATAATGCGAGCACTTGCACTCCGTACGTGTGGCATAACGAAAGATTGCAGAGACTGCCTCGGAAGCACCCAGCAAAACAAATCAGTTGAAGACAACTCAAGGCGATCAAACGTGTCAAATGAATGGCAGCGCAATATCACTCTAGGCGACAAACGTGTGAAACAAATCAATTGAAGACCACTCAAGGCGATCAAACGTGTCAAATGAATGGCAGCGCAATATCACTCTAGGCGACAAAAGTGTGACTCCCTGACGCGCACTCGATCCCACTGGAGGTTACCCAGGCAGAGGGGATCAAATGTCAAGCGCCTTGAGCCGAGGTTTTCTTGAGCCGGGTAGAACCAGGTTACCGCCGCGAGCCTCGTAGATCTCTTTTCTCGCACAGCGCTGTTTAGAACACGCGGCAGGAGCTTTTCTGATACGCGAGCTGAAACTCGAAAAAGTAAGTTTCTTTAGTTGTCACCCAACGACGGTTCCGCCAAGTGTTTTGATAGCAATACTGCAGCTACGGACCTGAGAATTTATTGGCAGACGCGACACAACCCACTGCAGCTGCGAAAAATACCAATTCTTAAAACGAGTGTTCAAATCTCTCACAAAGTTCGTCCAACCTACCCAAAGTTCGCACATTGTCCGTGGGAACCGGGTCGGCCAACTGGCGCCGGCGGTGAACCGTCAACCTGGTCAGCGCCGGGAAACTCGCAGAGCTCCTTGCACGCGTGAGACTGCTCGAATGTAAAGCAGAGAGCTTCTCGGAGCATTCCTAGGAAAACACAGAATTTCTATTTTTCGGTGTCGACATGACGTCGGTTCCTCCAAATGTTTGGATATTAAAACTCTCCTGAGAGCTCAGCTGCTCGCAGAAGGGAGTTTAGATGCTGATGCTAGGAGTAAAAATCTTCTTTCTCAAAATGAATTGTCAAATATCTTTATAAAATTGGCAAAACTCAAAAGTTGTCACATTGTCCTTTCTGGTCGGGTCGAGCAACTGGGCGCCGGCTGTAAACCGTCAACCTTTCTTACCGCCGGGGGACTCGTAGAGCTTCCAGAGAACGAATAGTTTTCAGCCCAAGCAATTTCAGATCTCTCGATGCAACAGCCGAACGCCCCCGATGCTTCTGGATTGTCTTCTTTACGAGCTCTGTAGCTCTGCTACAGCCCGAGTTACGTGCGTATATCGACAGCACCTCTCAAGATGACTCTAACAAAACGAATAGTTTGGCAACCCAGCTCGAGTATCAAACCGAGTTCAGACCTCTGAATGCGACAGGCGGACGCGTCTGATGTCTGCGAATCGACTCCTGTGACTACCAGCCCTGCAGCCCCCCTACAGCCCGAGTTAAGTGCAGAACACCGACAGCACCTCTCAGGATGACTCGAACAATACAATAGTTTCGCGGACCTAGCTCGGGCAGCAGACCGAGTTCCGAGCTCTCGATTCGACAGGCGGACGCGCCTGATCTCTTCAAATCGATTCCTGTGACCACCAGCACTGTAGCCCCCCCCAGCCCGAGTTACGTGCAGAAAACCGAGAGCACTTCTCAAGATGACTCGAACAATACGAATAGTTTCGCGATTCTAGATCGGGCAGCAGACCGAGTTCATAGCTCTGGATTCACCAGACGAACGCGACTGATGATTCTGAATCGGTTTCTGTAAGCATCAGCTCTGTAGCTGTCCTATAGCTCGAGTTAAGTACAGAAAACCGAGAGCGTCAGTCAAGATCACTCGAATAATACGAATAGGTTTGCGGACCTAACTCAGCTAGCAGACCGAGTTCAGACCTCTAGATTCAACGGGCGAACGCGCCTCATCATTCTGAATTGATTAGCTGTGCTAACCAGCTCTGTAGCTGTCCTAGAGCTCGAGTTATGTTGAAAAACCGTCATTCAAGATATCTTGAAACGGCCGATCCCGCCTGCCTGCTTTTTGACAGTAAAAGGTACCCGATCGAGCTGAGATCAAGATGGCGAGCGGGAATAAGATCGAATATCATGGGAAAAAATATTAGAGCTCAAACGAATTGTTAAATTTCGAGAACAAAATTTTCAACCGACCAAAAGTCAGCAAAAGGTCCGTCGAGATTGTTCTTGCCAACTAGCTCTCCAGCGCCCCGGAACTGGCGCTGGCGGTGAACCGTCAACCTGGTCACCGCCGGGAACCTCGTAGAGCTCTTTCCACGCGTGAGAGAGCTCAGAGTTGGAAGAGAGAGCTTGTGGAGGCATTTCTGGAAAAAATGAACATTCATTTTTTTCATGTCGACGTGAAGTTGGTTCCCCCAAGTGTTTTGATAGTAAATGTGCGCCTATAGAGCTCATATTAAGACTCAGAGCCCCTCATAATCGTTTACAGGTGGGAAGAATCTGGTTTCTCAAAATGAATCGCCAAATATCTTTCAAATCTTAGCAAGACCGACCTAAAGTCACCACTTTGTCTCTTTTGGCCGGGTCGGCCAACTGGGCGCCGGCGGTAAACCGTCAACCTTCCTTACCGCCGGGGGACTCGTAGAGCTTCCCGACAATATATAATGTCGAAAACAATTACACAGAACGAACAGTTTTTTAGCCCAAGCGATTTCAGACCTTTCGATGCAACAGCGGAACGCCCCCGATGCTTTTGAATCGTCTTCTGTACGAGCTCTGTAGCTCTCCTACAGCCCGAGTTACGTGCGTAAATCGACAGCACCTCTCAAGATGACTCGAACAATACGAATAGTTTGGCAAACTTAGCTCGAGTGTCAGACCGAGTTCAGAGCTCTGGATTCGACAGGCGGACGCACCTGAAGTCTCCGAATCGATTTCTGTGATTACCGGCCCTGCGGCCCTCCTACACTACAGCCCGAGTTAAGTGGAGAAAACCGACAGCATCTCTCAGGATGACTCGAACAATACGAATAGTTTCGCGGACCTAGTTCGGGCAGCAGACCGAGTTTCGCGCTCTGGATTCGACAGGCGGACGCGCCTGATCTCTTCAAATCGATTCCTGTGACTACCAGCACTGTAGCCACCCTGAGTTAAGTACAGAAAACCGACAGCACCTCTCAAGATGACTCGAAGAATACGAATATGTTCGCGATTCTAGATCGGGCAGCAAGCCGAGTTCAGAGCTCTGGATTGAACGGACAAACGCGACTGATGATTCTGAATCGGTTTCTGCAAGTATCAGCTCTGTAGCTGTCATATACCTCGAGTTAAGTACAGAAAACCGAGAGCGCCTGTCAAGATGACTCGAATAATACGAGTAGGTTCGCGGAGCTAGCTCGGCTAGCAGACCGAGTTCAGATCTCTAGATTCAACGGGCGAACGCGCCTGATCATTCTGAATCGATGATGTGTGCTTACTAGCTCTGTAGCTGTCCTGTATCTCGAGTTAAGTCCAATATACCGAGAGCGCGTATCAAGATGACTCGAAACGGCCGATCCCGCCTGCCTGCTTTTTGGCAGTGAAAGGTACCCGATCGAGCTGAGATCAAGATGGCGAGCGGGAAGAAGATCGAATAGCACGGGAAAAAATACTAGAGCTCAAACGAATTGTTGAATTCCGAGAACAAAATTTTCAACCGACCAAAAGTCACCAAAAGGTCCGACGAGACTGGAGCCGGCGGTAAACCGTCAACCCGGTTACCACCGGGAGCCTCGTAGAGCTCTTTTCTCATGCGGGGCTGCCCGGCACACATTGAGGGCTTTCTTCAAGATTTCTGCGCGAAAGAGCTCTCGAGCTCATCTGCAGCTCGAGTTAAGTGGAAAAATTCACCATCAGTTCCAAAAGAATCGGCCCCATGCAAATAGTTTTGCAGACCTAGCTTGGGTAGGCGAATAGGTTTGCGGACCTAGCTCGAACACCAGACCGAGTTCAGAGCTCTAGATGAACAGACAAACGCGCCTCATGATTTCCAATCGGTTCCTGTAAGGTCAGCTCTGTGGCTGTCCTAAATCTCGAGACAAGTATAGAAAACCGTCGATGCGTGTCAAGATGACTCGAAACGGCAGTCGGTTCCAGCAAGTGTTTTGAAAGTAATATTGCAGCTACGGAACTCCGAATTTAACAGGCATCCGCGGCATAACCCACCACACGTGAGAAAAATACCGGCTCTCAAAACGAATTTTCAAATTTTGCGCAAATATTGAAAAAACTGACCCAAAATTAACACATTGTCTCTTAATGCCGGGTCGGCCAACTAGCTCCACCCTACGCCCGAATTCCTCTTAGCTCATCTTGCGAAGAGCTCTACGAGGTATTTTTCTTGCCAACTAGCTCTCCAGCGCCCCGGAACTGGGCGCCGGCGGTAAACCGTCAACCTTTCTTACCGCCGGGGGACTCGTAGAGCTTCCTGACAATATATAATGTGGACAGAAAATTGCAGAGAACGACTGGTTTTGCAGCCCAAGCGATTTCAGACCATGCAACAGCCGAACGCCCCCGATGCTTCTGGATTGTCTTCTTTACGAGCTCTGTAGCTCTCCTACAGCCCAAGCTACGTGCGTAAATCGACAGCATCTCTCAAGATGACTCTAACAAAACAAATAGTTTAGCAACCCAGCTCGAGTATCAAACCGAGTTCAGACCTCTGAATGCGACAGGCGGACGCGTCTGATGTCTGCGAATCGACTCCCGTGATTACCAGCCCTGCAGCCCCCCCTACAAGCCGAGTTAAGTGCAGAAGACCGACAGCACCTCCCAGGATCACTCGAACAATACAATAGTGTTGCGGACCTAGTTCGGGGAGCAGACCGAGTTCCGAGCTCTGGATTCGACAGACGGACGCGCCTGATGTCTTCAATCGATTCATGTGACCACCAGAAAACCCAAAGCACTTCTCAAGACGACTCGAACAATGCGAATAGTTTCGCGATTCTAGATCGGGCAGCAGACCGGGTTCAGAGCTTTGGATTCAACAAACAAATGCGACTAATGATTCTGAATCGGTTTCTGTAAATATCAGCTCTGCAGCTGTCCTATAGCTCGAGTTAAGTACAGAAAACCAAGAGTGTCTGTCAAGATGACTCGAATAATACGAATAGTTTTGCGGACCTAGCTCGGCTAGCAGACCGAGTTCAGACCTCTGGATTCAACAAGCGAACGCGCCTGATCATTCTGAATCGATTAGCTGTGCTTACCAGCTCTGTAGCTGTTCTAAAGCTCGATTTATGTTCAGAAAACCGTCATCGCGTGTCAAGATGACACGAAACGGCCGATCCCGCCTGCCTGCTTTGTGGCAGTAAAAGGTACCCGATCGAGCTGAGATCAAGACGGCAAGCAGGAATAAGATCGCATATCACGGGAAAAAATACTAGTGTACAAACGAATTGCTGAATTTCGAGAACAAAATTTTCAACCGACCAAAAGTCAGCAAAAGGTCCGTCGCGACTTTTCTTGCCAACTAACTCTCCAGCGCCCCGGAATGGGACCGGCGCTAAACCGTCAACCTGGCTATCGCAGGGAACCTCGTAGAGCTCTTTCCTTGCACGGCGATCGTCGGAACACATGGAGAAAGCGTCTGGAGCGAGAAACAAAAAACTCGAAAAATCACGTTTTTCTGTTTTTATTCAACGTCGGTTCCCCCAAGTGATTTGATAGTAATACTGCACCTAGAGACCTGAAAATTTCACTGGCAGACACGGCATAACCCACTACAGATGCGAAAAATCTGCTTCCTCAAAATAAATGGTCAAATATCTTTCAACTATTCGCGAAAACACCCAAAAGTTAACACTTTGTCCTTTCTGGCCGGGTCGACCAACGGGGCGCCGGCGGTAAACCGTCAACCTTTCTTACCGCCGGGGGACTCGTAGAGCTTCCTGACCATATATAATCTCGAAAAAAATTGCAGAGAAGGAATAGTTTTTCAGCCTAAGCGATTTCAGACCTCTCGATGCAACAGCCGAAAGCCCCTCATGCTTCTCGATCGTTTTGTGTGCGCACGAGCTCCGTAGCTCTCCTACAGCCCGAGTTACGTGCGTAAATCGACAGCACCTCTCAAGATCACTCGAACAATACAAAATAGTTTCGCGAATCTATCGAGTAGCAGACCGAGTTCAGACCTCTGAATGCAACAGGCGGACGCGCCTGATGTCTCTGGATCGATTCCTGTGATTACCAGCCCTGCAGCTCCCTCACAGCCCGAGTTAAGTGCAGAAAACCGACAGCACCTCTGAAGATGACTCGAACAATACGAATAGCTTCGTGGACCTAGCTCGGGCAGCAGACCGAGTTCAGAGCTCTCAATGCGACAGGCGGACGCGACTGATGTCTCCGAATCGATTCCAGTGATAACCAGCCCTGCAGCCCCCTTACAGCTCGAGCTCAGTGCAGAAACCTGACAGCACCTCTCAAGATGACTCGAACAATACGAATAGTTTCGCGAACCTAGCTCGGGCAGCAGACCGAGTTCAGACCTCTGGATGGAACAGACGAACGCGCCTGATCATTCGCAATCGATTTCTGTTAGAATGAGCTATGTAGCTGCCCTACAGCTCGAGTTAAGTACAAAATACCGACAACGCGTATCAAGATGACTCGAAACAGCCAATCCCGCCGCGACGCTTTTTTGCAGAAATATTTACCCAATCGAGCTGAGATTGAGAAGGCAAGCGGGAATAAGATCGAATATGGTCAGAAAAAATACTAGAGCTCAAACAAATTGTTGAATTTCGAAAGCAAAATTTTCAATCGACTAAAAGTCACCGAAAGGTTCGTCGAGATTTTCTTGCCAACTAGCTCTCCAGCGAGCCGGAATCATTGGAACCGGCGGTAAACCGTCAACCTGGTTTTGCGGACTTTGCGGTCGACTGTGCAGGCTTTCCAGCCTAGTCGGAAGCAAGGAGCGGGCGCATCGGGAGTAGGCGGAAGCCTCACCGATCCAAACGATCAGAGGCGAAAGCCAACTCTTATTAGGAGGATGAGAGGTCAAGCACACACACACGACAAACGAGGGCATGGCGTGAGTGAGCACAATCAAAATCACATCATATCCTGTCCGAAATACGCTTGTACAACCCGCGGCAAGATCATAATCGTATGCTCAACGGCCGAGACCTCGGCATCAGTCACTGTTGAAGTTGGATCAATCGAGAGTGCCGCACTGTACACCTCCGTCCAAATGATCTCATGGCTGAGTGGCTGCCTTGAGAGTCTCGATACCCTTCCAACATCTATCCAGCACCCGACTCCCACGCCGTCGCAAGAGACACCACCATCGAATCCAGCTCTGATGGCACAAACGCGAAACACCTGTTGTAACTGAGGGGCGTGAAGCCCTATCCTATCTCGAATCACTGGTGGCCCGACACGGGCCGTATGAGTGAGTACATCTGCACGTGTGTTCCATTCCCTATATGTGTGGTCAATAATTTCCCTCCCGTGACAGGCAGGCCTAATTCCATATCTTTGACACATGTTGTCGAGTTGATTTATCATTCTGTTGATCCTATCCTGATACGTACGATTAAGCACCCTCCAGACACCCTGCAGCCAAGACACCACCAGAAGACTGTCCCCAGAAATATACACAGGGATCCCAAATGAGTCGAGGTCGTACTCAACCTCCTTCATATTTTGTAACGCAATACGTTTGGCCAGTTTGTCGTTGAAAGCCGCAGTACCCTCTTGGGCCCCATAGGTGCGTAGGTCGTTTTGTGTGATAGTAAGTACCTCCTGCGGGGCCCCACCTGTTGTACCGTACCCTTTTCTTTTCTGAAAATAACTCAGCATCGTCCGTGTACACATGCGCTCGCAGAACTGAACATACGCCGCATCTGTCGGCACAAAGGACTCCCACCATTTGAGTCCGTAGAATTCGCAGAAAGAAAATAGCCAGCATCTCTGGCCGACAGCTCGACCTGAACTAACATGTCTCCTTTTTAGCTGCGAAGCCTCTTGGAAGTGAAACATACCCCGCAAGCACTCAGACGCATCCGTCCTGAGTCTGTCCCACAATGGGCCATACGCAACCGTAGTCATGTGGTGATCTCTCCACGTACGTTGCGTCGAAGATATTTCCTCATGAGAAGCAGTACACATCATAGAAATGAAATCAGCAGCATCCTTCGCGGAGTTCCACACCATACGAAGAAATCTCTGCACCAAACTCGCAAATCCATAAGATCGGAATTGCTCTCTGGCCTCGTGGTACCGTCGTCGGTTCCAGTCCGC
The DNA here is from genome assembly GCA_963575745.1 of Prorocentrum cordatum. NCBI lineage: Eukaryota > Dinophyceae > Prorocentrales > Prorocentraceae > Prorocentrum > Prorocentrum cordatum. The sequence goes on along the minus strand of CAUYUJ010004945.1, from coordinate 42,813 downwards.
CATAGTCTCCTCCTCTCTCCTCGGCCGTCGAAACATACGGCACAAACACCATCCCTCGAAGGCATTGAGCATGTGTAGCGAGGAAGCATCCGCAGTACATGTCTCTAGACAATACAACGCCATGCTCTGCACCTTGTCTTGATAACGGCAAAACTTATCACGAACAGCTACCGCTCTGTTACGAAAGAAATTTGACTGTCCAATGAAACAAGCTCGAGCCTCTTTGATTCGATATTCAACATCAGGATGAGCAGGCACTAAGTATGTGGAGAAAATCTCATGACCCAATACTTTCATACTGCCAACACGTCGAAGTCTAAAGCCCTGATATCTCGAGCACGCAGGTATACACAAATCCTCGCTGGTAAGTATATGTCCGTCACCGTCCACTTTAGCATTCTCCCCACATGTCATGTACAACAGGCTGCTATCCTTCCATCTCATCCCCCAGTCATGTAGTGGTAGTGTTAGATCGTGCATCATCTGAGCCAACACAGTTGAGGAGGCAGAGACAAGGTAGCAGTTGTCCGCCCACACAAAGTGGTTCACTGTTGTCCGTCGCTCATACTCACCACAGACGCCCTCCAGCACATACCCCACACCTCTACTGTCCCAATCCCGAAATATAGGTCCCCACATGGCACAAATGATAAGATTAAATAGAAGAGGCCCCTCAGGGCCGCCCGTCCGTATGCAGACGTCCCAGTTGATGTCGTGAATGGCCATACCCTCGACAACTAAAGACCCCGTAGTGCAAACCAGCGGTGATAGCAAAGCATACTGGAGATAGGCAGGAATATTGGCATGGCACATAGCTCGTTTGGCGTTTAGAAGGCTGCAGTGGTCGAACGCTTGTTTGATATCGGCGTTAGCGATATGGACCGTCTGATCTTTTCCCCAGATGTCCCCGTGTTGAGCCAGAGCCTTGAGGGCCCCCACAATTTCCACCGTCTTACGTCCCTCCTGGAAGCCGTAGATGCCCAGGGGTCCCATGAGGCCAGCCCGAGACACAAATTGTTCGACCAAGATCACCACGCAGCAGAATACCAACGGCTGAGACTGTTTTGCAGACAGAGGTACCGCGCATCTGTCAGCGATGTCAAGCTCGGCAGCTTGGGCATGAAGGCGATCAAAATCTGCCTCCAATCCTGCGGATACTGCCGTGCCAAGCGAAATATCTCATCAAACATCCGAGCAACGCCACGCAAAGTCGCCCACGGCAATGCCTTGAGGATTTCACAAGGCAGCCTGTCGGGGCCGGTGGCACGCTTGGACTTGAGACGTGACCGTGCCTGGCATACCACCGCCATTGTCAGTCCCTCAGTGCAGTACCCGTCACATAGGTTCTGTTGTGCATCCCTCCTCAACTCCTCCAACATCGCCATATCCCGTCCTCTGACCTCCTCCGAAGTATACTTCTGTCTGGTATGTGCTCTGATCTCCTCCACCCACTCCTCCCTGTCCTCAGATATCCGTCCCTGCACAATGAGGTGCTTGATACCATGACGCTCTTTGCGCCTGGAGGCAGGAGAGGTCCACGCGGCCAACGCCGCACGATACTCCCTCCGCAGTCCGTTGGCACGTCTGCGCAAGCTGGGCACATCCACTGACGCTGGCAGAGGCTTCCGTCGCAAAATCTCCTGGCAGGCCGTGAGTCCTGCAGGCCTAATTGGCGGTAGTCCCCGTCCCGTGGTGGCAGTCGTGAATTTGATATCCTCCTGCTCAGTACAGGCCCGAATAGTGGTCGACACAAGGTCCCCTGGAGAACAAGTAGTATTGGCATCTCCCAAGACCCGATCGATTTCCTTTCGCGCCATATTGAGGTCCCCCCAATTCACCGTCTTATAACCCACCAAACTCTTTTCACGAGCTGCCGTCGGGATACTACGTTTGACCAGCTCAGCGCCTGTGTCACTAAAAGTCCCCTGAAGCAGGCCATGGTCGCTGAGACGACTACGATTTGTCCCCCCCCCATTACTCATGATCGTTTCGACCGTCATCTCATCGATCACCCACGTCCTGGGAACAAAAATGTAATCAAGAACCTTCTTACACGTCCCCCACCGAGATACTCCGTAGCTCTCCCATGTGTGTAGTCGTCGTGGCAAGAACGAATTGGCAGCCTTCATCCCCAGGCGCCCTAGAAAGCAAAGAACACGCTCGCGCAACTGTTGTCGTACGTCCCTCCTCACCCGCTGTGCACCTCCCTCCTCGCAAGTCCTCCTCTCCTCCTTGGTAGCACTTCCCACCGCCTCATAGACAGTCCCAGTGCGTGAGCACTGCAGCTGAGTTGATGGGGATAGCTCAACGTTGGCGTCGAGCAGCACAGAGACAGTCGCCCCCTTCCAGCGGCTGCGCAGAGTGAGAATAACTGACTCGAGCGCGTCCAACACCACGCACTGCACATCTACGGCGTTCTCGACGCCGGGGTCGGGAAGATACGCAGAGGCAACTATCACAGGGGCACTTCCACTACCAAAGACCACCACACAGAACCGTTCATATTGACATATTGATTCACGCACACACGTACTCCACTCTTTGTTAAATAATAACCCACACTTACCGTCACAACTCACACGATATGATAGACCACACCGTCTGATATATGCATCGAATTTGCCTCCAAAAAGATTCTGGCATTCCTGGACACCCCAGATGCAATCACGCATTGACAGGCACCTCAGAATCTCATTCCCCTTGAAATTGGCCGACCCCGCCCGATTGAGGTTCCAGCTACCCAGTCGGATCCCCTTGAACGGTGTTTGGCGTCGTCGTCGTCACACCCTCCTGTTGACTTCCGTCTCGATATCAGCCTTCGTCTTAGTAAACGCAGGTATGAGTTGGTGCAACCTGTCGACAGTCTCACTCGACACCTCCCACGTCGCCCGCGTCGTGGTAAACTCGGCCAGAAGCATCGGCCTAGGAGCGGCCGTCGTGGGCACTGTCCATATGGTCGACTTGGGCGGTCCCATTTCCCCTCGCACAGCGATAACCTCAATACCAATCTGTGTACACATGCTCCGAATAGTGCCGCAGAATCTCCCCACCGCCTTCACGTGGTCCCTCTTCCACTCTGGGCATTCGACACTGACTTTGATCGACTCTGGGTTGATAACCTGCTTCATATTCTCAATGAGGCACTGTGGTGCAGCGATCTGGATTCCTGGAGGAGGCGCGGGGCGTTTAGCAGGGGGCACCGTCACAAGGTCGATGCACCGTTTGACCCTCCAGATAATATCCCTGTCGGTCCCTGGCTTGAATTTGATTTTGGCCGATCCGAACATGCAACGGCCAGCGTTAATGCGCTCAGTACCGTCAACACACACGTGCACACGATCATCCTCCGAAAGACAATGATTTGTAATGTTATCTATGAGCACCTTCACATCCTCCCACATGGGCATTTCCTGCGACCTCCTATCCCTGTCACTCCAGTTGGTGACCCATCCCTTGAGTTCAACATACGTTGGAGAGAAGTAGGTGGTTCCAGGAGCCTGGTATCTTCCCGTCCTGGTATTGTCGGGCCTCGTCGAAGCGTCACTGGCAACTGAGCCCGCACGAACCTGTCCCTGGAGCCCCTGGACGATCGTCTCGAGTCGATTATGTTTATTCTCAAGCCCTTGAACGCTCGTCTCCAAATTAGAAATCGTAACACCCTGCTTCTGGACCTGGGCCTGAACGTCGTCGATTTTGGTCCCCTGAACTCCTATGGCATCCTGGATCCTTTCAGTGTTATCATCCATCTTGTGCATCATCTGCAATAGTAAACTCTGCATACCATCCTTCCCCTCCAAGGCGGCCTTCCTTTCAGCAAGAACCTCCTCACGACTACGCTTCACAGGGGGGGCTCCGCCATCCACCGTCATGTTATCTGCATGCTCGGGCATTGTGTCGATACACTGAGGTCCGTATCCCCACGAGTGCAACCACTGTCGTGTCACCGTCCGTTCACTGAGAGGTACAGCAGATTCACTATCTGGAGTAGAGTCGGCAGTATTCAATCTTCCGTCCAATGGGTAGTCACCTGGGGTCTTCTCAATATCCTGAAGTTGTCTTTTACGAGAAGCTCGCTCGACAGCAGTATCTGGCTTTTGACCGTAATCCTGTGAGTACTGCAAATATGGCACTGTCGGTGATATATCCTCCAGCTGAAACCTTCTCGCGAGAACCGAAAAGTCGCATCCGTCCGTCGTCACGCACGTACAACAAAAGATAACAAGCGCAGCAAACAAAGAAAGCAGCCCAGCTGACCTCGAAGATGCCGTACCCGTCGATGGCAGCGATGGCTGCCGCGCCGTCTCCCCGCGACGCCGACACCCCCTGAGCCCCAGTGGGGTCCTGGAGCCCTTGAGCCGGGGGACTTGAGCCGGGAACTCGTAGAGCTTTTTTCTTGCACGGCGATCTTCGGAACACATGAACGAAGCTTCTCGAACGAGAAACGAAAAACTCGAAAAATCACGTTTTTTCTGTTTTTATCGAACGTCGGTTCCTCCAAGTGCTTCGATAGTAATATCGCACCTATGGGCCTGAAAAATTTACCGGCGGACGCGCCATAACCCACTACAGGTGCGAAAAATCTGCTTTCTCAAAACTTGGTAGCGTCCAAAACTGGGCGCCGGCGGTAAACCGTCAACCTTTCTTACCGCCGGGAGACTCGTAGAGCTTCCTGACAACATATAATGTCGAAAAAAAATACAGAGAACGAATAGTTTTTCAGCCCAAGCGATTTCAGACCTCTCGATGCAACAGCCGAAAACCCCTCATGCTTCTGGATCGTTTTCTGTGCGCACGAGCTCCGTAGCTCTCCTACAGCCCGAGCTACGTGCGAAAATCGACAGCACTTCTCAAGATCACTCGAACAATACAAATAGTTTCGTGAATCAGACCGAGTTCAGACCTCTGAATGCAACAGGCGGACGCGCCTGATGTCTCCGAATCGATTTCTGTGATTAACAGCCCTGCAGCCCCCTTACAGCCCGAGTTAAGTGCAGAAAACCGACTGCACCTCTGAAGATGACTCGAACAATACGAATAGTTTCGCGGACCTAGCTCGGGCAGCAGACCGAGTTCAGAGCTCTGAATGCGACAGGCGGACGCGACGGGTGTCTCCGAATCGATTCCAGTGATTAGCATCCCTACAGCTCCCTTGCAGCTCGAGTTAAGTGCAGAAAACAGACAGCACCTCTCAAGATGACTCGAAGAGTACGAATAGTTTGCGGACCCAGCTCGGGCAGCACACCGAGTTCTGAGCTCTGGATTTGGCAGGCGGACGCGCCTGATGTCTCCGAATCGATTCCTGTGAGCACGAGCCCTGTAGCCACCCTACAGCCCGAGCTAAGTGCAGAAAACGGACAGCACCTCTCAAGATGACTCGAACAAAACGAATAGTTTCGCGAACCTAGCTCGGGCAGCAGACCGAGTTCAGACCTCTAGATGGGACAGACGAACGCGCATGATGATTCGCAACCGATTTCTGTGAGAATGAGCTCTCTAGCTGCCCTGCAGCTCGAGTTAAGTACAGAAAACCGAGAGCGTCTGTCAAGATGACTCGAATAATACGAATACGTTTGCGGATCTAGCTCAGCTAGCAGACCGAGTTCAGCCCTCTAGATTCAATAAGCGAACGCACCTGATCATTCTGAATCGATTAGCTGTGCTTACCAGCTCTGTAGCTGTCCTAAAGCTCGAGTTATTTTCAGATAACCGTCATCGCGTGTCAAGATGACTGGAAACAGCCGATTCCGCCGCGACGCTTTTTTGCAGAAATATTTACCCGATTAAGATGGCGAGCGGGAATAAGATCGAATATGGTCAGAAAAAAATACTAGAGCTCGAACGAATTGTTGAATTTCGAGAACAAAGTTTTCAACCAACCAAAAATCACCAAAAGGTCCGTCGAGATTTTTCTTGCCAACTAGCTCTGCAGCGCGCCGGAATTACTCTTAAGCTTCCAGCAACTGGGCGCCGGCGGTAAACCGTCAACCTTTGTTTTTTGCGGGGGACTCGTAGAGCTTCCTGACAATATACAATGTCGGAAAAGAAAATGTAGAGAACGAATAGTTTTGCAGCCCAAGCGATTTCAAACCTTTCGATGCAACAGCCGAACGCCCCTGATCTTGGATTGTCTTCTACACTAGCTCTGTAGCTCTCCAACAGCCCGAGTTACGTGCGTAAATCGACAGCACCTCGCAAGATGACTCGAACAATACGAATAGTTCGGAAACCTAGCTCGAGTATCAGACCGAGTTCAGACATCTGAATGAAATAGTGGGACGCGTCTGATGTCTCCGAATCGATTGTCATTACCAGCCTTGCAGCCCCCCTACAGCCCGAGTTAAGTGCAAAAAAAACCGACAGCATCTCTCAGGATGACTCGAACAATACACATAGTTTCGCTGACCTTGTACGGGCAGCAGACCGAGTTCCAAGCTCTGGATTCGACAGATGGACGCGTCTGATGTCTCTGGATCGATTCCTAAGATTACCAGCCCTGTAATCCCCCAACAGCTTGAGTTGAGTACACAAAAACCAACAGCACCTCTCAAGGTGACTCGAAAAATACAAATAGTTTCGAGATTGTAGATCAAGCAGCAGACCGAGTTCAGAGCTCTGGATTCAACAGACAACGCGACTGATCATTCTGAATCGGTGTCTGTAAGTATCAGCTCTGTAGCTGTCATATAGCCCGAGCCAAGTGTAAAAAACCGAGAGCGCCTGTCAAGATGACTCGAATAATACGAATAGGTTTGCGGACCTACCTCGGCTAGCAGACCGAGTTCACCCCTCTAGATTCAATAAGCGAACGCACCTGATCATTCTGAATCGATTAGCTGTGCTTGCCAGCTCTGTAGCTGTCCTAAAGCTCGAGATTCAACAGACGAACAGACGAACGCGCCTCATCACTGGGCGCCGGCGGTAAACTGTCAACCTTTGTTACCGCCGGGGGACTCGTAGAGCTTCCTGACAATATATAATGTCGAAAAAAATTACACCGAAAAAATAGTTTTTCAGCCCAAGCAATTTCAGACCTCTCAGATGCAACAGCCAAACGCCGCCAATGCTTCTGTATTGTCTTCTGTACGAGCTCTGTAGCTCTCCTACAGCCCGGGTGACGTGCGTAAATCGACAGCACCTCTCAAGATGACTCGAACAATACCAGTATCAGACGAGTTCAGACCTCTGCATGCGACAGGCGGACGCGTCTGACGTCTCTGAATCGATTCCAGTGATTACCAGCCTGCAGTCCCCCTGTAGCCCGAGTTAAGTGCAGAGAACCGACAGCATCTCTCAAGATGGCTCGAACAATACGAATAGTTTCGCGAACCTAGCTCGGGCAGCAGACCGAGATCAGAGCTCTCAATTCAACAGACAACGGCCACTGAAAACCGAAAGCGTCTGTCAAGATGACTCGAATAATACGAATAGGTTTGCGGACCTAGCTCGGCTAGCAGACCGAGTTCAGACCTCTGGGTTCAACAGGCGAACGCGCCTCATCATTCTGAATAGATTAGATGTGCTTACCAGCTCTGTAGCTGTCCTGAAGCTCGAGTTATCTTGAGAAAACCGTCACCGCGTGACAAGATGACTCGAACCAGGCGATCCCGCCCGTGTGCTTTTTGGTAGTAAAAGGTACCAAATCGAGCTGAGATCGAGATGGCGAGCAGGAATAAGATCGAATATGGTCAGAAAAAATACTAGAGCACAAACGAATTGTTGAATTTCGAGAACAAAATTTTCAACTGACTAAAAGTCACCAAAAGGTCCGTCGAGATTTTTCTTACTAGCTCTGCAGCGCGCCGGAATTACTCTTAAGCTTCCAGCAACAACTTGCTAAGGGAAGCTCTACGAGTTACTTGGTGGCGTCCACTTGGTTGGGTGTTGGGGTCGGCTACACAGGGCGCGCGCGCCCTAGCCGTGCAGAGTCCCTAGGGTCCCTCACGCCCTCTCAACCTCTTTGGGGTTGGAGGCCCGAGGATCTCAGAGATAATCTGCCGAACACCTTGGAGCAGGCGTTCACAAGCCGTGAGCTCGCTATCTGTAACAGTGGCCCCCAGAGGGAGTAAAGAAGCCTCCTGGAAAACTCGTCGCCAGTGGTTGTCCCCAAATGAGACCTCCACATAGCAACCTAGAGCAGAGCCTTCAACACTCACGCCACCGTCCCATCCTCCACGGATACGTTTGATACAATGTCTCTGTTGTCGTAAATATCTGAAGTCAATCCATCTTCCCGTCCTTCCCCTCCTCGCCTCCCAAGTCAACTCATCCGCAACACAATTGAACTCTCTGTAGATATGCTTCCACGGATCCGTCCCTACAGTGGCACACCTGATGTCGTAATCCTCCGCCAGTTGATTCATATCGTTTTGTAGACCGTGCACTCTCCTGCGGTACGAACGATCACGGCATTCCCAGATCCCTCGGGCCCAGTTCACCACACACATACTATCACCAGTCATTTCAACCAACAATGAGCTCTCCGAGCCCTCCTGCCAGACAGCTTCGTTGTTATATCCGTGGGCAATCCTACGAGCGAGCCTGTCGGAGTCCTCAGGGGAGTCCCACGTATCCACAGGGCAAGGAGCACCGGGCGGTTTCCTGAAGATGGGCTCCCATCGAGGCTGTATTTTTTATCACGCACGCAACTACATTCCACCAGTCCGTCGCATTCCACTTGATGCTGAACCAGCGTAAATTACCACTCGCCGCCAGCATAAGACAATGCCAGCTGTCAGTGCTTGCATGCGCTCTCCCTCCCACTCTCCTCGTACCTTCCCTCCTCCTGGCTCCCGTGAACATGGATACAAGTGTGTCCCTCCGTAGTGACCATTCCCCCGCACAGTGTAACATGGCCTGCAGCGTCTGACGCCAGGCTCGTGCCCCACGCAAGTCCGTGGAGGCGAAGGCCCGATCATGAAACTGGGCCAGCTCCAGCGCAAACTCGAAATTGGCTCGGACCACCTTCTCTAGGAGACTGCAGTGGCCAGCCTGCAAGAATAGCTCGTATGACTTCGGTGTGGTCCTGTCCCTGAACTCCTCCCACGTCTCCTCCTCCCTCTTGTGTAATCCTCGCATACCGTTGAGACACCTCCCCTCCCAGACCTTAATCCTCTCCAGCAGTCGTAGATTGCACGGCCAGCCTATACATCCGTGGTACACCACAGACTGCACGCGAGCGGCATACCTGCGAAACTTCTCTTTGAGTGAGACCGATCTGGAGCGATAAAACTGGATGTCAGCAAAATAGGCCTTCCTCCCTTTCTCCAGTCGATGATACAAGCCGTGATATCCCTTGATTTCCGAGCTGAGCTTCACTCCTAGTACCTCCACCTCCTCCTTCCTCGGCATAACGACAGTCGAGCGCAAGTGCTCTGGGAGATCCTCATCTCCAGAAATCGCACAGATGGCTGGCGAGAGCGGGCAGAGCAGCGGCGGATCGCCACCTGTGTACGTCTGGCCAAAAAGTACATACGCCAAAGAGTCCTCCTTCCAGTCCATCCCCGCCCGTCTGAGTGTTACCGTCATCATACCGATCATCTGTTGTAGCTGGAGCTGCGATGCGGCACAGAGCGTAACATTGTCCGCCCACAAGAAGTGATGTACAAGAGCACCGTCCGTCCCCTCCCCTTCCAGTCGGACACCGTATCCTAAGGTATCCCAAGTCTGAATCACAGATCCCCAGATGGCCTCCAAGACAATATTGAAAAGTATGGGTCCCTCCTTACCTCCCGTTCGGACCGATTTGTTGTATCTCACCTCATCGCCGCACACGTTCTGAAACTCAAAGGTAGCAATGTTATCCAGCATGGGCTCCACAATGGCTCTGATGAGGCACACAGGGTACTTAAGGTACAGCATGGCCTTGATGATAGTGTGCAGTGTGACATTATCGAAAGCTTTGTGTATGTCCAAGACTCCCACGTGCATAGACTCCGCCTTCCCCCACACATTTGCATGTCTAGTAAGATGTGATAGTGGTGCCGTGACGTTAGTAACCTTCTGATCCTTTCTCAAATCCGTATGTGCACAACCGTCGGTTCACAGGAAATGCATCAATAAACTGCAACACACATGCCATGTACCATTTACTCATCACACTGATCAGGCAAATCCCTCTGGTGTTGGAGAGTCGTGTAGCATCCCGCATCTTCGGCACAAGTTGGATACTGAGCTGCCTCCACGTCTCAGGGCTGGAGGCTCCCTGCTCGAAAATCCTCTGGAAAGCACGCCGCACAAACAAGAGGCTCCTCCACGGCAACTCACGAATGACCTCCGCAACGACTCCATCGCTGCCGGGTGCCGTGCCAGGCTTCAAAGACGCACGAGCCTGCATGAGCATGCCCATCGTGATGACTCTTCCCTCCACCCCACGGTCGTTGTGTCTGAGTTCCTGAAAGGCCTCCAAAGTCCGTTTTTCCTCCTCCGAGTTCGTGTAAGACGCCGTCGCATACCTAGTGATCTCCGTACTCCACCTAGTCCTGTCCATTGTCAGCACACCCTCACACTCCAGCTCCTTGAGGATACACCGTGAGGTCTTACTGGATCCCCTGTGGTCCTGCAGGAGTTGGTTCCTCCTATGCTGTCTCCTAAGGGTCTTCCTCCTACGCAGCAGTTGTTTACGAGTATTCCCAAGGGCCCCACGCCTGATGGCAGACTCCACCTCTATGAGCTCCCTGGGCCTCTGAATAGGTTTGCAGTTGGGGCGCCCCTTAGTGTGGTCCACAAGCTTTGCCGTCTCCAAGAGTACCCGTCCGACCTGCTGCAGGTCCGTCCCTACCGTGTCCGATGCAAGTCCCTCAATCGACACATCCGCAAGCACACGAAACATGTTCCTCGCCGTGTCATCCGTCGGCTGCCAGCCAACCATGGACACAGGGCGGGGTGGCAAGCTGGGCGCCTGATCTCCGTCGTCTTGAGATTTACCCAGACCAGAGCGTGATCACTATAGGCACTGGCTTTTGCACGTATACCTGGCGTAGCTTTGATGGGTTCCACAAACTGGACCTGGCATCTCATTTCCTGGTGAGCTCTTGCCTCATCCGCGCACCAACGTGTAGGGATGAGTATATAGTCAAGCACACGCTGCACATGTGTGGAACAGTACGGTATATGTGTGATACGACGGTCTCCATATGTGTTCGCCGCACAGATCCCCCAAGTACTCATGAACCTCATAAGCATGTCCCTCCTCTCTGCATGGTAGTTCGCCTCCTCCCTCCTCCCGTCCACCTGCATAAGACCTCCTCCCGTCATTCCCAGCATATCTGGTTCAAGTTCCGTCTGAGCATCCATCCCCACCCATGGTATGACTCCAGCCTGTGTAGTTTGAAACATAGTAACACTGCACTTAGTAAGTACATCTAAATATTCCCCCAAGTGGTCCACATCACGCATCACACATGGTAGATACACTGATGTAACTAGAGCACCCCTGAATTCAACACACGCAAATCGTACCCCACTCCGTCGAGCAATCACATGTGGTGCCCAATCCCTGCACCATGCAACCGCCGCCTTGGAGCAGGAGCTATAGTGAATCTCCCATCCACATCTGTTAAAAGTATTTGCACTGGTATGCTCACACTCTTGCAGGCACACCATTTGAATTGACCTGGCTTCACATGCAGCGACCAGGTTGGGTACTTGACCGTCGGATATTTTCTGCACATTCCAGGTTGCGACCACGGTCTCTGTCGCAGCCCTACCGCCCCGTCAATGATTCGGGCACCGTAGTGTCTGAAGAAACTGCACCTGATTAATATCGGGCTCAACGTGTGTCAAATTATCACCATAGAGGTTCCATCCTTTTGTCGGTCCCCATTCTGCAATCAAAGTCTTTTGTGTAGTATCATCAGCATTCGGCATATACCACATATATGTCATTGGCGGACCCGTCTCACCTCGAAGATTAGCCGTCGCATTTTTCTTGATATCAGAGAATAGTGCTTGAAACCGTCCTACCGCCCGAACATGTTCTATCTTCCATGGCTGGCATTCAACTTGAAATCGCACATTGGCAGGCAATGAAGTGAGTCCCCGCCTGTAGTCATTCTCCCACACACGTTTCGCTTCCCATAGGATCTCAGAGGATGTGCCTGGCTTGAAATAGATCCTACCCCTCGTGTACGGCCAATATCTACCAGTATTCTCCTGAACCGTCCGATCCAAGTCCAGTGCCACCCTCTGTGTAGCGTCAATTTGTTTAGAGTCAATGAGACCATTCATCGCCGTCGTCAGTGCCTCCTGTGAAAGAGCCTCCCGCTGACGTATCTCACGGTTCCTCCATCCCTCCCTTGAAACCCACCCTTTGAACTCAACATAACGTGGACTCCAACCAGGATCGTGCCTGTCCGTACCCGCCTTCGTGGATCCACTTGCTACCGACAGCCCGTCCCCCTGCTTGAGCTTCTGAACTTCATTGGTGAGGTCCTGGATCGCCGATTCTGTTTTTGATACCCTAGAGTCCAGAGATGTTTTCAGACCGTCCATTTCCGTACGAATAGTGTTCCTGAACGATTGCATGTCTGCCGTCATAGTCTGTTGTCCCGTCATGATGGATCGAAACATCTGTTCAATGTCAAGGCCTGCTTCCTGGGCAACCTCATTCGCACCCAACGTTTGTCCCGCACCTCCTCCTTCTCCTTTCCCTGCTCCTTTGACATTACGAGCACGGACAGCTCTAGCAAACGCCCCACCCCCATCATCAATTGTCATGTCCTGGCCCACCGCATGCAAGCCTGGAGCACCTGAAACTGAAGAACCTGCTGGCATCGCTGGTGCAACACCTGAAACTGAAGAACCTGCAGCAGCCATCTTTCTTTTGTGGCTGCGTAAGATACTGAAATCGTAACCTTCACCCTGCACGAAGTGGTTACGCAAGATATTGAAATCGTAACCTTCACCCTGTACAAACGGTACTGTTGGTGTGAGCGATGGCACACAAATAACAGCTCTCCTGTCACCTCGAGGTGTCCCGACCTGTCTAGCAAGATAGTCCCAGTCCGCGTGACTGAAGTCGGATCCCCAGCACTCCGTCGTTCCAAGAGAGAGGAAAAGAGACAATTGCAGCAGTAGCAATAACAATAACAAGTGCAGGCGGCCTAGCACACACAATAACAATAACAAGTGCAGCGGCCTAGCTGACCTCGTTCTCGCTGAACCCGAAGAAGACGAAGAAGGCAGCGATGGCTGCCGCGCCGCCCGCGGCGACGCACCCCCCTCCCACACGCTGGGCGCCTGTGGGATCCAGACGCCTTGAGCCAAAACCCGGAGAGCAAAGAGGACACACACCAGAAAGCCTTCCTGGCAAGCCCACGGAAGCTCTCTTGAAGCTCTTCTGGGGCTCTGGGGGCTCCCCTGCAGCGTCTCTGAAGCGCTGCCAGGAACGCTTCCACGCGTGCCTGCACGCGCGCAGGCACGCGTGGACGCTTGCCGGAAGCTCCCCCGGGCCAGCTGCCGGGCCAGGCGAGCCGCTGCGAGGATCGTGGAGCGGCGGAGATGGGCTGCTGGCGGGCACCACCACCGCCCGGCTTCTAATCTAAAACCCTCTAGCTCTCAGAGAGCTCTCCGGGAAAAACCCGGAGAGCAAAGAGACCGTCAGGGAAAGGGACTCTTGGAGAGCTCCCCTGCAGCTCTTCTGAAAGGCTGCCAGGAACGCTTCCACACGTGCCTGTACGTGCGCAGGCACACGTGGACAGCGCCCCGGGACCCGCTGCCGGCACGGGCAACTTTCTGCGGGGAACGTGGAGCGACGTGGAGGAGCTGCTGGCAGGCACACCACCGTCCGGCTTCTAATCTTAAACCCTCTAGCTCTCAGAGAGCTCTCCGGGAACTAGCTAAGGGAAGCTCTACGAGTTACCCGGAGAGCAGGGCACACAGCAGAAAGGCTTTCTGGCAAGCCCACAGAAGCTCTCGTGAAGCTCTTCTGGGGCTCGGGGGGCTCCCCTGCAGCGCTTCTGAAGCGCTGCCTGGAACGCTTCCACGCGTGCCTGCACGTTTGCAGGCACGCGTTCACGTTTGCCGGAAGCTCTCCCGGACCCGCTGCCGGGACGGGGGAGTTGCTGCGAGGATCGTGGAGTGGCGGAGATGGGCTGCTGGCGGGCACCACCACCGTCTGGCTTCTAATCCAAAACCCTCTAGCTCTCAGAGAGCTCTCCAGAATGAATTGTCAAGTATCCTTCAATTTTTCGCAAAACCACCCAAAAGTCATCACTTTGTCCTCTCTGGCCGGGTCGGCCAACTAGCTTCACCCCGCGCCGGAATTCTTCTGGCTCATCGAATTCCTCTAGCTCATCGATAACGAAGAGCTCTACGAGGTACTGGGCGCCGGCGGTAAACCGTCAACCTTTGTTACCGCCGGGGGACTCGTAGAGCTTCCTGACAACATGTAATGTCGAAAAAAATTACACATAAAAAATAGTTGTTCAGCCCAAGCAATTTCAGACCTCTCGGATGCAACAGCCGAACGCCCCCGATGCTTCAAGATTGTCTTCTGCACGAGCTCTGTAGCTCTCCTACAGCGCGAGTTACGTGCGTAGATCGACAGCACCTCTCAAGATGACTCGAACAATACGAATAGTTTGGCAAACCTAGCTCGAGTATCAGACCAAGTTCAGACCTCTGCATACGCGTCTGATGTCTCTGAATCGATTCCTGTGATTACCAGCCCTGCAACCCCCCCTACAGCCCGAGCTAAGTGCAGGAAACCCACAGCACCTCTCAAGATGACTCGAACAATACGACTAGTTCGCGGACCTAGTTCGGGCAGCAGACAGAGTTCGAAGCTCTGGATTCGAGAGGCGGACGCGCCTGATGTCATCGAATCGATTCCAGTGATTACCAGCCATGCAGCCCCCCTACAGCCCGAGTTAGTGCAGAGAACCGACAGCATCTCTCAAGATCACTCGAACAATACGAATAGTTTTGCGATTCTAGATCGGCAGCAGACCGAGTTCAGAGCTCTGGATTCAACAGACAACGGCCACTGATGATTCTGAATCAGATTCTGTGCGTATCAGCCCTGTAGTTGTCTGTAGCTCGGGTTAAGTACAGAAAACCGAGAGCGTTTGTCAAGATGACTCACGAGTAGATTTGGGCACCTCGCTCGGCTAGCAGACCGAGTTCAGACATCTGGGTTCAACAGGCGAACGCGCTTGATCATTCTGAATCGATTAGCTGTGCTTACCAGCTCTGTAGCTGTCCTGAAGCTCGAGTTATCTTGAGAAAACCGACACCGCGTATCAAGATGACTCGAAACGGCTGATCCCGCCCGTGTGCTTTTCGGCAGTAAAAGGTACCCGATCGAGCTGAGATCAAGATGGCGAGCGGGAATAAGATCGAATATCACGGGAAAAAATACTAGAGCTCAAACGAATTGTTGAATTTCGAGAACAAAATTTTCAACCGACCAAAAGTCACCAAAAGGTCCGTCGAGATTTTTCTTGCCAACTGGGCGCCGGCGGTAAACCGTCAACCTTTGTTACCGCCGGGGGACTCGTAGAGCTTCCTGACAACATATAATATTGAAAAAAATTGGACCGAAAAAATAATTTTTCAGCCCAAGAAATTTCAAACCTCTCGGATGCAACAGCCCAACGCCCCCGATGCTTCTGGATTGACTTCTGTACAGCACCTCTCAAGATGACTCGAACAATACGACTAGTTTGGCAAACCTAGCTCGAGTACCAGACCGAGTTCAGACCTCTGCATGCGACAGGCGGACGCGTCTGATGTCTCTGAATCGATTCCTGTGATTACCAGCCCTGCAGCCCCCCCTACAGCCCGAGTTAAGTGCAGGAAACCGACAGCACCTCTCAGGATGACTCGAACAATACGAATAGTTTCGCAGACCTAGTTCGGGCAGCAGACAGAGTTCGGAGCTCTGGATTCGAAAGGCGGACGCGCCTGGTGTCTCCGAGTATATTTCGGTGATTACCAGCCATGCAGCCCGCCTACAGCCCGAGTTTTAAGTGCAGAGAACCGACAGCATCTCTCAAGATGACTCGAACAATACGAATAGTTCTGCGATTCTAGATCGGGCAACAGACCGAGTTCAGAGCTCTGGATTCAACAGACAACAGCCACTGATGATTCTGAATCAGATTCTGTACGTATCAGCTCTGTAGCTGTCCTATAGCTCGATTTTAATACAGAAAACCGAGAGCGTAGCAGACCGAGTTCAGATCTCTAGGTTCAACAGGCGAACGCGCCTGATCATTCTGAATCGATTAGCTGTGCTTACCAGCTCTTTAGCTGTTCTGAAGCTCGAGTTATCTTGAGAAAACCGTCACCGCGTATTAAGATGACCCGACACGGCCGATCCCGCCGAAGTGCTTTTTGGCAGTAAAAGGTACCCGATCGAGCTGAGATCAAGATGGCGAGCGGGAATAAGATCGAATATCACGGGAAAAAATACTAGAGCTCTAACGAATGGTTGAATTTCGAGAACAAAATTTTCAACCGACCAAAAGTCAGCAAAAGGTCCGTCGAGATTTTTCTTGCCAACTAGCTCTCCAGCGCCCCGGAACTAGCGCCGGCGGTGAACCGTCAACCTGGTCACCGCCGGAACCTCGTAGAGCTCCTTGCACGCGAAAGAGTGCTTAGCATCAAAAGAAAGGGCTTCTGGAAGCATTTCTCGAGAAAGAGAAACATGATTTTTTTCAGGTCGACATGAAGATGGTTCCCCCAAGTGTTTTGATAGTAAAAGTGCATCTAGAGAGCTCATATTTAGACGCAGAGGACCTGATAGTCGTCCACAGGTGCGAAAAATCTGCTTTATCAAAATAAATTGTCAAATATCTTTCAAATATTCACAAAACCACCTAAAAGTTGTCACATTGTCCGCCCCGGCCGGGTGGGCCAACTGGGCGCCGGCGGTAAACCGTCAACGTTTGTTACCGCCGGGGGACTCGTAGAGCTACCTGACTGAATTCAGACCTCTGAATTGAATGCGACAGGCGGACGCGTCTGATGTCCCGAATCGATTCCTGTAATTACCAACCCTGCAGCCCCCTACAGCCCGAGTTGAGTGCAGAAAACCGAGAGCAACGCTCAGCATGACTCGAACAATACAAATAGTTTTGCGGACCTAGTTCGGGCAGCAGATCGAGTTCCGAGCTCTGGATTCGACAGAGAGACGCGCCTGATTCTGCAAACCGATTTCTGTGACCACCAGCCCTGCAGCCCCCCCAAGGCTCGAGTTGAGTGCAGAAAACCGAGAGCACCTCTCAGGATGACTCGAACAATACGAATAGTAAATCTGGCAGCAGACCGAGTTCAGAGCTCTGGATTCAACAGACAAACGCGACTGATGATTCTCAATCGATTTCTGCAAGTATCAGCTCTGTAGCTGTCCTATAGCTCGAGTTTAGTACAGAAAACCGAGAGCGCCTGTCAAGATGGCTCGAATAATACGAATAGGTGCGGAGCTAGCTCGGCTGGCAGACCGAGTTCAGACCTCTGAACGCAACAGACGAACGCGCCTGATCATTCTGAATCGATTTGCTGTGCTTAACAGCTCTATAACTGTCCTAAAGCCCGAGTTAAGTCCAATATACCGAGCGCGCATGAAGATGACTCGAAACGGCCGATCCCGCCACAGTGCTTTTCGATAGTAATATTCACCCGATCGAGCTGAGACCAAGATGGCAAACTGGAATGAAATCGAATCTCACGGGAAAAACACTAGAGCCCAAACGAATGTAGAGATTTTGAGAACATGATTTTCAACTGAGCAAAAGTCAGCAAAAGTTTCGTCGAGATTTTTCTTGCCAACTAGCTCTCCAGCGCGTCCGAAAAACTCTTAAGCTTCCAGCTGCTAGCTTAGAAAAGCTCTACGAGTCACAAGCTCCACCCCGCGCCGGAATTCCTCTAGCTCATCGATTCCGAAGAGCTCTACGAGGTATTGGTAGCGTCCAAAACCCGGAGAGCGAAGACTGGGCGCCGGGGGTAAACCGTCAACCTTAGTTACCGCCGGGATACTCGTAGAGCGTTGAGAAAATCGATAGCACCTACCAACATTGCGACTTATAGTGAATATGTTTTGACCTCTGAAGCAGGCGGACGCGTCTGATGTCTGCGAATCGACTCCTGTCATTACCAGCCCAGCAGCCCCC
The DNA here is from genome assembly GCA_963575745.1 of Prorocentrum cordatum. Lineage (NCBI taxonomy): Eukaryota > Dinophyceae > Prorocentrales > Prorocentraceae > Prorocentrum > Prorocentrum cordatum. Next base: position 24,700 of record CAUYUJ010004945.1, on the reverse strand, counting down.
CCTACAGCCCAAGTTGACTGCAGAAAACCGACAGCACCTCTCAAGATGACTCGACCAATACGAATAGTTTCGCAATTCTAGATCGGCAGCAGACCGAGTTCAGAGCTCTGCATTCGACGGAGAAACGCAACTGATAATTCTGAATCAGTTTCTGTAAATATTAGCTCTGTAGCTGTCCTAGCTGTCCTGAAGCTCGAGTTATGTTAAAAAAAAACCGTGAGCGCGTATCAAGATACTGGGCGCCGGCGGTAAACCGTCAACCTTTGTTACCGCCGGGGGACTCGTAGAGCTTCCTGACAGTATATTATGTGGAAAAAAATCCAGATAATTTCAGCCCAAGCCAGACCTCTCAAGATGGCTCTGGCAAAAAAAACCAACAGTTTGGAACCCAGCTCGAGTGTCAAACCTCTGAAATGCGACAGGCGGACGCGTCTGATGTCTGCGAATCGACTCCTGCCATTACCAGCCCTGCAGCCCCCTACAGCCCGAGTTAAGTGCAGAAACCGACAGCAGCTCTCAGGATAACTTGAACAATACAACAGCTTTGCGGAGCTAGTTCGAGCAGCAGACCGAGTTCCGAGCACTCGGTTCGACAGACGGACGCGCCTCCGAATCGATTTTTTTGACCAGCAGAACTGTAGCCCTCCCCCAGCACGAGTTAAGTGCAGAAAACCGAGAGCACTTCTCAAGATGACTCGAACAATACGAATAGTTTCGCGGACCTAGCTCGGGCAGCAGGCCGAGTTCAGAGCTCTCGATTGGACAGACGAACGCGCCTGATGATTCCCAATCGATTTTTGTGACTATGAGCTCTGTAACTGCCCTACAGCTCAAGTTAAGTACAGAAAACCGAGAGCGTCTGCTACGATGACTCGAATAATACGAATAGGTTTGCGGACCTAGCTCGGCTAGCAGACCGAGTTCAGACCTCTGGATTCAATAGGCGAACGCGCCTAATCATTCTGATTCGATTAGCTGTGCTTACCAGCTCTGTAGCTGTCCTGAAGCTCGAGTTATCTTGAGAAAACCGACAGCGCGTATGAAGATGACTCGAAACGGCCGATCCCGCCAGAGTGCTTTTTGCAGTAAAAGGTACCCGATCGAGCTGAGATCAAGATGGCGAGCGGGAATAAGATCGAATAACACGGGAAAAAATATTAGAGCTCAAACGAATTGTTGAATTTCGAGAGCACAATTTTCAACCGACCAAAAGTCACCAAAAGGTCCGTCGAGATTTTTCTTGCCAACTAGCTCTCCAGCGCCCCGGAATTACTGGGCGCCGGCGGTAAACCGTCAACCTTTGTTACCGCCGGGGGACTCGTAGAGCTTCCTGACAGTATATAATGTGGAAAGAAAATCCAGAGAATTTCAGCCTAAGCCAGACCTCTCAAGATGACTCTGGCAAAAAAACGAACAGTTTGGAACCCAGCTCGAGTGTCAAACCGAGTTCAGACCTCTGAATGCGACAGGCGGACGCGTCTGATGTCTGTGAATCGGCTCCTGTGATTACCAGCCCTGCAGCCCCCCTACAGCCCGAGTTAAGTGCAGGAAACCGACAGCATCTGTCAGGATAACTCGAACAATGCGAATATTTTCGCAGACCTAGTTCGGGCAGCAGAGTTCGAAGCTCTGGATTCGGAAGGCGGACGCATCTGATGTCTCCGAATCGATTCCAGTGATTACCAGCCCTGCAGCCCCCCTACAGCCCGAGTTAAGTGCAGAGAACCGACAGCAGCTCTCAGGATGACTTGAATAATACAATAGCTTCGCGGAGCTAGTTCGAGCAGCAGACCGAGTTCCGAGCTCTCGGTTTGACAGACGGACGCGCCTGATATCTCCAAATCGATTTCTCTGACCAGCAGCACTGTAGCCCTCCACCAGCACGAGTTAAGTGCAGAAACCCGAGAGCACTTCTCAAGATGACTCGAACAATACAAATAGTTTCGCGGACCTAGCTCGGGCAGCAGGACGAGTTCAGAGCTCTCGATTGAACAGACGAACGCGCCTGATGATTCCCAATCGATTTCTGTGACTATGAGCTCTGGAACTGCCCTACAGCTCGGGTTAAGTACAGAAAACCGAGAGCGTCTGCTACGATGACTCGAATAATACGAATAGGTTTGCGCACCTAGCTCGGCTAGCAGACGAGCGAGAATAAGATCGAATATCACGGGAAAAAATATTAGAGCTCAAACGAATTGTTGAATTTCGAGAACAAAATTTTCAACCGACCAAAAGTCACCAAAAGGTCCGTCTAGATTTTTCTTGCCAACTAGCTCTCCAGCGCCCCGGAATTACTCTTAAGCTTCCAGCAATAGCTTGCTGAGGGAAGCTCTACGAGTTACTCTGAAGCTTCCAGCAATAACTTGCTCAGGGAAGCTCTACGAGTTAATTCAAAACAGCCGATCCCGCCACAGTGCTTTTCGAGAGTAATATTCATCCGATCGAGCTGAGATCAAGATGGCGAGCGAGAATCAGATCGAATATCACGGGAAAACTGGGCGCCGGCGGTAAACCGTCAACCTTCGTTACCGCCGGGGGACTCGTAGAGCTTTCTGACAACATATAATGGGCAAAAAAAATACACGGAAAAAATAGTTGTTCAGCCCAACCAATTTCAGACCTCTCGGATGCAACAGCCGAACGTCCCAGATGCTTCTGGATTGTCTTCTGTACGAGCTCTGTAGCTCTTCTACAGACCGAGTTATGCGCGTAAATCGACAGCACCTCTCAAGATGACTCGAACAATACGAATAGTTTGGCAAATCTAGCTCGAGTATCAGACCGAGTTCAAACCTCTCCATGGGACAGGCAGACGCGTCTGATGTCTCTGCATCGAGTTATGTGATTACCAGCCCTGGAGCCCCCCTAGAGCCCGAGTTATGCAGAAAACCGATAGCACCTCTGAGGCTGACTCAAACAATACGAATAGTTTCGCGGATCTAGTTCTGGCAGCAGACAGAGTTCGGAGCTCTCGATTCGAAAGGAGGACGCGCCTCATATCTCCGAATCGATTCCAGTGATTACCAGCTATGCAACCCCCCTACAGCCCGAGGTAAGTGCAGAGAGCCGACAGCATCTCTCAAGATTACTCGAACAATACGAATAGTTAGAGCAGACCGAGAGCTCTCGATTCAGCAGACAACGGCCACTGTGATTCTGAAGCAGATTTTGTACGTATCAGCTATGTAGCTGTCCTGCAGCTCGAGTTAAGTACAGAAAACAGAGAGCGTCTGTCAAGATGACCCGAATAATACGAATAGGTTTGCGGACCTAGCTCGGCTAGCAGACCGAGTTCAGACCTCTGGGTTCAACAGGCGAACGCGCCTGATCATTCTGCATCGATTAGCTGTGCTCACCAGCCCTGTAGCTGTCCTGAAGCTCGAGTTATCTCGATAAAACCAACGGCGCGTATCAAGATGACTCGAACCGGCTGATCCCGCCTGCCTGCTTTTTGGCAGTGAAAGGCACCCGATCGAGCTGACATGAAGATGGCTAGCGGGAATAAGATCGAACATCATGGGGAAAAATACTAGAGCTCTAACAAATGTTCAAATTTTGAGAACAAAATTTTCAAGCGACCAAAAGTCATCAAAAGGTCCGTCGAGATTTTTCTTGCCAACTAGCTCTCCAGCGCCCCGGAATTACTCTTAAGCTTCCAGCATTAACTTGCTAAGGGAAGCTCTACGAGTTACTTGGTAGCGTCCTTTGGTAGCGTCGAAACAGAGAGCGACAGAGAGCGACTGGGAACCGGCGGTAAACCGTCAACCAAGTTACCGCCGGGCACCTCGTAGAGCTCTCTTCTTACACAGCGTCCTTCGAAAACGTGAAGGAAGCTTCTGAAGCGAGAGCCGAAAAATTCTGAAAATGACGATTTTTCGGTTTTCAGACAGTGCGTTCCTCCAAGTGTTTTGATAATAATACTGCACCTAGAGCCATAAAAAATTTACCAGCAAGTGCGCCATAGCTTACTACAGGGAAGAAAAATCACAATTCTAAAAACAAACTTCAAAAGTTTGCATAAAGCGAAAAACACCGACCCCAGATTACCACATTCTCTCTTTTCGTCAGGCTGGCCAACTAGCTCCACCCTGCGCCCGAATTCCTCTTAGCTCTTTGCCGAAGAGCTCTACGAGGCAAACCCGGAGAGCGAAGAGCGACTGGCGCCGGCGGTGAACCGTCAACCTGGTCACCGCCGGGAACCTGTTAGAGCTTCTAACACGCGTAAGAGTGCTCAGTATCAAACAAGAGGGCTTCTGGAAGCATTTCTCGGAAAAGATAAAACATGATTCTTTTCATGTCGACATAGAGCTGGTTTCGCCAAGTGTTTTGATAGTAAAAGTGCATCTAGAGAGCTCATATTAAGACGCTGAGGCCCTAATAAACGTCTACAGGTGCAAAAAATCTGCTTTCTCAAAATAAATGGTTAAATATCTTCCAAAAATCGCAAAACCACCCAAAAGTTACCACTTTGTCCTTTCTGGTCGGGTCGACCAACTAGCTCCACCCCACGCCGGAATTCCTCTAGCTTATCGATAACGAAGAGCTCTACGAGGTAAGAGATCCTTCGGGAACAGGACATCTTTCCTGGAGGGACCCGGGAGGCACCCCTGCAGCGCTGCTGAAGCGCTGCCAGAAACGCCCCCATGCGTGCCTGCACGCGTGCAGGCACCCGTGGAAGCTCGCTGGAAGCTCTCCCGGACGCGCTGCCGGGCCAGGCGAGCTGCTGCGAGGATCGTGGAGCGGCAGAGATAGGCTGCTGGCGGGCACCACCACCGTCCGGTTTCTAATTTTAAACCCTTTAGCTCTCAGCGAGCTGCCCGGTAACAAAACCCGAGAAGCAAAGAGGACACGCACAGCTCGAGTAGCAGACCGAGTTCAGGCCTCTGAATGCGACAGGCGGACGCGCATGATCTCTCTGAATCGATTCCTGTGATTACCAGCCCTGCAGCTCCCCTACAGCCCGAGTTAAGTGCAGAAAACCGACAGCATCTTTCAGGATGACTCGAACAATACGAACAGGTTCGCGGAGTTCAGGCAGCAGGCCGAGCACCGAGCTCTGGCTTCCACAGGCGGACGCCTGATGTCTCCGAATCGATTGCTGTCCCCACCAGCACTGTAGCCCCCTACAGCCCGAGTTAAGTTTAGAAAGCGACAGTACCTCTTCAGATGATTCGAACAATACGAATAGCTGCCCTAGAGCTCGAGTTCAGCGCAAAATACCGAGAGCGTCTGTCAAGATGACTCGGATAATACCAATAGGTTTTAAACCTAGCTCGGCTAGCAGACCGAATTCAGACCTCTGGCTTGAACAGGCGAACACGCCTGATCATTCTGAATCGATTAGCTGTACCCACTGGCCCTGTAGCTGTTCTGAATCCGAGTTATGTTCAGAAAACCGACAGCGCGTATCAAGATGACTCGAAACGGCCAATCCCGCCGGCCTGCTTTTTGGCAGTAAAAGGTACCCGATCGAGCTGGCGAGCGGGAATAAGATCGAATATCATGGGACAAATACTAGAGCTCTAACGAATGCTCAAATTTTAAGAACAAAATTTTCAACCGACCCAAAGTCACCAAAAGGTCCGTCGAGATTTTTCTTGCCAACTAGCTTTCCAGCGCCCCGAGACTGGCGCCGGCAGTGAACCGTCAACCTGGTCACCGACGGGAACCTCGTAGAGCTCCTCTCACTGAATCAAAAAATGGAGATTGTTCGAAAATCTTGAAATTCGATTTTTTCGATGTTCATATTCGCTCAGTTCCCGGAAGTCAACTCATGCAAAAATGCATCGAGAGAGCTGAGCTGCTGTCAGAGAGGAGTTCATATGCCAATGCTCGGCGTAAAAATCTGCTTTTTCAAAATGAATGATCAAATATCTTTCAAATTTTCGCAAAACCACCAAAAAATGGTCACATTGTCCGCCTTGGCCGGCTGGGCCAACTGGCGCATGCGGTGAACCGTCAACCTGGTCACCGCCGGGAACCTGTTAGAGCTCCTAACACGCGTAAGAGTGCTCAGTATCACACAAGAGGGCTTATGGAAGCATTTCTCGGAAAAGATAAAACATGATTCTTTTCATGTCGACATAGAGTTGGTTTCGCCAAGTGTTTCGGTAGTAAAAGTGCATCTAAAGAGCTCATATTAAGACGCTGAGGCCCTAATAAACGTCTACATGTGCAAAAAATCTGCTTTCTCAACATAAATGGTTAAATATCTTCCAAAAATCGCAAAACCACCGAAAAGTTACCACTTTGTCCTTCCTGGCCGGGTCGACCAACTAGCTTCACCCAACGCCGGAATTCCTCTAGCTTATCGACTGGCGCCGGCGGTGAACCGTCAACCTGGTCACCGCCGGGAACCTCGTAGAGCTCCTCTCACTAGTAAGAGGCAAAGAATCGACACATACTCAAAAAATGGAGATTTTTCGAAATCTTGAAATTCGATTTGTTCGATGTTGATATTCGCTCAGTTCCCGGAAGTCAACTTATGCAAAAATCCATCGAGAGAGCTGAGCTGCTGTTAGAGAGGAGTTCATATGCCAATGCTCGGCGTAAAAATTTGCTTTTTCAAAATAAATTGTCAAATATCTTTCAAATTTTCGTACAACCACCCAAAACTGGGCGCCGGCGGTAAACCGTCAACCTTTGTTTTTTTTTGGGGAGGCTGACCAGGCACCGAGCGCCCCAGCGCCCGTTAAGTGCCTACCTAGTCTCTCTGCAGCTGGAGGTCTTGGGCCACCTGGACTGCGGCCCGCAAGAGGCCCTCGAGACCCGAAAGCTCAGCGTCAGTGATACTGCTATGGGAGGGGAGTGCCTGTGCACAACGCCCAACTATTTCCCATATGATTGGACAAGGAGAGGAGGCTTGGGGGAAGAGGGAGACTACACGAGCTCTCTTATCTCTATGCTCAGGGTCAGGGTAAGGGTCATGGAACCGAGGAATATATCCAATCTGCAGAAACCAGCCAACGCCCACACCTTGGGCACACACTCCGCCGTCGAAGGATCCGCGGAGGCCAATAACTCGAAAGTTGTCTCGGACATCAGAACGAAAGATATGGTGGTGGAACAGCTCTCTGAATATCTGGCCTTCCCGTGCTAAGTGGGTAAGTTCATCAGCTACTGTGTTACTCTCTCGATATATGTGTCGAATGAAGTCGTTGCCCCATGAGGGGGGTCGTATTCCTTCCTCCTCCAACTCTTCCAAAAGAGAAATAATATTTGCCACCCGCCTACGATAAGAAGCCCCATCTCCTCCTTCTCCTCCCTCAACCTTCCAGAGACCATTGATCCAGTTACAGATAAGAAGCGAATCGCCCGTCAGCTCGAGACCGATCCCATCATCACTCAGATCCCAAGTCGGCTCCTGTTCATTGTTCGAGGCCAATCTCTGGGCCAGCTTCTCGGACTCCTTCGCCGACAACGGACGAGCCAACATCTCCTCCCCCCTCTCCTTTATGTAGTCTCCTCTCCCTCCAGTTCCTCCACGGACAACAAACAAGTCAAACAGAGACCCCAAAGTACAAGCTTCCAGGAACTGCCTGCAATACTGAACGAAGTCAGAGTAAGAGAAAGAGCACGCCCTCCACCACCGATCCTCCAGATTCACAAACGAGGGAAATATCGTCTGGAACATGAAACACCAAGGATGTTCACCCGTCGCCTGCCCCTTAGTACTGCCTAATCGTGTCAGTTTCGAGGCCTCCTTCCACTTCCACTGTGAACGCCAATATTTTGACTCCAGTGTCCTTTTCTCCTCCCACCTCGGGGTACAGCACATCAGAAGCCGGCGTGCGTCACGATGCGCACGAGGATACACCGTCTGTTGTCCAGGTCCAGGAACAGCCACCCTCCGACGTTTCGGGGGGGGCCTGGGGGAATCCCTAGGCCCCCCCCGCTCACAGGGAACTTCAACATCTCGAGAAGAAGAGGCCCTATCAGAGGGCATAGCAGAAGAGACCATCCCATGCATATCTGAAGAGACAGCGCCCATCCCATTCGTATCTGAGGAGACTGCGCCCATCCCATTAGTAACTGCAGAGACAGCACCCATCCCACTGGTAACTGAAGAGACTCCCACCATCCCATTAGTAACTGAAGAGACCACACCCATCCCACTGGTAACTGGAGAGACCATCCCATGCATATCAGAGACAGCACCCATCCCACTGGTAACTGAAGAGACTCCCACCATCCCACCAGTAACTGAAGAGACCACATCCATCCCACTGGTAACTGGAGAGACCATCCCATGCATATCAGAAGAGACCACACCCATCCCATTCATATCTGAAGAGACTGCACCCATCCCACTAGTAACTGAAGAGACAGCCCCCATCCCATTGGTAACTGAAGAGACCTCCCCCATCCCATTGGTAACTAGAGAGCCCGCGACCATTCCTGGGCTCAGCTCCGACTCAGGAATCTGATATCCGCTGTCGACATTAGCTCCAAAATATGATGCTATGTCAGCTCCAAGCTGCCACAAGGAATAAAGAACTCTCTGCACTGCACTCTGGCACTTTGCTTCAAAGAACATCCGTCTAGCAATTCTGAGTCGAGCTGGCTTCCAAACAACCCAACTTTCGGAGGCTGGCTTTTGGGGTGACGTCATCTGGTAAAGACAATTTCCCTCAAAGACATTCAGGCTCTGCAAGGAGTCCCTGTCCCAACTAATACCTTGACTTCCATAAATGAGAATGCTCTGAACCCGAGTGATATAACTCCTACACTTGGCCGAAAACGGGACTGCCTTTGATCTAAAATAAGCTGCATGCGCATGGAAGGCTCGTCGCGCGGCCCCGATCCGCCGCCGAAGGTCCTGGTGTGCCTCCCTATAGCTACAGTATATGCTGTTCCCCAAGACATTCATCTCATCAACTACTTTGAACGGCACCATCTGATCCTGAACCCGAACCAGGATAGGATGTTTTGGCTTCTCCGAGAAACCGATAAACGCGACCTCGAGCGACTCGATCTTCCATTCGAATCCCCATCCCCGCAGAGTCTCTGTCATGTCTCCTACCTGTCGCCTAAACTCCTCCTCCGAAGATCCCAAGATAAAGATGTTGTCGGCATATAGCAAGTGGTGTACAGGAACCGAGGCCGAAACTTCTCCCACCGAGTTTGGATCCAGACAATGAAACCCAATCCCCTGCTCATCCCAAAGCTTAAATAAAGGAGCCCACATCGCAACGACTATCAGGTTCCACAAGGAGGGGCTGTCGTTCCCACCTGTCCTGATGTGGGTATCAATTCCCACATCTGGCAGCTGCAAGCCCTGGAAGAGAAGCGAAGTGACCTCGCACGGCATAGGCACGAGCACACCGTACTGGAGCCAGGGAGGGATAGAGAGGACGTCGAACGCACGTTTGACCGTCGAGATTTTCGTGTTCTGGAAAGCTTGCTTCACATCCGCTGACCCCAGAACCAGACGTCGATCCTTCCCCCACTGTGAGGCGTGTTGTGCTGCTGCCTTAAGTCCTGCAAATATCTCGGTGCATGATCTTTTGGGAACGAAACCGAATAACGATGCATGAGTGCCAGCCTGGAGACAATATGGTTCAAGCATGATCGAGAGACAAGTACTGTACCACTTCTTAAAGATACTCTCCACAGAAATACGCCTCGTATCAGAAACATCGCATATCGGATAAGATTTGGGAAGTAGTGTCGTCAATGTTTGATGCCAAGAAGATGGAGGTACAACAATGCCACGTAAGATATCACAAAATAATCGCTTGATAGTGCGAACGGCTCTCCACGGAAGCGCTTTGATTACTTCTGCCCCCACCCCGTCTGGTCCCGTGGCTTTTCCAGGGTTGAGTCGAGCTCGGGCCCGAAGGACCACCGCCATCGTGAGCGTCGCCTCCTGGGGTCTGGGGGACCCCTGGAGCTCCTCCCTGAGGCCCTGGACAATCTTGATCGACCGCCGACGCTCCTCCTCATCCTCGCAGACCTCCTTCAACTTCATCATCTCCTCCATCCACCTCTCCCTGTCCACGCTCTCCTCCCCCTCAATCTTCACCGCCTTCAAAGCTGCTTTACGTGGACGCTCCGCTTCCCATTCCAGCTTTGCTCGTTTGAATTTTCTCGCTTCCCGATCTCTTTTTCTGCGTAGAAGTCGATAGGCTACGTCCCCCTCTCCGCCCTCCTCCGGTAGACCTGCACATCCAAGGACCGCAGCAACTCCGATCGTTCAGGGGGTCGAGCTGGGCGCTTCGGGGTACATTCGGTGGCCGACGCACACGAATAGATAACACTCTCTGCCTGACACATAAGTTGGCACGAAAATAGATTGGCATCCAACAACTGGCGACACGATCGACGAGCAGACAAGTTGAGTGGGTCCCAGCCTTTCAAGGTTCGAGAACGTCGTGAGAGATTCCGTCTCGCCGACTCCCTGGAAGCCACTCTCAGAGAAGCTCGAACAAGGGCATGATCTGATAATCTCATCACGGCTCCCTGCTGCTGTCCTACGTACAGAAACTCAACCGAGCACCCCGACACCTGCGATCCATGAGGAACAAGGATGTAATCCAGCACTTCACGGCGGGACCCCTTCCGATATCAAACCAAGTCGGCTTCCTAGCTCCAAAAGAATTCGAAGCACACATACGCTCCTGAACCAACCAATCCTCCACCTCCTGTCGCAAGCTCTCCACCTTCTCCTTCCTCTCCCGCTCCTTGGTCCCCGTGGCCTGGATCTGCACTACCTCCAAGCCTCCTCCCGAATAAACCTCCTCCTCATGCTGTAAGTGTGGCTGTATCTCAACATTCGCATCCATGGCAACAACAAGACGACAGAACCATAACGACGGCATACGTACTTTCTGAGCAAGCTCACCGACTGGAGTGCACAATGTGATATCTCCAGAAACTCGGGCTGGCTGGCATCAGGCAAGTACAATGAGACAAAGAGCATCCGTCCAGCAAGGATCGCGCACCACCTCTCTGAGGCCCATTGGCCTCGAACACTATCAGCCCTCCGATAGAGTATCATAGCACGGCGATCCTCCGAGACGTGGTAGTACAGTCCCATTTTGACAAGCCATTGCGCCATAACGTCGATGTTCTGAGACTCCTGTACCCCCAGGAAATCCCAGCCTAGGTGTGCTCCGTAGACTACCCTCGTCAGAACACTATAAGCTTTGTCATCCTTCCTCCCCGCACGTTGAAGGTTGAGCGTGGCGAAGCGGACTTCCGTCGGCTCCGCCCGTCGGCGTCACTGAGAAGCAGCCCTGGAGTCCGTGACTAGCTCCTCGAGCTCTGTCGCCGTCATGGTGATGCCGTGCCTCTGGGCGAAAGACGTCCAAGCTGCTGGGATAACTCGCCACTGCCCAGATCCCCCGAAGCTGGCCGCCTGATACTCGGCCAGCAAGCTCCGCTTCCCCTCAACGGGGTCAGAGTACATCGTGGACGGCGACTTTCCGTATCCAGTCGATCCTTTGAGGAAGATGGTGGGGTGCTTCCTGCTCCAGACACCATAAAATCGGCCAACTGCTTGATTGTGTGGGATCTTCTCGTCTGGGACCTCTGCACGAACTCTCAAACGAGACACCTTCGACTTCACCTTGGTGTAAAAGGCGTGGTTAAGCGATTCGTCATCATTTATACGTGTGAGAGCGCGCTGTACAGCATAGACCACTTCACTCCCTGCCCCAACCTTAAATCTAATCTTGATATTCCCCGTCATCGGTTTCGATCTGGCAAGTTTCTCAGAGCTGACCACATCCACTTGACCGTGTAACTGCTCGTTATCCGCTTTCAATAGACCCAGGGTGTTCTGGAGTAGTGTGCAGGCATCCGTATCGTCGATCATCGTAAGTTCCCTACTCGTGCGATTCGACCAGTCCTGGACCCATCCGTACAATTCTACATATGTAGGAGTAAATTTTGCCGTCGATGTTCGTCCTGCAAATCTCGGGGCTGCTATCGTAGAGTTAGAGGATCCAATCGAAGCAGTATCCTGGCTGGCCAGGGTCTCCAAGTTCTTAAGCCTAATCTCCTGCTCCTGCTGTTTCTTCTCAATGGCCGTGAGTTTCTCTGTCTGGACCCCGAGACGTTGATCCATACTACTAATACGCACGTCAGTGGCCACCGAGGCGGCCTTCGACTCATCATGATTCTGAAAGGACATCTGCATGAACAATCGCAAACTCTCATCTTTTTGAAGACTCAGAATTTTCTCTCTCATGGCCTTTTGATCACGAATGTCACCTCCCGTCTTGTCCACCTTCTCCTCCTCCTCCATATCCGTCTTCATCCTCTTGCTACCCTGACCGTCAACCTCCATTTCTTCTGGAAAGAACTGGCGAAACGACCCTTCTTGAACTTACAGAGACACCAAGAACGATGCGAGTAGTGTCGATAAGGTCGGGAACGACGAAATATGCAACACTCTAGGCGACAGTAATCCTCCCAATAGAAGTCTTCCAGATCTGCAAAGAATCGATCCCAAACACAGCTAGGCTCTCCGAGAGGATATAAGACGTTCCACCCTCCTGCTGGCTCTCCGAAGCTGTTCGTGACTGCACAGACGATACAACAATACTCAACTCGCACACGTGGAATGAATAATGGACGAGAGCAAAAATGGAAGAAGGCACGCTCCCAAGAACAAAAGCAGATGCAGACGTATGCGTGCTCCACTCGTACCAGCAGGGCGTTGCCTCCCAGTAACCAGTTCAATCAGGAGCCTGATGCCAGCAGAGGGGCCGCAGGCTGTCCAAGATGTGTGCGGAAGAGTGTACAGTATGTGGAACCCAACTCCCTACTGCACAATGCAGCTCGAGAGAGCCCCCCCGGCGGGGCAAGGCCGAGGGAGAGCGGGAGGTAAGCTCCGCGTCCTCAACCTTTGTTACCGCCGGGGGACTCGTAGAGCTTCCTGACAGCATATAGTGTGGGAAAAAACTCCAGCGAACGACTAGTTGTTTCAGCCCAAGCGATTTCAGACCTCTCAAGATGACTCTAAGAAAAAACAAATAGTTTCGCAATCCAGTTCGAGTATCAAACCGAATTCAGACCTCTGAATACACTAGGCGGACGCGTCTCATGTCTGCAAATCGACCCATGTGATTAACAGCCCTGCAGCCGCGCTGAAGACCGAGTTAAGTGCAGAAAACTGACAACATCTCTCAGGATGACTCGAATAATACAATAGTTTCGCAGATCTAAATCGAGCAGCAGACCGAGTTCCGAGCTCTAGAATCGACCGACGGACGCGCCTGATCTGTCCAAATGGATTTGTGTGACCTGCAGCACTGTAGCCCTGCCCGAGCACGAGTTGAGTGCAGAAAACTAAAGCATGTTTCAAGATGATTGAAACAATACGAATAGTTTTGCGAAACTAGCTCGAACAGCAGTCCGATTACAGAGCTCTCGAATCAACAGACGAACGCGCATGGTTATTCCCGATCGATTGCTGTGCCTATGAGCTCTGCAGCTGCCCTACAGCTCGCGTTATGTACAGAAAACCGAGAACGTCTGTCAAGATGACTCGAATAATACGAATAGGTTTGCGGACCTAGCTCGGCTAGCACACCGAATTCAGACCTCTAGATTCAAGAGGCAAACGCGCCTGATGATTCTGAATGCGATAGGTGTGCTTACCAGCTCTTTAGCTGCCCTACAGCTCGAGTTAAGTACAAAATACCGACAGCGCGTGACAAGATGACTCAAAACGGCCGATCCCGCCAGTGTGCTTTTTGGCAGCAAAAGGTGCCCAATCGAGCTGAGATCAAGATGGAATACTAGAGCTCTAACGAATGGTCAAATTGTGAGAACAAAGTTTTCAACCGAGCAAAAGTTGTGAAAAGTTCAGTTCTTTTTTTTTCGAGCCAACTAGGCGCCGGTAAATCGTCAATCTTTGTTACCGCCGGGGACTCGTAGAGCTTCCTGACAGCATATTGCGTGGGAAAAAACTGAAGAGAACGACTAGTTTTTTTCAGCCCAAGCGATTTCAAACCTCTCAAGATGACTCTAAGAAAAAACAAATAGTTTCGCAATCCAATTCGAGTATCAAACCGAATTCAGACCTCTGAGTGCACTAGGCGGACGCGTCTGATGTCTGCAAATCGACCCATGTGATTAACAGCCCTGCAGCCGCGCTGAAGACCGAGTTAAGTGCAGAAAAATGACAACATCTCTCAGGATGACTCGAATAATACAATAGTTTCGCAGATCTGAATCGAGCAGCAGACCGAGTTTCGAGCTCTAGAATCGACCGACGGACGCGCCTGATCTGTCAAAATCGATTTCTGTGACCCGCAGGAGAGCTCTACGAATCCTTCGGGAACAGAACTGGCGGCGGCGGTGAACCGTCAACCTGGTCACCGCCGGGAACCTCGTAGAGCTCCTTTCCCTTAAGAGCGCCGATAATCGAAGCAGAGAACTTCGCAGTAGATATGCTTGAATCTTTCATTCTCAAATTTTTTAGGCAACCTGAAGTCTGGTTTCTGGCTTCGCTGAGAAGAATTGTCGACGGAATGAGCTGAGAATTTGAGAGGCAACTTCTGTGGTGTAAAGCTTCTTTCTGTACAATTATCAGCACAAACGAATTCTTAGAGCTTAAACATCGGCTGAGCCAGACCGCGGATCGTATGAGTGTGTCTCTTGTCGAAATTTCGACAACTAGCTCCACCCTGTCGCCGAATTCCTTTATCTCTCATACCATGAGAGCAGGTACTTGTAAGCGTCCAAAACCCGGATAGCAAGGCAAGGCGCGAAGCGCAGAGCGCTCCATAGCGCCGCACGGCGACCTCTGCCAGGCCGCCTGGAACGATGCGTGGGGCGCTGGAAATCTCGCAGGCGACCTGCGAGGGCGTCTTGTTCGACGCGCGGGGCTCTGTGATACCTACCACGACACCTCTGCCTAGGAGCCTGCGAGCACTGGCGAAGCTCTGGCGAAGCTCTGCGAATCGCGTTTTGGGAAACGCTAGGAAGCCACGCTCCCGGACCCGCTGCAATCTCCGGCAACTCGCTGCGAGGATCGGGGACCAGCAGAAGTGGGCGTGTCCCGCCCACAACCCACCTCCAGCTTCTTACCTGAAACCCTTAGCTCTCCAAGGAGCTATCCGGGAAACATCTTTCCTGGAGGGACCCCGGAGGCACCCCTGCGGCGCTGCTGAAGCGCTGCCAGAAACGCCCCCATGCGTGCCTGCACGCGTGCAGGCACCCGTGGAAGCTGGCTGCAAGCTCTCCCGGACGCGCTGCCGGGCCAGGCGAGCTGCTGCGAGATCGTGGAGCGGCAGAGATGTCCGGTTTCTAGTTTTAAACCCTTTAGCTCTCGACAGCGAGCTGCCCGGTAACAAAACCCGAGAAGCAAAGCGGACACGCACTGACAAGCTCTCGTGATGCTCTTGTGGGGCTCGGGGGGCCTCCCTGCAGCGTCTCTGAAACGCTGCCAGGAACGCTTCCACGCGCGCCTGCACGCGTGGCGGCACGCGTGGAAGCTTACCGGAAACTCTCCCCGACACGCTGCCGGGTCGGGCGAGTTGCTGCGAGGATCGTGGAGCGGCGGAGATGGGCTGCTGGCGGGCACCACCACCGCCCGGCTTAACCCTCTAGCCCTCAGAGAGCTCCCCGGGAAAATACTAGAGCGGGAATAAGATCGAATATCACGGGAAAAAATACTAGAGCTCTAACGAATGTTCAAATTTTGAGAACTGGGCGCCGGCGGTAAATCGTCAACCTTTCTTGCCGCCGGGGGACTCGTAGAGCTTCCTGACTATATATAATGTAGAAAACAAATTGCAGAGAACGAATAGTTTTTCAGCCCAAGCGTTTTCAGACCTCTCGATGCAACAGCCGAACGCCCTCTGATGCTTCTGGATTGTCTTCTGTACGAGCTCTGTAGCTCTGCTACAGCCCGAGTTACGCGCGCTAATCAACAGCATCTCTGAAGATAGCTCAAACAAAACGAATAGTTACCTAAACCCAGCTCGAGTAGCAGACCGAGTTCAGGCCTCTGAATGCGACAGGCGGACGCGTATGATCTCTCTGAATCGATTCCTGTGGTTACCAGCCCTGCAGCTCCCCTACAGCCCGAGTTAAGTGCAGAAAACCGACCGCATCTTTCAGGATGACTCGAAGAATACGAACAGGTTCGCGGACCGAGTTCAGACAGCAGGCCGAGCAGCGAGCTCTGGCTTCCACAGGCGGACGCCTGATGTCTCCGAATCGATTGCTGTCCCCACCAGCACTGTAGCCCCCTACAGCCCGAGTTAAGTTTAGAAAGCGACAGTACCTCTTCAGATAATTCGAACAATACGAATAGTTTTGTGATTATAGCTCGGGCAGCAGGGCGAGTCCAGAGCTCTCGAGTCAACAGACGAACGCGCCTGATGATTCTCAATCGATTTCTGTGAGCATGAGCTCTGTAGCTGCCCTAGAGCTCGAGTTAAGCGCAAAATACCGAGAGCGTCTGTCAAGATGACACGGATAATACCAATAGATTTTTAAACCTAGCTCGGATAGCAGACCGAATTCAGACCTCTGGCTTGAACATCCGAACGCGCCTGATCATTCTGAATCGATTAGCTGTACTCACTGGCCCTGTAGCTGTCCTGAATCCGAGTTACGTTCAGAAAACCGACAGCGCGTATCAAGATGACTCGAAACGGCCAATCCCGTCGGCCTGCTTTTCCGCAGTAAAAGGTACCCGATCGAGCTGAGATCAAGATGGCGAGCGGGAATAAGATCGAATATCATGGGACAAATACTAGAGCTCTAACGAATGCTCAAATTTTGAGAACGAAATGTTCAACCGACCAAAAGTCACCAAAAGGTCCGTCGAGATGTTTCTTGCCAACTAGCTCTCCAGCGCCCCGAGACTGGAGCCGGCGGTGAACCGTCAACCTGGTCACCGACGGGAACCTCGTAGAGCTCCTTTCACTAGTAGGAGTGCAGAGAATCGACGCAAAATCAAAAAAAATATTCTTTTTTTTTCGAAAATCTTGAAATTCGATTTTTTCGATGTTCATATTCGCTCAGTTCCCGGAAGTCAACTCATGCAAAAATGCATCGAGAGAGCTGAGCTGCTGTCAGAGAGGATTTCATATGCCAATGCTCGGTAAAAATCTGCTTTTGCAGAATAAATGGTCAAATATCTTTCAAACAAAACCACCCAAAATTTATCAGATTCTCCGCCTCGGCCGGCTGGGCCAACTAGCTCCACCCCGCGCCGGAATTCCTCTAGCTCATCGATGCCGACTTGCTAGCGTCTAAAACCCGGAGAGCAAGGGGAACACACACCCGAAAATGGAAACCGGCGGTAAACCGTCAACCAGGTTACCGCCGGGACCCTCGTAGAGCTCTGTTCTCACACCGCGCTGCTCAGAACACAGGGGGTAAGCTTCTGGAGTGAGAAACGAAAAAATCGAAAAATCATGTTTTTCTGTTTTTATCGAACGTCGGTTCCCCCAAGTGTTTTGATAGAAATACTGCACCTATGGACCTGAAAATTTTACTGGCAGACGCGTCTCAACCCACTACAGGTGCGAAAAATCTGCTTTCTCAAAATGAATTCTCTAACTGGCGCCGGCGGTGAACCGTCAACCTGGTCACCGCCGGAACCTCGTAGAGCTCTTTGCATCCGTGAGGCAGCTCAGGATCAAAGCGGAAGCTTCTTTGAGCTTTTCTACAAAACTTGAAGTTCGGATTTTTCGAACTCAACATGAAGTCGGTTCCTCCAAGCGAACTGGTACTGAAAATGGCTCTAGGGAGCTGAGCTGCTCAGGGAACAAAATTTATATGCCAATGCTCGGAGTAAAAATCTGCTTTCTTAAAATGAATTGTCAAATATCTTTCAAAAATTGCAAAACCACCCAAAAGTTATCACTTTGTCCTTTCTGGCCGGGTCGACCAACTAGCTCCACCACGCGCCGGAATTCCTCTAGCTCATCGATGCCGAAGAGCTCTACGAGGTATATCTTTCACTGGGCGCCGGCGGTAAACCGTCAACCTTGGTTACCGCCGGGGAACTCGTAGAGCTTCCAAGCTCGACTTAAGTTGAGAAAACCGACAGCACCTACCAACATTCTGACTCATAGTGAATATGTTTTGACCTCTGAATGCGACAAGCGGACGCGTCTGATGTCTGCGAATCGACTCCTGTCACTACCAGCCCCGCAGCCCCCTACAGCCCGAGGTCAGTGCGGAAAACCGACAGCATCTCTCAGGATATCTCGAACAATACAATAGTTTCGCGAACCTAGTTCGGGCAGCAGACCGAGTTCCGAGCTCTGGATTCGACAGGCGGACGCGAATGACCTCTTTAAATCGATTCATATGACATCCAGCACTGTAGCCCTCTCCCAGCACGAGTTGAGTGCAGAAAATTGAGAGCACTTCTCAAGACTCGACCAATACGAATAATTTCGCGATTCTAGATCGAGCAGAAGACCGAGTTCAGAGCTCTGGAGTCGACAGACAAACGCAACTGACGATTCTGAATCAGTTTCTGTAAATAGCAGCTCGGTAGCTGTCTTACAGCTCGAGTTAAGTACAGAAAATCGAGAGTTTCTGTCAAGATGACTTGCATAATACAAACAGGTTTGCGGACATAGCTCGGCTCACAGACCGAGTTCAGACCTCTCGGTTCAACAGGCGAACGCGCCTGATCATTCTGCATGCATTAGCTGTGCTTACCAGCTCTGCAGCCGCCCTAGAGCTCGAGTTATGTTGAGAAAACCGTCAGCGCATATCAAGATAACTCGAAACGGCCGATCCCGCCAGAGTGTTTTTTGGCCTTCAAAGTTACCCGATCGAGCTGAGATCAAATATCACGGGAAAAAATACTAGAGCTCTAACGAATTGTCAAATTTCGAGAACAAATTTTTCAACCGACCAAAAGTCAGCAAAAGTTCCGTCGAGATTTTTCTTGCCAACTAGCTCTCCAGCGCGCCGGAATTACTCTTAAGCTTCCAGCAACTGGCTTGGGGAAGCTCTACGAGTCAAATATCCGCAAAACCACCCAAAGGTTATCACATTGTCCGCCTCGGCTGGGTCGGCCAATTGTACTGGGCGCCGGCGGTAAACCGTCAACCTTGGTTACCGCCGGAGACTCGTAGAGCTTCCTAACTCCAATTAAGTTGAGAAAACAGACAGCACTTAACAACAATCTGACAAATCGTGCATAGTTTTTTACCTTTGAATGCAAACGCGTCTGATGTCTGCGAATCGACACCTGTCATTACCATCTCTGCAGCCCCGCTACAGCCCGAGTTAAGTGCAGAAAACGAACAGCACTTCTTAGGATGACTCGAACAATAGGAATAGTTTTGCGCACCTAGTTCGGGCAGTAGACAGAGTTCAGAGCTCGGTATTCGACAGGCGGACGCACTTGATGTCTTCAAATCGATTCCAGTGAGTATCAGCCATACAGCCTACCTACAGCCCGAGTTAAGTCCAGATAACCGACAGCATCTCGCAAGCGACTCAAACGATACGAATAGTTTCGCGATTCTAGATCAGGCAGCAGACCGAGTTCAGAGCTATGGATTCGACAGACAAACGCAACTGATGATTCTGAATTCGTACCTGTGAATATCAGCTCTGTAGCTGTCCTAGAGCTCCTGTTAAGTGCAGAAAATCGAGATTTTCTGTCAAGATAACTCGAATAATACGAACAGGTTTGCGGACCTAGCTCGGCTAGCAGACCGATTTCAGACCTCTGGATTCGACGGGCGAACGCGCCTGATCATTCTGCATGCATTAGCCGTGCTCACTAGCTCTGTAGCTGCCCTAGAGCTCGAGTTATGTTCAGAAAACCGTCAGCGCATATCAAGATGACTCACAACGGCCGATCCCGCCACAGTGCTGTTCAATCGTAATATTCACCCGATCGAGCTGAGATCAAGATGGCGAGCGGGAATAAGATCGAATATCACGGGAAAAAATGCTAGAGCTCTAACGAATTGTCAAATTTCGAGAAATAAATTTTCAACCGACCAAAAGTCAGCAAAAGTTCCGTCGAGATTTGTCTTGCCAACTAGCTCTCCAGCGCGCCGGAATTTCTCTTAGCTTCCAGCAATAACTTGCTAAGGGAAGCTCTACGAGATAGCGAAGCCAAGCGCGGAACGCCGCACGGGGACCTCTGCCAGGCCGCCGGAAACGATGCGCGGGACGCTGGAAATCTCGCAGGAAACGCTTGCAGGGGCGCCGTTTACGATGCGTGGAGCCCTGCAAAGCGCGCACTGGCGCCGGCGGTGAACCGTCAACCTAGTCACCGCCGGGAACCTCGTAGAGCTTCTCTCACTGGTGAGAGTGCAGAGCATCGACACAGAATCGAAAAATTGAGATTTTTCGAAAATCTTCAAATTCGAATTTTTCGATATTCATATTCGCTCAGTTCCTGGAAGTCAGCTCATGCAAAAATGTATCGAGAGAGCTGAGCTGCTCTCAGAGAGGAGTTTATATGCCAATGCTCGGCGAAAAAATCTGCTTTCTTAAAATAAATGGTCAAATATCTTTCAAATTTTCACAAAACCACCCAAAAGTTACCACATTGTCCGCCTCGGCCGGCTGGGCCAACTAGCTCCACCCCG
Organism: Prorocentrum cordatum; assembly: GCA_963575745.1. NCBI lineage: Eukaryota > Dinophyceae > Prorocentrales > Prorocentraceae > Prorocentrum > Prorocentrum cordatum. The sequence continues at coordinate 4,154 of CAUYUJ010004945.1, read as the reverse complement.
CGCCGGAATTCCTCTAGCTCATCGATGCCGAAGAGCTCTACGAGGTAAGGAAGATCTGCCTAGGAGCCTGGAAGGACTGCCGAAGCTCTTCCGAAGCTCTGCCGACTGGGCGCCGGCGGTAAACCGTCAACCTTTGTTACCGCCGGGGACTCGTAGAGCTTCCTGATAACATATAATGTCGAAGAGAATTGCAGAGAACGAATAGTTTTTGAGCCCAACTCGAGTATCAGACCGAGTTCGGACCTCTGAATGCAGCAGACGGAGGCGTCTGATGTCTCCGAATCGATCCCTGTGATTACCCGCCCTGCAGCCCCCCTACAGCCCGAGCTAAGTGCAGAACGCCGACAGTAGATCTCAAGATGTCTGGAAGAATACGAACAGTTTCGTGATTCTAGAGCGCGCAGCAGACAGAGTTCAGAGCTCTGGATTCAACAGGCGAACGCGCCTGATTATTCTGAGTGCGATAGCTGACCTTACCAGCACTGTAGCTGCCCTACAGCTCGAGTTAAGTAGAAAATAGCGACAACGCGTATCAAGTTGACCCGAATAATACTAATAGGTTTGCAGACCTAGCTCGGCTAGCAGACCGAGTTCAGAGCTCTGGATTGAACAAGCGAACGCGCCTGATTATTCTGAGTGCGATAGGTGTGCTTGCCAGCACTGTAGCTGCCCTACAGCTCGAGTTGAGTAGAAAATACCGAAAACGCTATCAAGTTGACTCGAATAGTACGAATAGGTTTGTGGACCTAGCTCGGCTAGCAGACCGAGTTCAGACCTATGGATTCAACAGGCGAACGCGTCTGATCATTCTGAGTGCGATACGAGTGCTTACCAGCACTGTAGCTGCCCTACGGCTCGAGTTAAGTAGAATACCGACCGTATCAAGTTGACTCGAATAATAGAAACAGGTTTGCGGACCTAGCTCGGCTGACAGACCGAGTTCAGACCTCTGGGTTCAACAGGCGAACGCGCCTGATCATTCTGCATGCATTAGCTGTGCTTACCAGCTCTGTAGCTGCCCTAGAGCTCGAGTTATGTTCAGAAAACCGACAGCGCGTATCAAGATGACTCGAAACGGCCGTTCCCGCCACAGTGCTTTTTGGCCTTCAAAGTTACCCGATCGAGCTGAGATCAAGATGGCGAGCGGGAATAAGATCGAATATCACGGGAAAAAATACTAGAGCTCTAACGAATGGTCAAATTTCGAGAACAAATTTTCAACCGACCAAAAGTCACCAAAAGTTCCGTCGAGATTTTTCTTGCCAACTAGCTCTCCAGCGCGCCGGAATTACTCTTAGCTTCCAGCTATAACTAGCTAAGGGAAGCTCTACGAGTTACTGGGCGCCGGCGGTAAACCGTCAACCTTTCTTACCGCCGGGGGACTCGTAGAGCTTCCTGACAATATATAATGTGGAAAAGAATTTCAGAGAACGACTAGTTTTTCAGTCCAAGCAGTTATAGACCTCTCAAGACTCTAACAAAACAAACGAACAGTTTTCCAATCGAGCTCGAGTATGAAACCGAGTTCAGACCTCCGAATGCGACAGGCGGACGCGCTCATGCCTGCGGATCAATTTCTCTGATTACCAGCTTTCCAGCCCCCTGTAGAAAACCGAGAGTACCTCTCAGGATGACTCGAATAATACGGCAGTTTCGCGGATCTCGTTCGAGCAGCAGACCGAGTTCCGAGCTCTCGGTTCGACGAACGGACGCGCCTGATGTTTCGAAATCGATTCCTGTCACCAGCAGCACTGTAGCCCTCCTCCAGCACGATTTGAGTACAGAAAACCGAGAGCACTTCTCAAGAGACTCGAAGAATATCAATAGGTTCGCGAACCTAGCTCGGGGTGCAGGCCGAGTACAGAGCTCTTGACTCGACAGACGAACGCGCCTGATAGTTCCCAATCGAGTTCTGTGATTATCAGCTCTCTGGCTGCCCTACAGATCGAGTAAAGTACGAAAAACCGAGAGCGTCTGCTACAATGACTCGAATAATACGAATAGGTTGCGACCCTATCGGCTAGCAGACCGAGTTCAGACCTGCATTAGCTGTGCTGATCAGCTCTGTAGTTGTCCTGAAGCTCGAGTTATCTTGAGAAAAACCGACAGCGCGTATCAAGATGACTCGAAACGGCCGTTCCCGCCTGCCTGCTTTTTGGCCTTCAAAGTTACCCGATCGAGCTGAGATCAAGATGGCGAGCGGGAATAAGATCGAATATCATGAGAAAAAATACTGGAGCTCTAACGAATTGTCAAATTTCGAGAACAAAATTTTCAACCGACCAAAAGTCATCAAAAGGTCCGTCGAGACTGGGCGCCGGCGGTAAACCGTCAACCTTTGTTACCGCCGGGGGACTCGTAGAGCTTCCTGACAACACATAATGTCAAAAAAAAATTGCAGAGAACGAATAATTTTTCAGCCCAACTCAAGTATCAGACCGAGTTCGGACCTCTGAATGCAACAGACAGACGCGTTTCATGTCTCCGAATCGATTCATGTGATTAACCGCCCTGCAGCCCCCCTGCAGCCCGAGTTAGGTGCAGAACGGCGACAGTAGCTGTCAAGATGACTGGGAGAATACGAACAGTTTCGTGAGTCTGGATCGCGCAGCAGACCGAGTTCAGAGCTCTGGATTCAACAGGCGAACGCGCCTGATTATTCTGAGTGTGATAGGTGTGCTCACCAGCACTGTAGCTGGCCTGCAGCTCGAGTTAATTAGAAAATACCGACAACGCGTATCAAGTTGACTCGAATAATACGAATAGGTTTGCGGACCTAGCTCGGCTTCCAGACCGAGTTCGGACCTATGGATTCAACAGGCGAGCGCGCCAGATGACTCTGCATGTCGAGGGTGACGCCCCACCATGTGCTATTAGCTGCCGACAGCTCGAGGTTAAAGTGAACATAACGACAACGCGTTTTCAAGTTTGACTCGGAATAATTACGAATAGGTTTGGCGGGACTAAGCACTCGGCTAGCAGACCGGTTCAGACCTAGGGGGGTTCAACAGGCGAACGCGCCCCTGATCATCTGCATGCATGAGCTGTGCCTTACCAGCTCTGTAGCTGCCCTAGAGCTCGAGTATGTTGAAAACCGACCAGCGCGTATCAGATGACTCGCGAAAACGGCCGTTTCCCGCCACCGTTGCTTTGGCCTGCAAAAGTTACCGATCGAGGCTGATATCAGATGGCGAGCGGAGGAATAAGATCGGAATATCACGGGAAAACGGAAAAATACTAGAGGCTCTAACGAATTGTCATTCCCCCCCCCCCCCCCCGCTGAACATAATTTTCAACCGAGCAAAAGTTGTCAAAAGTTCCGTCGAGATTTTTCGAGCCAACTAGCTGTGGGGCGCGCCGGAATTACTCTTAGCTTCCAGCTACTGGGCGCCGGCGGTAAACCGTCAACCTTTGTTACCGCCGGGGGACTCGTAGAGCTTCCTGAGAACATATACTGTCGAAAAAAATTGTAGAGAATGAATAGTTTTTCAGCCCAACACGAGTATCAGACCGAGTTCAGACCTCTGAATGCGACAGACGGACGCGTCTGATGTCTCCGAATCGATTCCTATGATTACCCGCCCTGCAGCCTCCCTCCAGCCTGAGTTAAGTGCAGAAAGCCGACAGTAGCTCTCAAGATGACTAGAAGAATACGAACAGTTTCGTGATTCTGGATCGCGCAAGAGACCGAGTTCAGAGCTCTGCATTGAACAGGCGAACGCGCCTGATAATTCTGAGTGCGGTAGGCGTGCTTACTAGCACTGTAGCTGCCCTACAGCTCGAGTTAAGTCGAGAATAACGACAACGCGTATCAAGTTGACTCGAATAACGAATAGGTTTGCGGACCTAGCTCGACTAGCAGACCGAGTTCAGACCTATGGATTCAACAGGCGAACAATCTGATCATTCTGAGTGCGATAGGAGTGCTTACCAGCACTGTAGTTGCCGTAAATCTCGAGTTAAGTAGAAAATACCGACAACGCGTATGATGACTCGAATAATACGAACAGGTTTGCGAACCTAGCTCGGCTGACAGACCGAGTTCAGACCTCTGGGTTCAACAGGCGAACGCGCCTGATCATTCTGCATGCATTAGCTGTGCTCACCAGCTCTGTAGCTGCCCTAGAGCTCGAGTTATGTTCCGAAAACGTTAG
>CAUYUJ010004944.1:37500-65534 GCA_963575745.1 Prorocentrum cordatum | reverse complement strand
GGCTGAGGCTGAGGCTGAGGCTGAGGCTGAGGCTGAGGCTGAGGCGAGGCAGGCTGAGGCTGAGGCCGAGGCAAGCCGAGGCAGGCTGAGGCTGAGGCTGAGGCTGATGCTGAGGCAGGCTGAGGCTGAGACAGGCTGAGGCTGAGGCTGAGGCAGGCTGAGGCTGAGGCAGGCTGAGGCTGAGGCCGAGGCAGGCTCAGGCCGAGACAGGCAGAGGCTGAGACTGAGGCTGAGGCTGAGGATGAGGCCGAGGCAGGCCGAAGCTGAGACAAGGTGAGGCTGAATGGGGGGGAGGGGGAAGGCTAAGGGGGGGGGGAGGAGGGGAGGCTGAGGCAGGCTGAGGCCGAGGCAGGCTGAGGCCGAGGCAGGCTGAGGCTGAGGCTGAGGCAAGCCGAGGCATGCTGAGGCTGAGGGAGGCTGTGGCTGAGGCTGTGGCTGAGGCTGACGCAGGCTGAGGCCGAGGCAGGCTGAGGCTGAGGCTGAGGCAGGCTGAGGCTGAGGCCGAGGCATGCTGAGGCTGAGGCTGAGGCAAGCCGAGGCAGGCTGAGGCTGAGGCTGAAACTGAGGCAGGCTGAGGCATCCGTAGGAATCCATAGGAATCCTTAGGAATCCCTAGGAATCCTTAGGAATCCGTAGGCATCCTTAGGAATCCGTAGGCATAGTTAAGCATCCTCAGGAATCCTTAGGAATCCTTAGGATTCCCTAGGAATCCTTAGGAATCCCCAGGAATCCCTAGGAATCAGGATTCCTAAGGATTCCTAAGGTTTCCTAAGGATTCCTATGGATTCCTAAGGATGCCTAAGGATGCCTTAGGAATCCCTAGGAATCCTTGATTCCATTGGATCGTAAGGCCGTTGCCACTGCGACTGTCACTGCGAATGCGACTGCGACTGCGAGAACAGCAGAATTCTACAACTGGATTCTCACCGGAATCTTAAGGGGAATGCTTCCAGATATGCTTATACACATCGCTGTTACGTTGCTTTGCCTGGATCATTTATTTTTTGTCGAAAATCCCCCTGTAGGGGGACAGGCCAGACATAACCCCAACCCCCGCGACCCCTGGAGCCGCGCACGTCTGGTCGCTCTGGCTTGGAGCCGCTCTCGTGTGTCACCGAGACAAGGGGGGGGGCCGCCCTGCACCCCGAGAGCGCTTCGCGTGCTCCGGGTGCTCCCCGCGTGCCGCGGTCAGCTCCGCCCGCATCCCGGCGCAGCTCGCCCGCAACTCGGATCCGAGGCGCCGCTGACCAGCGAGTGTGTGGCGGGAAGTCCACGGCCAGAGTCTGTCCACATCCACCGCTGCGGAGTCGTGCCCCGGGATCTCGGGGAGCTGTGGACGCGGATATACTTCTGCCCGCCCGCCCGGGCGGGGCAGATCTCCGCATCCACGGCCCCCCGCGTGCCCAGGACACGGCCCCGCGGCAGTGGATATGGACATGTCTTGGCGGCGCAGGAATCGGCGACTAATTACAAAGGGTATGGTTGCGCCGGGGTGTGGTTTGCGATCGGCACCGTTGGGGCTTGGGGGGCACGACGCTGTCCTCGTCGGGTCTCCTCGGGGCTCGGGGGACCTCCATCGAGGTCCCCGCGCGCCCCCTAGGGTGCCCCCAGGATGCTTCCCAGGGTGCCGGTTGCAAACCACACCCTTTGTGGAGTCGCCGAAAGAAGTACTCCGATGGCTGGCGCCCCCCGGTCCGGGCGCTGACGGACGTGTCCCTGGTCCGCGAGGTGCCCCCAGCTTCGCCGCCAGCTTGGAGCCTCGGCGCCCCCCCCTTCCGTGCCTCGTCCTGGGGCCTCCAGGGGGCTGGCCGGGGGCCTCGATGGCGGCCCTATAGGGGGACATCTCCCCTGAGATCCGGCGCCGCGGCAACACTGCAATTCCCCAGGCCCAGACCCCCTCGCGCTGCGAACAAAACTCGCGACGGGAGGTTTTTTTCGCTATGCTCGGCCTCCGGGGGCTCTTACCAGGCCCCTGGGCCGTCAGAAAGCGGCTCAGGAGGAGAGACCGGTCCCAGGGAGTGGGTCGAGACCTCCAGGGGCCCACGTGGTGAAAAAATCATGATGTCGGGGGTTTGGGACACCAGGGGGAGTTGGACATGCAACGTCCTGATTTTTTCAGGACGGCGTCCTCGGAAGCCCCGACCCTTTCCCTGGGACCGGTTTTTCATCCTGAGTCGTTTTTTGACGGTCCTGAGGCCCAGCGAGGGCCCCTGGGGCCGAAAATAGCCTAAAACCTGCCGTCCTGACGTTTCCACGACGCGATCATGTCTGGGGAGTCGCGACCGGAGGAGACCCGGACCTCACATCTTCCTGGCGGCGCCCCCTGCGGCCACCGGAGCGGTCCGCGAGGCCCCCCCCCCCCCGGGACACCCGGGCAGGGCGCAGTCGCCCGGGGCGAGAGCAGAGGCGCCCCAGGAGCTCCCCAGACCCCCGACGCCATGAGCCCGGGGATCCGACGCCCCGACAATCTGCGCGAGCGAAATGGGCATGGAAAGAATGGGTACAGTGCCCAACAGCGGATCCTGTTCATTTTGCACAGGACTCGCTGTCCACGCCGCCGCGGCCTGTGTCCATTCGAGGCAGAAGGCCGCCTGCCCAGCAGCGGCTGCTGTTGGTTTGGGACAACATTTGTTGTTGGGCATTGTACCCCTTCTTTCCGTACCCCTTTCGGGCGTCCACAGACAAAGTTGACTGGTGCGGCGGGCTTTGGGGCATTTTCGGCTTCCTGGGGCCCTCGCCGGGCCCATAATTAGGACCGTCAGAAAAGTAGGGGACCACACGCGAACCCTACCCCTACCCCCCACGATTTCTGAGGGGGAGGGTGGGGTTCACTTCGTTCGGGAGCTCTCGAGCGAAGTGAACCCCATCCTCCCCCTCAGAAGTCGTGGGGGGGTAGGGGTAGGGTTCGCGTGTGGCCCCCTAAAAAGGACCCGGGGCGAAGAGCCGGCCACGCATCGAAGCACGTGGAGCGGCCGGATGTCTGGGACTTCTGTCGCAACGGTCGGCCCCAGGGGTCTCGACCCGTTCCCCAGAACCGGTTTTTCACCCGGAGTCGTTTTCGACGGTCGCGAGGCCAGGTATCGGGGGCCCCCAGGGCCCGAAACTACAGCAAGTCAACTTCATCCCGTCGTGATCGTGATCCCGACTCGGGCGGGCCTGGGGAGGCAGCGCCCCAGGATCTCAGGCTGGGGCCAGGGCCACTCCCCAGAGAGCCGAGGATCTGATTTTTCCAAGCCGGCGTGTTCTTCCTGGGATTTCGGCCTCCCTGGGGGCCCGTCCTCGGGCCCGGGGGCCAGCAAGGAGGGATCCAGGACGAAAGCCCACCCTCTTTGCGGATGGATCTCTCTGGCTCTCCGCCGCCTCTGGCGCGGTGTGCGCTGCGCGCAGGAACGCGGCAATTACAGCCTCGGGAGACGCGGCAGTGGCAGTGCAGCTCCGCACGAGCTCGCAAACGCACGCCGCCAGAGGCGGCGGAGAGCTCGAGAGACCCACCCACAAAACGCGGAAGGGGTCGGGACCCTCGACGGGGCCGCATGCGAACCCTACCCCTAACCCCCCACGACTTTTGAGGGGGAGGGTGGGGTTCCCTTGGCTCGGGAGCTCCCGAGCGAAGTGAACCCCACCCTCCCCCTCAGAAATGGGGGTAGGGGTAGGGCTCGCGTGCGGTCCCCTGCTCGAGGCCGCGGGTTTTGGCAGAAATCGGATCGGCGGATGTCTTTTTGGGGCCTCCGTGGGCGCCCGGCGCGATGCCCGGCGGAGCCGCACGGGCCGCCGGCCGCCGGGGCCGAGGCCGCGCCGGCCGCCGGGGCCGAGGCCGCGGGCGCCGGCGGGGCCCCGCGCGCCGCGGAGGCCGAGCCGGACTTCGAGGAGCTGATGGCGCGGCGGGAGGCGGCGAGGCGCGAGGCGCGAGGCTCTGGGCCTCGGGGAGGCGGGAAGACGGGGGGGGGGGGGGGTAGGAGGGAGGAATGGGGGAGGGATGGGGGGGAGGAGGGGGCAGGGGAGGAGGAGGAGGAGGGGGAGGGAGGAGGAGGAGGAGGAGAAGGAGGAGGAGGAGGAGGAGGAGGAGGGAGGAGGAGGAGGAGGGGAGGAGGAGGGCGGGAGGAGCGGCGGGGCGGCGAGGCGCGAGGCTCGGGGCCTCCCGGATGGGGGTCCTATGGTAGACGGGGTCGGCGGATCGCGCCGCATCGTCGATGCATCCCCAGAGATCCAACGCATTGGAAAAATCAAGACGGACGTTTTTCGCCGTTCTCGGCCTCTAGAGGCCCTCGCTGGGCCTCGGGACCGTCAAACAACGACTCAGGACGAAGAGCGGGTCCTGGGGAGGGACCCCGTATCGAAAAATCACCGCATCAGATCTCTGGTCGCCGATGCATCGGCGATGCGGCTCGATGTGGAGTCCGATGCTCTCCACGCCAACGACGTCGACGCAAGGCCGACGTCGCTGATGCATCGGTGATGCATCGACGAGGCGCTGCAAGCCTCCGAGTAGACGGGGTCGGCGGATCGCGCCGCATCGCCGATACACCTTAACGGGCGAAGAACGGCAGAAAGTAAACTTTTCCGCCGCCGGGGAGGCCTACCCCAGGGCGGCTGGAAGGTTTATACCCGGACGGCGGCACGTCGCCGCCCTGGGGCAGGCGTCCCAGACGGCGGAAGCGTTTATTTGATACCGTTCTTCGCCCGTTAAGGTGCGTCGGCGATGCGGCTCGATGTGGAAATCGATTTTCTCCACGCCGGTGTCGCCCACGCAGTCCTACGACCCCATCTGCTCGGACCCCGTCTGTGGGAGGCCTCCAGAGGCGCTGGGCGACCCGAACAAGGCCCTCTACGACGCCGCCCGCGCGGGCCTGTTCGAGGACGCGTTCGAGGCGGTGGAGTGCGGGGCGGACCTCTCGCGGGCCTTCGGGCCGCGGAAGAACACGCCGCTGCACCTGGCGTGCCGCTTCGGCTACGTCGAGATCGCGGGCCTGCTGCTGCAGCGGGGCGCGCCGATCGAGGCCCGGAACAAGCACGGCGAGACGCCGCTGCACGGGGCCGTGAAGGACGGCGTGGAGGTCACCACGCAGCTGCTGGCGAACGCGAGGGCGGACCTCAACGCGCAGGACGAGGACGGGCGCACGCCGCTGGCCCTCGCGAGGGCGGCGGGCCGGCAGGAGTTCGTGGACTTCCTCGTGGCCAGCCTGCCACGAGGGAGAGGGGCCCTCGGGGAGGAAGAGGGCCCACGAGGGGCTTCCCCAGCGCCTTTCGTCGATGGGCCCGAGGCCCCACGGTGTTCCATGAGCTCCCCCTCCACGGCACCCTGCACGATAGCCTGTTCTGCTCCCCCCCCCCCCGCGCACCGACCGCCACCCCCTGACGCGATGCCCCCCCCCCCACGCTCCCACGGCACGGACTCGCTTCGCCAGAGTCTCGGCTCGCAGGGGCTCGGTTCGCCCAGCTCAGTCCGCCTTCTCTCGGCTCGCGAAGCGAGCCCCGGCGCTGGGGCTTGTTTCGCCATGGCTTGTTCCGCTGGGGCTCGCTTCGCCGGTGGGGCGGACCCTCACGGGCGGACCCTCACGGGCAGGCTTGGTCGGTCTGGCGGGCGGGACATTCAATCAGGAGGGAAAAAAACACACAGACACAACTCATCCTCGATTCCCCAGAAAATGCGGGAAAATATGGGACGTGGGGGGGAAGACAGAAACCCAGAAAATATAGGAAAATATAGGGAATCCTTTTATTTGTGTGTGTATCTATTTGTGTGTCCTGGGGCCCCTTCATTCAAGTACGAGGCGTCGTCGAGGCAGCACGCGCGAGCCCTATGGCGGGCGGGTCGGGCCGGGCGGGCGGACCCCCGACGGGCGGGCCGGGTCGGGCGGGGCCGCCCCGTCGAGGGCCATTGGCCGGGCGAGCCCACAGCCGGGCGAACCCATGGCCCGGGCGAGCCTGTGGCCCGGGCGAGCCGAGCCCGGGCGAACCGAGATTCGGGCGAGTGCATTGAGCCGGCCTGGCCTCGACGTGAGGCCCCTCCTTCTGTCCTTGCCTCCTCTTTCAGTTCAAGCTTCGCGCGGCCCGCTCGTAGCTTCGCCCTCCTGCCCTCCCCTCCTCTTTGGATTCAAGCTCCGCGCGGCCCGCCTGTAGCTGCGCCCGGCAGAGTTTGGCGCCCTCGACCCGCGAAGCGAGAAAGGGACTCGAGCCGGGCGAGGCGAGGTTCGGGCGAGCGGAGCCTGCGCGCAGCGAGCCTCGGGCGAAGCGAGAGAGAGACTCGGGCGAAGAGCGCGAGAGACTCGGGCGGAGCGTGCCTCCTCGGCCGCGCCCCACACGCCCTGTGGAGGGGGCTCGCTCGGAGCACGCGCGGCGGCCCCGCGGAGCCTTCCGGCGGCCAGGCTTCCGCGGTGGAAGCCCTGCGCGCGGGGGGGCCAGGGGTGGTCCCCGGGCCGCGGGGGGCGGCTAAGAATCGTCGGGTCTCCGCGCAGGCGTGCCGAGCCCCGCCGCGCACTCTCTGGATCAGGAGGGGAAAAAACACACACAGACACAATGAATCCTCGATTCCCAGGAAACTATGGGAACATATGGGAGGTGGGGGGGAAGACAGAGACCCAGAAAATATAGGAAAATACGGGGATTTTTTATTTGTGTGTATTTATTTGTGTGTCCTGGGGCCACTTTATCCTCGCAGTCGTGCCGAGCCCCGCCGCGCACTCTCGGGACTGCTCCCCCCTTCCTTCGGGGGGCCCTCTAGCGGGCTCCGACCACGGTGGAGCGCGAGCGGATCCAGGGCTCTTCCTCGCCGTTCCTGCGGGACATCGCTCCCCTCGGGCGGCGCAACACGAACGACTTGCGAGGGTTGCCACAGCCGCCACGAGCACCGAATGGTGGTCACCGCGCGAGTCCGCCTGCGTACAGTCGAAAGGCCACGTGAGTCCGCCCACGCGAGTCCGCCACGCGAGCGACGCAAAGAAACGTCGCCGCCCGTGCCGACATTGGCGCGTGAGCTGCCCACGTGAGGTCGCGCGTATAAGCGCCCTCGTTTCCAGTGCAGCGCGCCCCGCTGGCGGCCCGCGCAAGTCACCGCGTAAGGTCGCCGGGTCATCTCGCGTAAGACCCGTTTTTGATCGTCGCTCACGTGAGTCCGCCCACGTGAGTCCGCCACGTGAGTTTTGACGGTGTCATATTCCTGAGGCCACAGCCTCCGCGGCTTGCCCCACTAGATCTAACGGACAAAATCCTGGGGAGGCCTGCCCAAGGGGGGGTTGTCAGGGGGGGGGTCTGGATCCTTGCGGGGTTGTCCGAGGGGTTGTCTGGGCCGCGTTGTCTTGGGTACGTATGGTGTTTCCGCTCGAGTGCCAGCAACATCCGTGATTGGGAGTGGTGCTCTCGCCCGAGCTCTGGCTACTCCAGATGTCGTAATAAAAGGGAGAGGGTCTGGACCCTCCAAGACAAGCCATTTCAGACCTCCCCCGTGGGAGAACCCTCCAAAACATCGTCCCCAGACCCCCCCAGGCCCTCCAAGATGGCCTGGAAGAGACCCCCCCCGAAATGAGACCCCCCTCCCTTTATTACGAAAGCTGGAGTACATACCCGTCTGGGATTGGTGCCGTCGCCTTCGCGCTGGCCGCATCCCTCACCACTGGGCGCGGTGCTCCGGCCTCGGCGCCGGCCACGTCCCCGAGGGGGTACGGTGCTGCCGCTCGAGCGCCAGCCACAATCACATGCCGAGACGCTCATTAGTCAAGGGGATAAAAAACGCCCCTACCCTGGTTTACGAGGCGCTGTGCGCTGAAACTCCTGTGGGCTGACAGGGTAAACCCTGCGTGATGTGCCGCGTCCTGGCGGCTCTAGGCTTTGGGGGTTCCCAGGAGGTTTACAGACCACGCACTTGTAACCCAGGGTAGGGTCGTTTTTTCATTCCTCAAATTAGGGGGGCAAAAAGTGACATAAACATAGCAACTCGGAGGTCCGCGCGGATTTCGCGCGTCGGCGCTGGACCCCCCTCCCTGGCGCGCTGGAGGCGCGCCAGGGGCGGCGCCGGAGGCGCCGCCAGGGGGCCCAAGCGCCGATCCGAGAACTCCGCGCGGAGCTCCGAGTCTTTCTGTTCATGCCACCTTTTGTTCCCTCACTTGATGTTTGTGCCACTTTTTGTTTTGGGCCGCCTCCCGGCGATGACGGTTCGCTTCGCTTCGCTTCACTTCGCTTATGGTGAGCATCTTGGAGGGGTTCGCAGGCCTAGATGTTGACACCAACACCAAGATCGGCGGTGTTCCTCCACCGAGGGAAGGAGATCCCGATCTCGGTGATGGTGGTCATATTCTGGCTTCCAAGGTGGCCAAAATATTACCACCAACACCGAACTCTAGGATCACCTCCCCCCTGTGGAGGCAGCCCTCTGTCTTGGTGCTGGTGCCCATTTCCAGGCCTCCCAGGGGTTGCCCGGGCTGTCCGGGGAGTCGCCTGGGAACTTCCGGGGGCTGCGCGTCGCAACACATGGGCGAGCGCCCCAGGAAGGAGCGCGCGCGGCCCCCTGCTCGCGCTCCGCTCCCACGGCCTCCCTCGGGACCCCCCTCCCCCGAGCCGGGACGCCCCCTCCCCCGGACCTGCTGGACTCAGGAGGGAAATAGAAAACACAGACACAAGCAACGGTCGATTCCCCAGAAGGTATGGGAACATATGGGAAGGAGGGGGGGAAGACGAAAGCCCAGGAAATATGGGGAAACTATGGGGAATCATTTTATTTGTGTGTATATATTTGTGTGTCCCAGGGCCCCTTCATGGACGATGGACATGGATTTCCAGGCGACCTAGATGGGGTCGGAGTAGATGGGGTCGGAGGACCGCGATGCGGCTCGATGTGGGGCTCGATTTTCTCCACGCCCACGTCGCGGCTGCACCTCCGACGTCGCCAGCGCATGTGCCGGCGATGCGGCGAGATCCTCCGACCCCATCCACTCGGACCCCATCTAGGGGGCCATCCGTGGACGCCGATCGAGGCTTCCATCATTTCCGTGCGGGCCCTCCGCGCCCGCCCCTGGACCCGGCCCCGCCTCCCTCGGGGCCTCCCTCCCTCCCTCGTGGCAGCCGGCGGGGCGGCCGGGTGAGCACGCCGGCCGCGGGGGCAGTGGCGTCGGAGCTCGCCCACGGCCTGCCGCGCTGGGCTGCGCGCTCGAGCCCGTCGGCCTGGCCCGCCGCGGGCCGCGGGCCACCCTCGCGGCGAGGGCGGGGCGCCCGCCCGGCCCGCCGCCCGGCCCGCCGCCCAGCCCGCCCGCCGCGGGCCGCCGCAGGGCAGGGCGCTCCGCGCGCAGTCCCCGCGAGGGGACCCCTCCTCCCCTCCTCCTCCTCCTCCTCCTCCTCCTCCTCCTCCTCCTTCCTCCTCGTCCTACCTCCTCCTCCTCCTCCTCCTCCTCCCTCCTCGTCCTCGTCCTCCTCCTCCTCCTCCTCCTCTCCTCCTCCTCCTGCTTCTCCTCGTCCCTTTCCTCCCTCCTCCTGCTCCTCCTGCTCCTCCTCCCTCCTCCTCTCCTTTCCTCCTCCTCCCCTCTTCCTCCTCCTCTTCCTTTTCTTCCTCTTCCTCTCCTCCTCCTCCTCCTCCTCCTCCTCCTCGTCCTCCTCCTCTCCGCCCCCCTCCACCCTTTCCTCCTCCTCCTCCTCCTCCCTCTCCTCCTCCTCCTCCTCCTCCTCCTCTTCTCCTCCTCCTCCTCCTCCTCCCTCCTCCTCCTCCTCCTCCTCCTCCTCCTCCTGCTGCTGCGCTCGCACCAGAGAGGCGGTCCCGCCTCGTAGCGTCTCCACGGCCCGCGACGCGCGGGCCGCGCACCGAGCCGTGACGGGGTCGACCTGGCCACCTGATCCTCATCCTCCCGCCCCTCCTCATCAAGAAAACGAAGGGCACCTTCGACCCCATCACGACGCCGCCGAGCCCCCCAGGTGGGGACCCACCCTGGGGGGCTCACCACACCGGCCTCTGCTCAGAGGCCCCAGACAGTCTCCACGGCCAGCTGCGGCAGCGGCTCGCCCTTGATGTCCCGCGTCGGGAGCCCCGACTCTGCCGTCTAGCCCAGGGGGTTGTTACTTTGTGGGCTGAATCCACCCCCCCTGGGCCACGACACGCGCGCAACCCTCACAAGGATGACGTAGTCGTCAATCGTATTCCCCATTCATCATGTACCACCTGTCATACCAATATCCGTAGTCCATACAGTGGGCATCCATACCAACTTCAATGATCTCCTGGACCTGTTGCTCCTTTATACCCGTGGGGGTCTTGGCCATGTCCGTGAACACACACATTGGAACGTGAGCCCTCGCACAGGTATGAAATACCACCATTAGTGCACGAAATACTGTGTGTCACCTGTGACTGTCGCCTCCGCATTCTTCCGTGAATTTCAGTACCTCCCCACAGCCGCATCTCCAAGTACCCATACAGTTGACCGATCACACCAATCGTCTTTTGTTCGCCAATATCAATAACCATCTGGTGGCACATACCCTCCATTGCCAGCGCATCCATATCAAATGTCCTGATGCCAACCCTCACAATTTTGAACGGAGCCTCCTCAGAGAAGCTACTCACCCATGATGTATAGTCCCTCTCGGAGTCATAGAACAAGACCAGCTGCGACTCCTTATCCACACACTGGTAGGTCACAACTTCTGCTTGTCGTGGTATTGTCCCAACATCTGTCAACACCTGTGGAATCTCTATTTGTCGATCCTCCTGCGTTCTAGAATTACGACAATACCTCGGCCCTCTTGTTGGCGGCCGCAATGCTTTCGATTCCGAATGTCCCATGGCTTTGAGCGTTGCAGTTTCCTTCGCATCTTTTTCGTCCAACTCCGCCAATTTGTCATCATCCATTGGCTCCACTATCCCACGCAACACCTCGATACATTTAGTTTGTCGGTATTCCAGATGATAAATCAACCGCTTCCTCGTATGAAAGTCTACATCACATACAACGCAGTATCCACCATACGCATACCGAGGAATGCCAGTATAGTTACCATGCACCTTCGTTCGATGTCCATGCCACGCACACTTGGTATCAAAGGTGGCACCACATTCATAGCAGATAATCTGTAACTTCTGAACGACTTCGTGCTCCTGTGGAGCCATACCTCGAACTCTATGAAGCCATACTTCATGCTGACACTGATCTATATACCATTGCAAAAACCGTTGCCAGTCTGCGGTACAAATCGCCAAATATTTCTTGGGGGACTGACGGATGAGCTGAACCCATTGCCGCATATCCGTTGGTAACTCATTGGTAGTCTTCCACTTATGCAACCATTCCAAGTCCGCCTCAAGCACACCTAGCCATGTCCCCTCGATCCCAAGTAGATCAATCAGGCGCCGTAGGGTCGCTGGTGCATGATTTATCACTCTCTCTAGATAGCGGAGTCTCCTCATACGTCTGATTGCCGTGATGTCAGCCCGTTTCGCTCGCCAAAGAACATATTCATCTAGTTGGTGCTCCACCGTACGTGCATCATGGGATAGACCCGTCGCCGCTCGGAGCCCACGCATATATGCAGCTCTCAGACGTGCCTCGTTCCCCTCACCAAGTTCATGCCAAATCTCGACCTGCTGAAATAACCGCGAAAAAGCGAGCGCCTCCACATATCTGACTTTGAATTCGCCCTTCATATTTTTCCGTGGTACGATACCCCGCCTGATTGGACCCATTGCTTGCTCACAACTTTGAATACGCCGACTTATTTCTGGACGCCACGAGTTGTCAAAAGAAACCACCACCCCCATATGTTTGTAATGACGTTCGATGTGAAACGTGAACTCCCCTCCGTATAGGGTTTCACGAAGGGCCTCACGATTCAATCCTCGAAGCTGAAATAGTGCACCCGTCTTCCCCCTTCCGTAATTGGGCTCCATGAAGTGCGCCACAAAGGAAGCGTGCATGATGTCCATCGCGTCGTTCACACTCTGGATTATACAACCATTTTCCTGCACAATTGGGATCATCACACCATCAACAAAAGTAATATCCACCAAAGGGTTAACATCTTACAATATCGTGCTCAGGTTGGTACATGCCAAGATCCAAGACCAGATTCGCCGCCTGCAGACTTCTATGCACCAAGTCAAAAGCCTTAGTGAACACAATATTGAAAAGGTAGTCGGCCGTCGCACACCTAGGTCGTGATCCGCGTGTTGGCATACCAAGTAGTGTAGAGCCTCCCACTTCAAAACAGACCAGGCGTTGTGATTCCGCCACAAGCGTGGCCAGATATGGGTCAACCCGTTGGTCATCCAACAACGCTGGCTGTGATAAAATATGGCTGGCCAGCGGTACCAAACATATTGGGATATCACACTCATTTAGGATCGACTCTGGCTCATCCTCCAAGTATTGCATGCGGCTTGCCATCTGTCGAATAATGCGATGAACTGCCGCCTTAAGATCCAAAAATATGAACGCCGCTGACACCTGATTCTTGGCCGCCAACTGTGAGATCAGCCGAGCCTGCTGCGAAGCCATCACCGTTGATCTCCTTGGCCTTCCCCCAAGCTGAGAGTCCCTTAGCATAAAGTCCAGAGTATACGCCAACTGCCTCCTCAAAAAGCGGTAATGATGCTTCGCAAAGACATTGCAGATCGTCACCGCCCTGAACGCCTTGTTCGAAGAGGGGTCCCCTGCATTCTTGGATATTTCCCCCAGCCTACTATGCTTGAACGCGATCGGTTCATTCCCAGTCGCACATACTTTCACCAAGAGTGGGTTAATCAACCTGGAGATCTGCTTAGGTGCTGCGTGCAATACTTCCTCCAATAGCCCATCAGTGCCCGCCGCTCGCCTTCGTGGTCCCCGCGATAGCCCATACTCGGTATCCGCCAGGTGAGGGAGCATCTCAATATTCAAGGGAACATTCGCAAGTGCCGTGCTTGGAAATTTCTGATACACCCCTGCATATTCCTGGGCCGACACCACCTTCGCATCCTCCAGCTTTCTGTACACCCGCATCCTGTTCGTACCCATTTCTTCCTCCGATGTGATGACTTTGCCTTCGTCGTCCTTCCTGTATGGTAAGAACTTTCCATTTGAAAAAACGCGGGTGTTCCCTCCACAACGTAATAACCGCTTCGCTGACTGCCAGGCCTGTCGGTGATCTCCAAGTATCGTATTAGCCCCAATCTGTTCAGCATATCCGTTCAATTTGTCATCTTTTTCCATATCCAACCGACGATGCAATATGTTGGTGGTGATCCGCATGAATGCTTCCATCTGACATTTAAGCTCGATGTTAGACCAACTCCCATTATTCATAAACTGTACGCCCAGTACCAGTTTTTCCGACTCTTCGTGCCAAGGATCACCAACCTTTGAACACAATTTGTATTGAAGGGGTAGGAACTTACATATTCTGAAAGGGTCTGCTCTCTCCTCGCCGAAAATTATGTAGTCCCTGAAGCACGTATCGCCGCAGTCTGATGAGCCGCATTGTATCTCTTGTTATGTATGACTGCGATGGTGTGAATAGATCCCGCGCAAAACACCGCCGAGCTGCGTCCTTCACCTGCCTCATTACGTCCGCATACTGAGAATTGACATCCTGCTCCCATGGCCCAGGTCCTCCTCCTCCTCCTCCTCCTCCCTCCTCCTCTTCCTCCTCCTCCTTCCTCCTCCTCCTCCTCCCTCCCGCCCTCCCTCCCTCCCTCCCTCCCTCCCCCTCCCTCCCTCCTCCTCCTCCTCCTCCTCCTCCTCCTCCTCCTTCCTCCTCCTCCTCCTCCTCCTCCTCCTCCTCTCCTCCTCCTCCTCCTCCTCTCCTCCTCCTCCTCCTCCTCATCCTCCGACCTCCTCCTCCTCCTCCTCCTCCTCCTCCTCCTCCTCCTCCTCCCTCCCTCCCTCCCTCCCCTCCCTCCCCTCCCTCCCTCCTCCCCCGCCCTCCCTCCCTCCCTCCCTCCCTCCTCCACTTCCTCCTCCTCCTCCTCCTCCTCCTCCTCCCTCCTCCTCCTCCTCCTCCTTCTCCTCCTCCTTTTCCTCCTCCTCCTCCTTCTCTCCTCCTCCTCCTCCTCCTCCCTCCTCCCTCCCTCCCTCCCTCCTCCCTCCCTCCCTCCCTCCCTCCCTCCCCTCCCTCCCATCTCCCTTCCTCCTCCTCTTCCTCCGATTCCTCCTTCTCGTTCTCCTCGGCCTCCTCGTCCTTCCTCCTCCTCCTTCTCCTCGTCCTCCTCCGCCTCCTCGTCCTTCTCCTCCTCCTGCCGCGCCCTGCCCTGGTCCCCCGACCGTCTGTCCTGGCGGCGGCGGCGGCGGGGTCTTGCGCGCCGGAGCGGTGTGCGCGCGCGGCCCAGAAGTCGAGGGCAGCTGGCCGAGCCGGCCGGCGCCCCACCGGCGCTGCCGAGAGTGATCGGGTCGGGGAGAGGGGGCGCTGGGCGGAGGGGGGCGGGGGCGGACTACCGAGGCTCGAGGAGGAGGAGGAGGCGGAGGAGGAGGAGGCGGAGGAGGAGGTGGGTGAGGATGATCGGACCGATCGAAACGGGTACAGACAAACATGGGGACGAAATCCGTCATCAGCAGTTCCGGCCCGTACACGCCCGTACAGGACTCGCCGTTGGTAACGCCGCAGACGATGTCCGCTTGAGACAAATCGCCTGTCTGCCCAAAAGCGGCTGCTGTCGTTTTTGGATAGCGCTTGCTGGTGGGCATCGTACTACTTTTTATCGTATCCATTCTTGGGCGTATCCAGATGATGGTGCCGAGGACGAGGGGGATTGGGGGGATGAGGATGAAGAGGCAGAGGAGGGTGAGGAGCGGAGGGAGGGTGGACATGATACAGAATGAGGAGGAGAAGGAGGAGGAGGAGGAGGAGGAGGGGGAGGAGGAGGAGGAGGAGGAAGTTGGGAAAATGAGGGGGGAGAGGAGGGACACGAGGATGCGAGGAGGATTTGAAGAAGGGGTGTGATGAAGAGGACGGGAAGGAGGGTGGAGGCAGGGGGGAGGAGGCGGGGGAGGCCAGGAGTAGTGTTGCTGTTGTTGTTGTCGTCGTCGTCGTCGTCGTCGTCGTCGTCGTCGTCGTCGTTGTTGTTGTTGTTGTTGTTGTTGTTGTTGTTGTTGTTGTTGTTGTTGTTGTTGTTGTTGTTGTTGTTGTTGTCGTTGTTATCGTTGTTGTCGTTATCGTCGTCGTCGACGTCGTCGTTGTTGTTGTTGCTGTTGTGCTGTTGTTGTTGTTGTGGTTGTTGTTGTGGTTGTGGTTGTGGTTGTGGTTGTGGTTGTGTTGTGGTTGTGTTGTGGTTGTGGTTGTGGTTGTGGTTGTGGTTGTGGTTGTGGTTGTTGTTGTTGTTGTTGTTGTTGTTGTTGTTGTTGTTGTTGTTGTTGTTGTTGTTGTTGTTGTTGTTGATGTTGATGTTGCCATTGGTTTGATGTTGCCATTTTTGTTGTTATCTCTCCATCTCTCTCTCACGTTCGCTCTCCCTTCCCATATATGCACGTATGTAGGAGGTGAGGGCCGACGGAGGCGGGGGGGCGGGAGTGCAGGGGCGCGTGAGGTGAGGGAGGAGCTTTCGCTTCCACCTCCTGGGGCGGGGAGGTATGGGCACGTGAGGCGAGGGAGGAGTCCTATCGCTTCCACCTCTCCGCCTTCAGGAGGGAAAAGGCACACTCACACACAGACGCAAGTAATCGCTGACCCCCCGGAGAATGTGGGAAAACATGGGAATCGGAGGGGAAGGCAAAGGCCCAGAAGAGATGGAAACATACGGTGGCTCCTGGGATTTGTTGTGTATTTCTGTGTGCGTCCCTGGCCCCCCTCAAGCACTCGCGATCTCCTCTGCTGCTCCTCCGCCTCCACGGAGATCCTGTGAGGCCTCGGAGGTTCTGACTGGCTATGAGAGGGCCCCGGCGGTGGACCGAATTATTTTTATGGTCGTCCCGGTGATGTTCAGGAGGGGAACAAACACATAGGGCAATTCATCGTCGATTCCCCGGAAATGATGGGAAGATATGGGAAGTGGGGGGGAAGACGAAAGTCCAGAAACTTTGAGAAGCTATGGCGAATCATCTGATCAGCTATGGATGGGCCTCTACTCATCTACGATGGCGAATCATCTGATCAGCTATGGCGAATCATTGTGTGGCCCTGGACTCATCTACGATGTGCCGATGACGTCGATGCTGATGGATGCGGGGCCTGATCGGCGCTCCCGTGCTCGAGTACACGCCAGTCGTTGAAGTAGGTATTGTTTGATGCCCAGATCCCAATCTATTTCAAGCGCCTCCCTACTTCAATACTCGATATGCTTTTGCTGTGTTTTGTCATTCTCTGGAAGGGCCTGAGCCCAATCTACATACTCTGCCTTCCTATTTCATGCTTTCTCCTACTTCTTCCGACCGTTGTCTAGCGATCTCTGGTGATTCATGATTTCTCTCCCTTGCTCTCTCTCGAGTTCTTTAGTTGTTCCTCTCGCTCTCTCTGTTTCAAGCTCCCCCTATCTCTTTCCGCACCCTCTTTTCTGTTTGCGTAATTGAACGACGATGGACGGGGCGCAACTCGCCTGCGAGAATGTGGGTGTATACATTTCAGACGGCGGTGAGCCCTCACTCGCGCATGGGTCTTGGTGAGGCAGTACAGTCAGAGCGAGAGGCTCAATGGTTGCCCACCGTGCCAGGCACTGCCCCTCGAACATTTCCAACGAGCGATGTGCTGCAGAACAGTTCCGTCGACTGGCGCGCACTCCCTACCCGTCCATGACAGGAGAAGCATCTCCGCCGCCACTGACCGTCAGGCGCACATCTGCCCACCGGCGTTCCAGCCCCGAGCACAATGGGCAGGCGACGGGGCCGTGTCGGCTGCGCTGCCGCCTCTGAGGATGGCGCTCCGTCCCGTCCCGCCCGAGCCACCCCTCCGAGAGTGTGGATAGACGCCCGGGGCAGCCAGACTGAGCCCGCGCGGGCGTTGTCGCCTCGCCCCGTCGTCGTCGTCGTCGTCTTCGTCGTCGGCGTCGGCGTCGGCTTCGGCGTCGTCGTCGTCGTCGTCGTCGTCGTCGCCGTCGTCGTCGTCGTCGTCGTCGTCGTCGTCGTCGTCGTCGTCGTCGTCGTCGTCGTCGTCGTTCGTCGTTCGTCATTCCCTGGCTTGGCAGCCGAGCGAAAACGGGGTCGTCTGCGCCGACATTGGCGCCCAAGCTTCCCTCACATGGTCGCGCGTAAGCGCCCTCGCTTCCGCTGTAGCGTGCCGCTCCGGTGGCCTGCGCAAGCCACCGCGTAAGTCGCTGTGCCATCTCGCGCAAGGCCCGTTGCGGCTCCTCGCTCCGCTGGGCTGCGTCGCGGTAGTACACGCCCGTCGTTGAAGTAGGTATTTCTGGATTCCCAGGTCCCAACCCACTTCTAGCGACTTCCTACTTCAATAATCGACGTGCTTCTGCTATGTTCTGTCATCCTCAGGGAGGGCCTGCCTTCCTACTTCCTACTTCATGCTTTTACCTACTTCTGCCGGGGGGAGTAGGGGGCCACATGCGAACCCTACCCCTGCCCCCCACGATTTCTGAGGGGGAGGGTGGGGTTTACTTCGTTCGGGAGCTCTCGAGCGAAGTGAACCCCACCCTCCCCCTCAGAAATCGTGGGGGGCAGGGGTAGGGTTCGAATGTGGCCCCCCAGGGAGGACGAAGTACGCGATTATGATGGTGGCGACACCTCCACCTCCGCCTCCTCCCCTCTTCCTGCTTCTGCTCCTCCCTCCTCTTGCTCCTTGCATTCCTCTTGCAGCCCCTCCTCCTCCTCCTCCTCCGCCTCCTCCTCCTTTTACATCATGTTGGACAGACGCCCACGCACTCCCCCCCCCTCACACCATGCATCTGGCAGTGCCGCTGGCGCCTTCCGTCGACGGCCCGCGGCCACCTTCGCCGCCCGCGCGGGGCCGCCGCGCGCACAGCTCGTAGCTCGTGGCCTGTGGCCAAACACATCATCCGCCTCCCTCCCCCGACCTCCCTCCTCCCTCCTTCCTCGTCCCTCCTCCCTCCCCCTCCTCCCTCCTCCCTTCTCCCTCCTCCTCCCCTCCCACTCCCTCCTTCCCTCTCCCTCCTCCCTCCTCTCTCCCATCCTCCCCTCCACTCCTATCTTCCCTCCTCCCTCCCCGTCCTCCCCTCCCTCCTCTCCCCCCCTTTTTTTCCCTCCTCCCTCGTCTTCCCTCCCACTCCCCTCCCTCCCCCCCCTCTCCCTCCTCCCCCCTTTCCTCCCTGCTCCCCCCCCCTATCCTCCCTCCTCCCTGCTCTTCCCTTGCCTCCCCCCCGCTCCTTCCCCCCTTCCTTTGTCCTCCCCCGCCGTCTGTAGCTCCCGCAGCGCCGGAGAGGCGACGCCAGCCCCAACCCCGCCATTCGCGGCAGTGCGGCGGCGCGGGAGCTTCGCGCTTTGGGGGGGGAGCGGCTGCGTGAGGGCGGAGGACGAAGATGAGAAGTCCGAGGCGGGGAGGAGGAGGAGGAGGAGGAGGAGGAGGAGGAGGAGGAGGAGGAGGAGGAGGAGGAGGAGGAGGAGGAGGAGGAGGAGGAGGGCTGCGTGAGGGCTGCGTGAGGGCCGAGGACGAACGGATTTATTCATAACCACCGCCTGAAGGATCGATGTCCGGAGACCTCGACAGGCTGTGGATGTGGACGATTCGGGGCCCCCAGGGGCCCAAATATGTCCATGTACACCGCCCGCTGGGCCCCCCGGACGTCGGTTCCCAGGCGGTGGATCTGGACAAATCCGCCTCGCGAGACCGCGGATCGAGCCAGACGACAGGGGGGATCTGGAGGGGTCACGAAATCTGCTGCGTGCAGCTGGTTTCGGCCCTGCCGCCATGCTCTTTCCTCGATGCGTTGGCGCTTCTGGCTCCGGGAGGCGCCAGAGAAATCAGCTATGCGAGCTGGTTCGCGAACCCCCCTTGAGATTGCCTCCCCCATGGGTCAGGCTCGAGTGGAGGAAGAGGAGGCGGAGGGTGAGGGGGGAGAGGGGGAAGAGGCGGAGAAGGGAGGAGGACGGGCAGGAGATGAAAGGAGCAGGAGGAGGAAGAGGACGTTGTTCACCTTGACCCCAGTGGCTTCGAAGGCTTCGAAGCAGCCTCCCGCCTCCTCTTCAAAATCAAACAATCTGAGTACTGCTCTCCCTCCTCCCCTGAATTTGTCCTGAAGATCTCCCGCCCCTCCGCGTGCGTTTTTTTTTTTTTTTTTTTTTTTTTTTTTTTTTTTTTTTTTTTTTTTTTTTTTTTTTTTTTTTTATATATAAAAAAAAATATGTTTTCTTTTTTCCTGTTCTTATTCATATATATATATATATATGTATTTTTATGTTGTTTTTTTGTTGGCCATGTTGTAAGACAGGATCCCATACGTGTTTTATTATTCTGTTTTGCAGCTCGATCCCGTCGCTCCGAGTGGCCCCCCCATCGTTTTCCCTCCCCCGCCTTTCCCTGGCCCTCATGTTCCTCCTGCTCCTTCCGCTCCCGCTCCTGCTGCCGCTTCCGTTCGCCTCCCCCACCCCCCGGCGCGCGGGCCACTTTTCTCCGAATCTCTGCGCCTCTCTTTTCGTCGCTGTCGCCCCCTGCGTTTCCTCTCCTCCGCCTCCCCCCTGTCGGGAGGGAACAAAAACACACACAGACACAATCAAATCGTCGATCCCCCAGAACATATGGGAAACTATGGGAACTGGGCGGGAAGACAACAACCCAGAAGATATGGGAACACATGGGGAACCTTTTTATTTGTGTGTATTTCTTTTGTGTGTGTGTGTGTGTGTCCCAGGGCCCCTTTACCCTGGTCCTCCCTTCCCTCCCGATCTTGCCGCTTCTGTCCCTGCTGCTGCCGCTGCTGCGGTTCGCCCTCCTCCTGTTCCTCCCGCTCATCCTCCTGTTCGCCCGCCGCCTACTCCAGATTTCGTAACAAAAGGGAGGGGGTCTGGACCCTCCAAGACAAGCCACTGCAGACCTCCCCCGTGGGAGAACCCTCCAAAACATCGTCCCCAGACCCCCCAGGCCCTCCAAGATGGCCTGGAAGAGACCCCCCCTGAAATGAGACCCCCCTCCCTTTATTACGAAATCTGGAGTACTCCTCATGTGCACGTAGCTTTCCTTTTTTTCCGATTGCGCATAACACGAAGTGGTCTTCCTGTGTGAGTCTCAGGTCTTCTTGTGTGAGTCCCAGCGCCATAGGAAGGGATGAGAGGGAGGGATGAGATGTCAGATGAGGCGCGAGCGCACCCAGCTTGCCACCACCCCCTCTCCCCCTCCCCGCCATCCCCTCCCACTCCCCCTCCCCCTTCCCCCCCTCCCCTCCCTCCCTCCCTTTTTTTCCCCCTCCTCTCCCTCCCTTCCCCCACTGCCCCGCCCTCACCCCTCACACTCACCCCCTCCTCCCTTCCCCCCCCCCTCCTGCCCGGTCGGCTTGCGCCCCCTCCCCGCCCCGTGCCCCCCAAACCCCTCCCCACTCGCCCCGCCGCGGCGGCGAACGCTGCGGACGGCGGCGGCGGCGTCGGCGACGGCGACGGCCTGCCGCAGCGGCGACGACGGGGCCTCGTTGCACCGCTCTGTGCCTTTTTTCGGGGGTGGACAGACCTCCCACCCCCTGGCACGGCGATGAAGGCATCGGCCGCTTTCGCTTCGCGAGAGGGCGTCGCCGCGGCCGCCGTTTTTGCGGGCCCTGGTCCGTCGGTTTCGGCCCCAGAGGAGGAGGAGGAGGAGGATGGTGAGGAGGAGAGGAGGTGGGAGGAGGAATTGTGGATGGTCTAGGAGGGAGGAGGCTGAGGAGTGCGGAGAAGGAGGAGAAGGTGGTTAGGAGGAGGAGGAGGAGAGTCGGAATGAGTCCATTAGGCAGTGATGGAGGAGGAGGAGGAGGAGGAGGAGGAGGCCGCTTTCGCTGAGGGGAGGTCTACGAAAGGGAGGCTTGGCCACTGCCGACTGGTCCTCCGGCGAGGGCCGTCGAGAGCAGCGCACATCCCGGAGAGAGATCCCCTCCTGCGAGGGGCGCGCGCGCGAGGCCGCATCCCATGGCGCGGGGAGAGGGGGCGTCCGAGCGGCCCATGGCCCCCGACGTCGCGATGCTCCCCCTGCCGTCGACCCCTAGGAGTTAAGTCGGGCCTGTCCCCCAACAGGGGGACTTTCGACGACAACTTGAAAAGATACCCCCAAACATGGCCAACAAATGATAAAAAGTAGCCTGGGGAGTATTTTTGGGGTCTTCATGTTGCCTTTTTGGGGTATTTGTGGGGCATTTTTCATTTTTCGTCGAAAAGCTCCCTGTAGGGGGACACGCCCGACATAACCCTAGAGGCCTGGACCCCTTCCCCCGGGACCGGTTCCTCCCCCCCCGAGAACCATCTTCTGACGGCCCCGAGGCCCGGCGAGGGCCGCCGGGGGCCGAGAACAGCGAGAAGCCCTCCGCCATGATCTGATCCTGTCATGCCTCGATGGGGGCCCGGGGAGGCCGAGGGGCCCGCTGCGCCGCCGCCGCCGCCTGCAGCGCCCGCGCCGCCGCGGGCCCGCGCCGCCGCGGCCGCCCGCGAGGAGCCGCCCCGGCCGGCGGCGCCGCCGCCCGCCGCGGCGGTCGGCGCCCCCAGCGGCGCGGGAGGCGCGCCTCGGTCGCGCCTCGTCGGCGCGCGCGCGCGGGCCGCGGGGCCCTCCACGTTCGAAGAGGAGAGCTCGGCATCGCTCGGACATAGTGTGATGGGCCTGTGTTCCGCCACCACTCAGGAGCGAAAGAAGGACGTACATGTACATGAATCCACGCTGGTTTCGAGAGTTCGCATTGCGCGAATGTTCGTATCGCGCGGCAGGTCTCGCGGGTCAAGGGGCCGTGTTCATGTACATATCTGGGCGCGTACGTCCTTTGTGGGCTCCCTAACCACCAGCACGAGTTGGAGGGGGGAAGGAGGTGGTGGAGGAGGAGGAGGAGGCGGCGGAGGAGAAGGACCCCCCTTCCCCCTCCCGCTTGTGGTGGTCGCGGTGGAACAGAAGCCCTTCTTTTTCTCGGCGAAGGGCATCGAGGAGCATCCTGCTTCCTGCGAAAGAAGAAACACGCGCGAAGCCGAACAAATGCATGGGGAAGGGACGTCCGCGCGATGGCGAGAAATCGGGACTCCAGAGAGGGGGGTCAGTGCAAGCGGGGTTCAGTCAGAGCGCCGGATCCTGCAGGCTCCTGCAGAGCCAGGGGCGCACTGACCAGGGCCTGGGTGCAGGATCCTGCAGGATCCTGCAGGGTCCTGCGCAGCCCGACTGACCCAGGCTTGCATTGACCAAGGTAAGAAGTGGACCCCCGAGAGAAGAACACATGGCAGAAGCAGAGCCTTCCAGCGCTCCGCGAGGACTTCTTGGCTCTGCGCGGGCCCCCGGGCGGCGCCTCCGCTGCCGCCTCTGCGCGCTCCGCGCGCCAGGGAAGGGGCGTCCAGCGCAGGTCCAAGAACTCCGCGCGGCTTTGTTTATGCCATGCATTCTTCCTCCAGACACCTGAGCGACGGAGGAAAACGGAGTCGTCTGCGCCGACATTGGCTCGTGCGTTGCCGCGTAAGGTCGCGCATGAGCGCCCTCGTTCTCCACGCAGCGTGCCGCGCTGGTGGCCCGCGTAAGCCACCGCGCAGGGTCGCTGTGTCTTCTCGCGCAAGGCCCGTTTTTTTTTCCGTCGCTCATCTGGCAGCTTTGAGAATCAGGTGACTCAGACCCTTCGCGCAGGGAACGAAAACACGGCGGAAGGCTTTCTGCTATTTTCGGCCTGTGGGGGCCTTCGTCGGGCCCCGGGGCCTTCAAGAAGCGACTCGGGATGGAAAACCTGTCCTGGGGGATCGCAGCGCACCCCCGCCCCGACGTGCCCCACCCCGCCCAGGCGTCACCACTCAACTCCCCCCCGGGTAGGGACCCTTGCCGGGAACAAAATGGGAAGAACATCTCCTCGTTCCAGGAGGCATCGCTTTGTCGGCTCTGGGTCAGGAGGGAAAGAAACACACAGACACAATTAATCCTCGATTCCCCAGAAAATATGGGAAAATATAGGAAATGGGGGGGAAGACAAAAACACAGAAAATATGGGAAACTATGGGGAATCTTTTTATTTGTGTGTATTTACTTGTGTGTCCTGGGGCCCCTTCACTGGGTCTCGCGCCTGCGCCCCAGGCAAGTGCACGCTGGTGGAGGGCGTGGACTACTCGAGCGTAGGCGGAGCCCGCGCCCTCTCGCTGGGGCCCCGGCGGTGGAGGGCGACGGCGGGCGCTTCTCTCTCGCTCGCGGGCCTGGACGCTCCCCCAGCGCGCAGACGTCGCCAGGGCGAGGGAGGAGGGAGCTCCTCCTCCTCCTCCTCCTCCTCCCTCCTCCTCTTCCCTCCTCTTCCCTCCTCCTCCCTCCTCCTCTTCCCTCCTCTTCCCTCCTCCTCCTCCTCCTCCTCCTCCTCCTCCTCCTCCTCCTCCTCCTCCTCCTCCTCCCCAATCCTCCTCCTCTCGCTCGCGGGCCTGGACGCTTCTCTCTCGCTCGCGTGCGCTGGCGAGTCGGCTGCATCCAGCAGCCGTTCGTTGTCCACGGCCGGGTGTGCTGCCACGGTGCGTGTCGGGAAGCGTCTGACGCCGCGGCCGCGCGTCGCGGAGCGGGGAGTTCGGCCTGTGACGTTGCCAATTCGCCTGACTGACAGGCTGTCAGTCAGCATCCTTCGGTTCCTGAAGTCACCGTGCTCGGGATGGTTTCGAGCCTGGCTGTTGGCTTCTGTTAAAGGCGACTGTGCGCGGCGTCAGCGCGAGCACCAGAGCGATTAGAAGAGCCCTCGTGCTCGTTTGCGTGGTGGGATCTTTGCCTTGAGTCTCCACGGGGCTGTCTGCCTTCGGCCAGAGGGCTCATACTTGTGGCCCGAGATCTTGTGGCCATGCCATAACTGCAGGGGGGGGTCGTAGGAGCGCGTCGCAGACGCCTCCAGCGAGTCACCGTGGCCCCCTGCGGCCGAATTTGGACGGCAGTTTGGGTAGTTTTGACGTGGTTTTTGGTGACGGAGGGTGAGCGGCGGCATGGGCTGAAAGTCCCGTATGGGTCTCTGAAGAGCCGAACCGAATGTTGACCAATCATTTAGCATGATTTGCATCTCTGCGAACGGAAACAGTTGTGCGGCAGCTCGAAGACGCCTTCGGCGAATCGCCACCGTCCCCTGCCATTCCAATACGATGTTGGCTAGTATTCGATATAAACCTCGCTCGACTGTTGAAATCTGAGTCCCTAGAGTGTTGCCGGGAATGCTGGGAGCACACGAGGTCCAGAGAGAGTGATTGGCAGCGGGGCTTTTTCGCAGATCCTGATAGGGCCCTCTCGGGCCTGCTGGAGCCATATTTCACCACCCACCAGACCACCCCAACCCAACCCGAAGGCTCAGATTTACCCTCGATTTCCAGTGGGGGGGGGGTTCGGGAAACATCGAAAAAACACACGTGGAACCCTTACCCCCCCCAACCCGAAATTCGGGTCTTCGGGTTGGGTTGGGGTGGTCTGGTAGGTAGTCAATCTTGGCGCCCTCGAGGGCCGTCTTGGGGTGTCCTGGGCAATCTTGGGGCTCCCTTCGGGCTGCTTTTTGAGACCTCTTTGGGCGCTCTTGGCCTCTCTCTCTGTCTTTTGGGCTCCCGAACCTTTGGAGGCCCTCTTGGGACGTCTTGGGGCCCTCTTGGGCCGTCTTGGGGCATCGTCGAGCTCAGGCGGAGCTTTTTGGCCCTTTTTGGGGGTCTCTTCGGCCGTCTTGGAGGAGGAGGAGGAGGAGGAGGAGGAGGAGCCACAGGCAAAGAAGATATGGTTCCGGACCAGAGCGCGGAGCAGTGCTGCGACCTGTGCGCGTCGCGCAACAAGGATCCCTGCCGCCTCCTCCTGCCGCGGCTGCCGCTGCTTCTGCCTAAGGGGGGGGTGGAGGAACGGCAGAGGATCAGGCTGTTGGAGGAGGAGGAGGAGGAGGAGAGTGCGAGGCTGTTGCGTGTTGCGCACTTGGGTCCTCAGATCAGCCATCACCAGATCAGAGCCCATCTGTTGGTATCTTCGCTGCTCAGGTCCAGCCTCCTTCCAAGTCAGGGTGCAGAGGAGCCGAGCCGAGCTCAGCCCCTGCCCCGCTGCCTTCGAGCAGGCTCTCCTCCTGGGCGGGGGAGTGGAGGACCCTGCCCGCCCCTTTGCGTGGCCAGAGCCGACCGCACCCTTTGGCCAGGCAGCCCGCAGGCACCCACGGCTGCGGGCCAGAGGCATCCACAGCCTCTGCACTCTCCCTTTCCCTTTCTCTTTCTCTTTCCCTCTTCTCTCCCTCTTTCTCTCATCCTTTCTCCTCTCTCTCTCTCTCTCTTCTTGCAGTCCTGGTTTGAGCTAGGTGGTTTTCGGCTGCTGCTGCTCGCCTCTGAACTTCTGTTTCGATTGCGGACTGCGGGGGAGGAGGTGGAGGAGGAGGAGGAGGAGGAGGAGGGGGAAGGAGGAGGCAGAGGCCCAGGACAAGCACAAGACGTGCCCACGATCTTGCAGCGCGCTCTTCCTTCCCAGGCCCGCTCAGAGTTCGTCCCCGCAGGCATTCCTTCTCACCGTGCGAGGCCCCCCTCCGCGCACATGGAGCGCGCCGTGGACCCGCGATTCGGGCGGGAGCCCCGCTCAAAAAAAGAAAAATTGCCCCCGATCTTGCGAGCTTCGAGGTCCTGGAGGCTCGAAGGGCCGAGGGCAGTTTCCCTGGAGGACGTGACCGTTTGAAGGACGTGCTCGTTCGAAGGGTGTGGACGTTTGAAGGACGTGCTCCGCGATAACCGAGGAGGAGGAGGAGGAGGAGGAGGAGGAGGAGGAGGAGGAGGAGGAGGAGGAATAATGAAGAATACGAGGAGGAGGAGGAGGAGGAGGAGGAGGAGGAGGAGGAGGAGGAGGAGGAGGAGGAGGAGGAGGACGTGGACGTTTGAAGGACGTGCTCCGCGATAGTCCTATGTTTGAAACAGAACCGCCCTCCATGCGTGTGACCGCGGCTCCGTCTCAGGCAGCTTTCTGGCCTTCGCTTCAGTCTGGCACGTCCCTCTACAGGAGGAATATTCAAGCATAGACCAACAATAGTCAGTGGACGATCTGTCGACTATTTTTGACTACCGTTGAGTACTTTCTGGCTGCTGTCATTTTTCGTCCAAAATCCGCGTGTAGGAGGACGTGCCCACCTTAGCCTACACGTTTGACGCAGTTTCAAGGGGAACGCTATGTTGAAGAGGGACCGCCCTCCGTTTCTTCCCAACCCTTCCTTGGTTGGCTTCTCGTTTTGAACAGGGCACTGCTCGCGCGTCTTCCCCACTCCCTCCTCCGCCGACCTCCTCCTGCATCTCTTGCGTCCTCCTGCATCCCATGCGTCCTCTTGGGGGCCGCGAACTGCGCAACTGTCGCCACCTTCGTGGGCTCCCAGGAGGCGCGGCGGAGTGCAGTGCAGCGCAGATCATTTGCGACCTCGCGGCTCCGTCGAGGCTTCGAAGTGCCCAGTCGTTGCCTTTCTCGCGGGCTCCTTGGAGGCACGGCGGAGCGCAGGGCGCCCACAGTGGGCGTGCTGCCCACACGGCGCGCGCGGCGCCGAGCCCGTCATGTAGCGCGCTGCGCTGTTGCAGCAGAGGGCGCACAGCGCTGGATGTGCTCTTCTGTATGGTGCGTATTATCGCTAGGGCTGAACACCGATTCGTACTCTGCTACTTCTTGGAAATGATACTGTTTTTCTTGGTTTTACTTGTGCTGCAGATGAGCTACAGAGCTGTTCAGCACAGCAATGGGAAGGGAATCGTAAGGGGCAATAGTGAAATATATTCGTAGGACCAGCCGCCTCGCGTGGAGAGAGGGCTGGGTACGTCCCGGGGGTAAACTGTTACCGCTCCATTGTCCCACGCGCTTGATTTCTTTGTGGCAGGCAGTGTTGAGGAAGTCTCAGGCGGGAGGCCCCTTTTTGAACATGACCCGCCCTCCATCAATGTACTTCTTTGGTTTTCAAAGACGTGCGTGCGTGGTGCCAATGTGAGATGCCCATGCTGAAAACCCATCCGCCCAACATCCGAGTACTTCTGGAAGTTTCAAGCTTCAATATCGTACACTGTTGGGAAGTCTCAGGCTAAGACCTGCTGGCCGCAGCGACACGTTTGGTAGTGCGACCGGGAGGAGTTGTTCACAAGGAGGACGGATGATGAAGATGGGGGAGTTGGAGGAGTGATGAGGAATGGTAATAGCAGGATTGCGGAGAGGATGATACCTAAATTGGGATGCGTGATGAGGGAAGTCAGAGAGAGAGGGAGAGCGAGAGCGAGCAGGGCTGTGAAACAGACGGGTGATGACATGCTGATGGTGGTGATGATGACGAGTAGGATGATGGTGATGATGATGCTGGTGCTGATGATGCTGCTGATGATGCTGCTGCTGATGCTGATGATGATGCTGATGCTGCTGATGTTGATGAACATGATGGCAATTACAATGACGACGATATTGATGATGATGCTGATGCTGATGATGATAGCGATACTGATGGTGACGATGATGATGGTGATGATGATGATGCTGATGCTGACGACGATGACGATGATGACGATCACGATGACGATGATGACGATGCTGATGATGATGACGATGATGATGCTGATGCTGATGCTGCTGATGATGCTGATGATGCTTATGCTGATGATGCTGATGATGATGATGCTGATGCTGATGCTGATGATGATGCTGATGATGATGATGCTGATGATTCTGATGGATGGTACTGATGCTGATGCCTATGCTGCTGATGATCACGATGGCGATGCTGATGATGGCGATGATGATGATGATGATGATGATGATGATGATGATGATGATGATGATGATGATGCTGATGATGATGACGACGATGATTATGCTGATGCTGCTGATGATGATGAGGATGATGATGATGATGATGGTGGTGGTGATGATAATGATACTGGCTGACGATGCTGATAATGATGCTGACGATGTTGCCAATGATGCTCATGATGGCGATGCTGATGGTGGTGATGATGATGTCGATAATGTTGATGATCATGATGATGATGATGATGATGCTGTCGCTGATGATCCCGGTGATGATACTGCTACTGATGCTGATGCTGAGGCTGATGCTGCTGACGATGATGATGATGCTG
>CAUYUJ010004944.1:0-30000 GCA_963575745.1 Prorocentrum cordatum | reverse complement strand
ATCTGGACAAGTTCTTCGCGTTTCGAAGAGGCCAGCGAGATCTGGCCCAGTATATCGCAGCCTTCGAGATGGTCTATGACGAGGCTTCGGACACGGCTGGTTTGGAGATAAATGCTATTGGACGATCGCACCTCCTGCTGAGCTATAGTGAATTACCATAGCGGAAGATCGACGACGTGAAGCTCAAGGTGGACGGAGACCTCGACAGATATGGAGGGATCAGAGGCCTACTCAGCAGAATGGCGAAGGCGGACCAAGTCAAAAGTTATCAAGATGATTATGGAGACTTCTATGGCGGTGATACCTGGGAAGACGACTACGACGAGGGCGAGGACTACGACGATTGGGGCTCCTACTGGGGCGAGGACGACTGGAACAGGTCAGACTGGAGCTCCGGTTGGGACAGTCAATCCTGGGATCAACGCGACAAGAGCGAGAGTGGCACCTACAAAGGCGGCAAGGGCAAGGGGCGCGACAACAACGGAAAGGGTTGCTCTGAGTGTGGCTCGAAATGGCACAACGCGCCCGATTGCCCGGCCAAGAAAGATAGCGGTAAGAAGACGGATCACAAGCACGACGACCAGAAGAGTGAGAAGGGCTCCCCGAAAGGCGACAAGGGCGAGAACAAAGGCAAGAACAAGAACAAGAAGAACGGCGGCAACCGGTACGGCTGGGAACCGCGACGCTCTTACGGCGACAACAGAAAAGGCAGGTCCAAGGGCGAGCGTAAGGGCAAAAGACGAGGAAAAAGGGTATCGGAATCACTATGAGGACGAGGATGACTTCGACGAGTATGACTATGAGTACGAAGGTTGGAGCGAACCCAATTTCGGCTATGTCAGAGGAACCTTCACCAGCATCGCAGAAGAATCTGGACATTGTGGAGACCTATCTTCAGGCGGAAAGAAGGACCTTCAGAGCTGGTACGAGGAGGATGACGAGGATAAGCCGAGACCGAGACGACTGAGAACGAATCTATCTCCGATGCAGTCTGGATCTTCAGGTTCTTGGATTGCAGTGGACGACTCGCCAAGCACTCCTCCGATCTTTTCATCAGTTGCGAGAGCCCGACCTCAGAGATGACAGCGCCTCCTCGGGCTCAGCGAGAGGGCGATGCCATTTCAAATATTTCTGGATCTTCAAGAGGAGTTGATTTTGGATCGCCTGGGCAACGCTTCAGATCACAAAGACAGCACAGGCTACCTAAAGGAGTTGTACCTGGTGGCTTGGACTTCTATGTGCGACCTGCATATTCGACGGGGGCGACCGAGGGTACTTTTCATGCAGTACGCGGACAAAAACGACATGGGCTTCTCTTTGACCCTGGCGCAGCCTCCGGCATCATGGGAACGGATACCCTTCGAGAATATTACCGAGACGTGTTGGAACCATTGGGTATTGATTATGACCTGATGCCCACGGCGGCGAAGTTCACGGGCATCGATGGAATTCCAACCCCTGGAATAGGCAAGTCGAAAGTCCCGTTGGGCATCCCGATATTGGAAAATGGACTTTCACGGGAGATCTGATCGGCGGCCCTGGTTCATTTTTGTCCTGGATTATTTCCATTGAAGTCTTTTATTAGTTAAATTCAAGGCATCGATGTTCGCGAATGTGCTACCCTTCATGGGCGGCATCCCGGCTATCTTTCCTTTGGATGAGTACGGTAAACATCAGAAGAAATCGGTCTACATCAGACTACTCTATGCGGACTCGAATCATTGCATGATACCGATCGACAATTGTGGCAACCCAGAGGAAGTGGACCAGAAGTATCTTCGTGCAGAACTCATGTCGTATTTGAAGGCTTTCACGGAGTTTGACAATGACATTGACAACGACATTGGTCCAGGTAAAGAGCAACGATCGACGGCATTTCATGCGGGCGGGCCCCGACAGTCACCCGTGGAAACACAAACCGGTGCGAAGATTTTGGATAAGTCTGATACTATCGAGAAGTTGACCGCAGAACTACAACAACTCCGAGACGAGATGAGCAAGATGTGAGGACAGCCGACAAGCACATTGGTTACCGAAGGAGACATGGAACACTCTCGAACATCGACGATCACGAGACCAACCTCGGAACCGAGCTCACCGGTGACACCTGTGACACCACCATCAGCGGCAGGAACAGTTTTCTCGATCGACAAACAGTTGCCCAAGAAGTACAAGGTCACGAACCAGCAGTACTACTACAAGACGTGGGCCAGCTTCAAGAGTGCCAAGTACAGCGGAGATAAAATGCCATCAGACCTGGACATGCACGATCACGAGAAGTACGACAAATCTTACGTTGGTATCCCCGAGCGCTTCTACACGATATCACAACTGCCAGTCATTACTCCGGGCAACTTCGAGAAGTTCCTGGAACACTTGACGAAGAACGGCATTCGTGAAGTTGATCTTCAAGAACATTTATCCGGCAGTGGGGCCTTATCGGCTTGGGCTTTCAGATCCAATATGATGGTAGCTTTTCCAACAGACTTGAGATGTGGATGGGATCTGCGACGGCCAGAACACTCGCAGCTTCTCACGAAGTTTCGTAGCCAGATTAGAGTGGGAGTTAAGTTCTTTTCGCCAGAATGCACCCCTTGGTCAATCGCATCTCAGACGGCGGATCCAGAGAAGAAGGCCATCAACCGAGAACGTGACCAACCACTACTACAATGGATTGTAGACGAATGCAGGGACAGCAAGAAGTACGACGACAACCTGGTGGAGAACCCTCTTTCAACAGCGGCATCTGGTCGGAATCCAACCTCAAGGGCATCTTTGACATCGACCGGGAGACCTGCGACAACCTCACCGACCAGTGCCGACATGGACATCAAGATGAAGAAGGAGCACCGATCAAGAAGCGCACGAAGTTTGTTGGCAGTTTCAGATGCAAAAGGCTCGCTCAATTGTGTCAGTGTACCAGAGCACACGCCTGGCTTGTTGGACAATATAAGGGCGCGTGCAGAACGGCGAGAGCAAAAGTATATCCAGATCGACTGTGCCAACAACTCCTACGTGACGTTGCTCGACAGATTGCAGATAAAAATGTACCGATGCTAGATAATTTCTGGACATGTGAACGATGCAAAAATGGCAACAAGGCGGAAACACTTCATGCGAGAGTTAAGGGCTGCCGTTTTGCTCCTGAGCGGGAACCCTATCCTGGACGTAGACCTGGCGAGGCTCCAGCAGTACCACCTGCACCTCCACCTGGATTGGGGCCTCCTGCGGCAGCACCTCCAGCAGAACCTCCACAGGAAGCTAAACCCGAAGAAGAAGCAAAGCCAGAAGAAGCACCCGATCCTGCACCGCAGCCGGCCAGCAGCTCCGATCTTATCCAAGATAGCGAACAACCTGCGCAAGAAGGAAAAGATCCTAAGCACGAACAAGGGGCCGCGACCGCGGACCTGCAGCCAAGTATCTCGAAGGACAAGCCCGACAATAAGATCGCGATCCAACCGAACTTCGACCTGAAGTGGTTTAAGGAGCAGCTGGAGGAATGTCAATCCGAACCAGGACGACTCGCTCTTCTTCTTGGCTTTCATTTCAAATTTTGGCACGCAACACTAGTGGAGATGATGCAGTTACTGAAGCATCTTGGTTTGGACAAGGAGATTCTGAAGTTTTGCTGGAGAATGCCGACTCCGTGATGGTTGTCAACGAGTGGCTTTACATATGACGAAACCGGCAGTACGAGCAAGCATCGCGACACACTTCAATCAACGAGTTCAGGGCGACTTATTCTTTCTATGGGACAAGATTTGGCTTCTACTTATCGACGAACACATCAGATTCAAGCAGGCAGCCTGGATGGAGGACAAGACGGCGCAATCATATCTACACGCCTTCGTGGAGACATGGGTGCGAATATTCGGACCACCAGTTACCTTTGCATCAGATCAAGAGGGCGCACTCACATCCGACATGGTAGGCACCACGATGGACATATACAACATCAAGCGAGACTTCGCGGGGGCTGACCCCAACAAGGGCGAGCAGACCAATACCGGCCTCATCGAGGGCCACATCAGGATGACCAAGAGCATCGCCCTCAAGAACAAGGTGGACGCTGTCAAAGAAGGATTACCAATCTCGGACGAGGTCCTGATCTACGAGGCAGTGCAAGCACATAACCATCTACTCTCCTATGGCGGCTCGACGCCGGCGAATGCGCTCCTCGGCTTCACCCCAAGAGACTTCTTCGACACGGAGAGCACCAACACGGTTTCATACGGCGGAGCCTTGGAGGCATCTCCCGACACGTTCGAAGCCAATGTGAGGATGCGTATTAAGTCGAAACAGAATGTACTTCGGGCCATTGTCGAGGAGAGGATAGCGATGGCGAATCGTACAAGACCACGACAGTTGGACCTTTCCAAGATCAACGTGGGCGACAAGGTGGACCTCTATCGGACACCAGACCACAAAGGACAAGAAGGATGGAGAGGGCCCTGTGATTTACTTCATTTGAAACCATCCGGCGCCATTGTGATGTGGAGCGGCTACCCATGCATAGTACCTCTTCGACACATTAGATTGCACCAGCAAATTTCGGCTCTTGTTACGGAGGACGCGGATGCGGCGACATCAACATTTACGGCGACTAACTTATTGCTGGAAGATCATCACGATATGTTAGATATTTTCGAAGGTTGTATTCCATTCAAGATTTACCTCTGCGAACAGATCATTGGCCAGGACGGAGTGAAGAAAACGACACCGACGGACCTCATGACGGCACCACCTCGGATCTGGACATTAACTAAACAATTTGTGGAGAAGGAATGGGGCTATTCGATCGACGGTATCTGCTACGGCAGGTGTCTCAAGAAGCTCCACATCATCAAGGGCGCGAAATATGGACGACAGGTGACCTGGGCAGTTGGCGACCGAAAATCGTATACAGTACGCGATATCGTGCCTGACAGACAGTTACTGGACATCAAGAAGCAGCTACCGAAGGCGGACGACATCAACACTATATCGGTTCTCCTCTACTCGTTAGAAAAGTTCGAGGAGCACGAGGGCATCCGAGAGTATCGCATTCCCGACTTCGGCGACCTGTCCGGCATCGACTTCGACCCAGCCGACAACGACGGATTTCGACTACCAATTGATGACGCGGCATTTCCACCAAATGATCCACCTCTGCCTCCACCTGCGGATCCACCTCCACCTGCGGCTCCGGCAATGCGAGTTCAAGTGGGTCATCCACCACTGGATGAAGTACCAGATATCCTGGCAGGACCTCAAGAACCTCCACGGCCACCTGGACCTCCAGGACCTCCGGGACTACCTGTTCAAGTGGAACCTTAAGGAGAACCTTTGGAAATTTCGGACACGACGATCGAGACGGAACCCAGCTCCATCGAGACGATGCACGACAGAAGCATGGGAGCTCCGCCGCCACCTGCACCTCCGGGACAACCAGCAGTAGCGGCGACACCACCACGACTCGACAGATCACGAGGCTCAGACGCGACAAGATCGACAAGACGAGTAAGGATTAACGACAACGGCAATGACTCATCGCAAGGCATTAGCATCGACGATGACAGCATGATTTCGGACG
This sequence comes from Prorocentrum cordatum, assembly GCA_963575745.1. Classification (NCBI taxonomy): domain Eukaryota; class Dinophyceae; order Prorocentrales; family Prorocentraceae; genus Prorocentrum; species Prorocentrum cordatum. The sequence goes on along the minus strand of CAUYUJ010004944.1, from coordinate 24,428 downwards.
AGGTGTTAGGGGCTCCTCCTGGACCACGACCGCCTCCAGACGGGCCGCCGGCGCCGGCAGCGGTGCGAGTGCCTACGGCCGAACCGATTGCAGCAACACTTCCACAACGCTGGTCACCACCAAGAGTTGCGGAAGGATCACGAGAACCACGGACTCCAAGACGGTTGCCTCGATCATCATCGGAACCACCGACACGGAGTGACACGCGGACAACTACGACAATGAAACCAACAATGCCTACGACTCCTCGACCGACGACTTCAAAGGCATCACCGACACGGCCACCTTCACTTCCAACACCACCGATACAGACCCAGATCAAGAGCATCCTGAAACCAGTACAATCACCTCGACCACAACCTCCGACTACTCCTATCTTACCCATCTCCGAACCCAGTAACACAGCTCCGACCGAATCGTCATCAACTCGACCTTCCTCAGCAGCATCAGCGGGATCGGAAGCAGCATCACAGACACCACCTCTACCACCTGAAGGACTGATTTCTCACCCGACGACTCCTACCAAGGATCGGTCAGGGATATCATCAGCTTCACCTTCACCAGCGACTACTATACGACATCCCGAAGATCAACCTTCACCAGCGGAAACCTTACGGTACCCCGACGACGAAAGGAACGCCGACGACACAATGAATATCCAGACGCACAAGACGCAGAGATCATCACGGCCAAGAATAAGGACATACCATCAGGAGCGAACTCACCAGACATGAAGATCAGGAAGATAGACGACCCAGCCTTACCATATCCACGAGATGAACATGGACACAGACGGACCAGTGGTACCGATTCAAGGAGGATCAAGTTCATCATCGAGCGGACCGAGTACTGACGTTATGGGTGACACAATTCCTAGTAAGGCAGACCTCAAGAGAGCTGACTACTCGCCGATAGAGAAACATCCAGCGGCTTCTCCAAGTATCATGGCGGAGCCCAAGAGGCCAAAGCTATTGGAGAACATGAACGCCTTCATGAACCAGCAGGTGACCTTCGAGGATTTTCGGGGGTACTACCTGAACACGCCCAACATGGAGGACGACGAGATCGACGAGTACCAGAACCTGATGACTAACATGGCCAGCGAGATCTCCGAGAACTTACGCAGGATGGATAAGCTGGAACTACCTTGGGACGAAAAGACGGCACATTGGGTCATTCCTGGACCATTTAAGAAGAGGAGATGTTTTTATTTTGATTTGCATACGGGAGAATCCATATTCGCTCAGAGCGACGATATCTTGACAGAAGAGGAAATTTATCAATATTGGCACCTCGTTGATAAGGCGGATCAACAAGAGGCTCGATCTCTCATTGACAACCATTGTTTTCAGGCGAAGCACGGCAATGACTTGGACAGTGGCAACATTATCGATGCGGTATGGGTCAGGAGACGGAAGAAGATGTATGACGAGAACAATAAGCTGTACTACATCATCAAATCACGTCTATGCGGCAGAGGATTCCTGGACTCACAAACGCACGATGTCATGCGGCACAGTTCGACGGCTTCGAGACTATCTCAGAGAATGGTAGCATCACTATTTAGCATCGAGAAGGAGATGGAGATAGAGACTTGGGATATATCCATAGCGTTTCTCCAGGGGCTGAACCATAAAGACCTCAAGAAGTACGCGGACCAGCTTGGTATTGAGATCAGACAGGAGAGAAAAGTATACATGAAGCCTCCTCAGAACGGGTGGCGACATTTTCGGAACTACGAGAAGCCGAACATACATATCAGCGGCAGTGAGAGCCAGTTCTTCTACCTGATGCTATTGAAACCAATCTACGGGACGGTGGGCGCACCATTGCTATGGCAACTGGTTCTCACTATGTTCGTCAAGAAGGAGCTCAAGGGCATTCAGAGCGTCTTCGACGATAACTTCTTCACGTGGGTCGAGAACGGCATCATCAAGATTATATGGACGGTACACGTGGGTGATATAATAGTTATGGCTTTGAAAACGTGGATAAGATGGGCAAGATTAAACGACATTGTCTTCCATTCACTCACATGGGCATGACATACGAACTACATCGAGGGCGACATTTGCTCATTCATCAAGATAAATTCGTAGATGGACTTAGCAAGGTTGATATTTCCAAAGCGAGACAGAGTAAGCCCAAGGGTGGATTGACACCAGAAGAGGTTCATCAATTACGGAGTGGAATCTGCTCACTATTATGGCTATGTCAGACGCGAGAAGATATCTATTGCGACACGGTTCAGCTTCAGCAATACGTGCGAGACGCGAGAGTTGAGCACATTATCCAACTGAATGTTATCATTGGGAGAGCTATCAGGAACAGACGATTGGCGGGATTACACCTTCCAGAGTTGGATCCACCTTTCAGGCTGGCGAGCGTGGCAGATGCTTCTCATGGAAATACGATGACGAGTTATCCGCAAGAAGGTGGCGCAGTATTCCTCATGACCGACCGAATGCAGGAAATTCGTTATGACAGGCAGGACAGAGCAAATGTTGGCGACGAACACCTTTTCGGCGGACCCTGTCACAAACTGGTTATGCAGTCTGGGAAAGCAAAGATAATTTCTCACAGCACATGCCATGCAGAAACAAATGCTGGTTACAAAGTCAAGCAGTACGCTCAGTTCATTTCAATGAGATTTACGGAATTATTGCGGACGACGGACAGACAGCACAAGCCGAGGGATATTCTCGAATATTTCGATGCAGGCCAGATGGAGATCGCGACGGACCACTGCGCGGATTGCTGGGATTTCTGGCAGTTATGTCGTGGAGTAAAAGGTGTGCCGAGTGACAAAAATAGCAGACTTCTGATATTATCTATTCGTGAAGAACGTCTTACCCGACGTATTCGATGGTTTATTCATTGTCCTACACATAATATGATTTGCGACGCTCTCACCAAAGCTGGCGCATTTCCACAGATTATGCGATTGGTAAGTACTGGAGAGTTTGGTCTATCAGCAGTAAATTGCGACGAAACCATTTACGGCCAGGATGGTATCCCGTCGACGTGATCACTGTGATAAGGAGATTTTCTACGTTTAGAAGCCTGGCCGGTCGGCAGCGCGACCGCACGAGTGACGCACGCATGTAGTGCGGACATTGCACGCTCGGCGCATTTGTATCTTTGACACGTTCGTGAATGCACGGTGCGAGAGGTGTCGGTATGCACGTCTAGGTGTTGAAGTGCATGTAGTGCTTATTTTCTGGAATGATAGGCAGCTCAGAACTTGTGTAGCATGCTTTCCACCCGGAATTAAATTCGAGTATCAAGTCGGGAAGTTTAATTCGGAAACACAAACCAGACCGAATATTCTGGGTGTGACGAGCCCCGACTAGCTCTTGCCTTCTGGACTGAGAGACATGTGTGTACGCTGTGCGTGCACCGCGGCTCAAGTATAAAGGATCTCTGCTTCTCCTCCTCCGCCCTCCTCCCTCCTCCTCCCTCCTCCTCCCTCCTCCCTCCCTATTTCTCCCTCTTCCCTCCTACTTCCTTCTCCCCCCTCCCTCCCTCCTGTTCCCTCCTCCCTCCTCCCTCCTCCCTCCTCCTTCCTTCTCCTCCTCCTCTTCCTCCTCCCATCTCCCTCCTCCCTTTTCCTCCTCCTCCTCCTGCTCAGACGGTGTGTCCTCTTGTTCTGCCTCTCGCGCCATCCTTGCGCGGTGCTGCATGTGCCTTCGCTGTCGCTCGTAGCCTGGCCAGGGGCCGCGCCCGCTATACATCCGACTTGCTCTACATTCCGCTATGCAGAAGCATCCCGGTTACATCGCATACCTCCTTACATCCATTTCTCTAGTTGGTAGCGGAGCTTCGGCTCCACTACCACGGCCGCAATGGCTTCTCGTTGCCACTTCGCTTGGACAGCGCAGGTTCCAACTCTCCGCCGCTCTACGTCCAGCTGGCCATCTCGCTGGACATCCGCCTGCATTTTCGCTATTTGCACCTCTCCCCAGTCGCCGTAGCAGGAGACGCTGCTATGAGGTCAGTCAGGGCCGCGCCAGCCCATCCACGAGGAGTGGTGACGGGGGAGGCACGCATCTACCATTATAATTATGTCCACGAGACCTGCACTGGCTCTTTGGGCGATTCTTCCCGGGCTCGCACAGAGTGTGTCAGGCCAGCTCGCGGGCCCGAGCTTCTGGTGATTGTGTCGTGGGAGTCCTGAGACGTACAGGTCGGGAAGAGCGGGAAGGCAAGCGAGGGCCTGGCGATAGTCGTCAGTGCTGCGACGGACAGCGAAGCGGATGCGGGATAACCTGTCTTGGATCTCATGGAACATGGTCTGCCACCTTGCCCGCGCACTCCTTGGGGCCTGGCAGAACTGGGTCCCGATGCGCCCTCCTCTTGACTATCGCGCAGTTGGCGGTGATCAGTACTGCGACGACACGACGTGCAAGAGGCATTCCCGTGATGGTGTTACGGGACGTCCCGAGCACCGAGACTACCGCGTCCACGCGACGGAAGCATGCTCCCAATGCGCAGACGAGGAGGAACACATCCGGGGCAAGTATCCACGGCGGTTCTTGGGCACATTGCTGGAGCAGCGCCGCTGGTGGATCTTTGGCATCCAGCGCCTCTGCGACGCGCGGGGGGAATTGCTGTCCGGATGGATGGCCATCGGATTGGGCATGATTGCCATCGCTTGTCGCCCCTCTCGCGTGGGCGCAGGCGGCGGCGGCGGCGGCGGCAGCGCGCGCCGCCTCCGCGCCAGGGGGCCCGAGCAATGGGCCCGAGTGCACTTCCAGAAGTTGGTGCGTGAGGTAGTGATCCGGTCACTGGCGAACTCAGACCGCAAGGAGTTTCGCCGGGCGGCCTACGTCTCGTCGCGTCTCGCCGGCATGGCGCGCGAGTGCGTGGGCGAATGGCGGCCGGCAGTCCCGATCAAGGGTGGGCTGGTGGATTCGTCAACGGCAACCTGGTGCCATCGACGACCTTCCGGATGCGCAGGTTGGCTGAGCGGTGGGGCCACCTGGGCGAGGAGGAGCGCGCCTCGGCGGTGTCGGCGCTGATGGACTTCAGCCGGCTGCCACCAGAGCGCGTCGACAACCTCCTCGTTAGGTTCGACATCTTCCGAAACCTCGCGCAGCAAGCTGGCCGGCTCGTGCTCGGCTATGAGGGCCCCGTTTTCTTTTCTCTGCGCGCCGCTGGCGCGCCAAACGCCTCGCTGGCCATAGTCCTGCAGCGCTGCGACGTGGCCCGAAAGGGGGGCGCAGCGCAGTTCGCGCGTGACGTGCCAGCCGCGACGCTTCGGGCGCGCGATGACGGGGTCGCCAGGCAACCTCGCCTCGGCGGTCCACTCCGCCCAGCGGCGCACCATCCACGCGGGCTCGCCCGCGCGAGATCAAGTTCAGGGTGCATGCGGCGTCGTGGCTGGGTCGAGCTGGGGCGGCACGGGTCCAGCTGCGCTATGGCGCCGAGCCCGCCTGCGCCGGCCGCCGGCGACGCTAGCATGGTGTCGACTGCGCGGAGGGCGTTCCCAGCCGCGGGTGGCGACTCAGGCGCGATGCCGACGCCGTCGGCTCTTCGGCGAAGAGATTGCCGCTTGCGGGATCCCGAACTACGCGACGTCCTCGTGGAACAGCGCGTCGCGCGCCTTTTGTGGGTCTACGAGCGCGCCTATTCGCGCGAGCGCGGCTTCGACAGTCGCGGGCCCGCGCGCCGCGCTCGGGGCGTCATCGAACGCGTGGGCAAGGGCGAAGGCAAAGGCTACCGCGCCTTCCTCGCCAACACGTCCGGAGATGATTGCCGGGGGGCCTTCGCGGTCCGTGGGAAGGGCGAGGCGGAGTTCAGGGGGGGGGGTTCAGGGCCAGTGGCGCGGGTTCGGGTCGCCAAGGCAACCCCGCGGGCCCTGGCGGCGCGCGTCTCAAATTCCGCGTGTGCGACTCCGATGGGGCGCCACGTGCTCGACTGCCCCCGGCGCCGCCTGCGCCCGTGCCGCGCGCGCTTCTGGGTCCACGGGGCTGCGGGGTCCATTCGAGCGGCGGCCAGTGCCAGGGGCGTGCGCGGCGCGGGCGGCAGAGGGCGCCTCCGGGGCTCCGCGGCCCCGCTCGGTTGGCGCGCGCGACACTGGCCCTCTGTCCAACGAAGAGGCATCGAGGCTACCGATTCAGGTTGCAGCGGCGACCCTCGAAGAGCTCGCCATCTAGTAGCCTGTTTCGAGGGGCGCCCGCTCGAAGGCACCCGAAACGCAATGAGCTCCCGGTACGTCTTTTAGTGCAGGCGCCGGAGGAGATTTGGCAGCGATGTTCTCATTATCACCCTGTGCCGCGTGGCGCCGATGGGGCATCTGCGATGTGGGCGTTGGGGCCCTGCGTTCTTTGGGCGGCAAAGCAGGCGCCGCGGCGCGTGCTGTCCCTGGGGGCGGCGCGTCGGCGGCGCGTCGCCCGGGCCAGGCGCGCGTCGCCATGGGCGTCGAGAAGGCGGTCCTGCAAGGCGCGGCCAAGCCGAAATGCAGGAGCAAGGTGGGGCACCCCGTGAGGTGAACTGTTTTCTGCCGCCCGGCAGCGCGGCCATCGTCCGGCAGGTGCCCGGCGACGAGAGATGCGACGAGCGCGCCGAGTGCTCGCGCCATGCCGGGCACGGGCTACAGGCGACCACTTGATCAGCCACGTCGAGAGCGTCTTCGGCAAGGTGACGGGTGACTGCGGCGACTCCGCCAATGGCGGGGCGCGAGAGCGCCGCGGTGCCGGCGGTGCCGCGACGCTCGGCCAGGGCGTGTCTATAGATGCCCTGCTACCGATCAAGCACGTCGCCCTGGTGAAGGCTAAGGCCGACGAGCCGGCCAGGGGTCTGCATCTAGACCTGTTCGTCTCGCGCCTTTGAGCAGCGGCTTGCGTCCTCCTCGCCCAGCGCCATGTCGCCGCGTGCGTCGTCGCTCTGCGGAGAGCCGAGAACAAGCTGTTCATCCGACGCGCGATGCAGCTTGACTCCATCGTTCTGGCTATGCAGAAGACCGAGGCGCGTGTCGCATTTCCAGCTATGGGGTGCGCGGGGAGATTTAACGTGCGCGGCGACGGGTCATTTAAGAGGGGGGGGGCAGGGTGCGGCATGGGGTGGGGCTGTCTACGTGCGTCTCGGCAAGCGCCGCCACGCTGGCAAACGGGTATGCCACGTGCTGGGCGCAGTCAGCCGACCGCGCGAGCTGGCGCGCGGATCTTCGTTCCTCTCCGAGCTGCTCGTGGCGCGCGGCGCAGCGGCGGACAGCGGGCGCGCCTCCTCGTGCTGCGCGAGATGGTGTGCGGCCCCGCCTCTGCCGAGGAGATCAGGGGGCTGAGGAGGGGAGGGGGTTGCGCGATCCCTTGAGATGTCGTCGTTGATGGCGCGTCCGTCTTCGGCGCCCTGCCCGTGGGCCCCGCGCGGCCGCCCCCCGAGAACGGCGCGGCGGCCGCCCGCGGTGGTCAGCGGACCAGCTTCGCACCGAGCTGATTGAGGACCTCCTCTGGTGCGATGCTCGGGACATGCGGGCCGACCCCATGACCGAGAGTAGCGCGGGTCGGGAACTCATCCTCAACGTGGTGAGCGGCCAGATCAGCCACGACCATGATGCGGTCAAACCAGTTCAATTGTGACGAGGCGCACCTTGTGATTGCGCCGCAAGGTCGACCAGTTTGCGGGCATTGTGGGGAACGCGAGCGCGCAAGTGAGCGCTGCTCCAGCTGATTGCGTCACGAGCAGCCGCGCGCGCCTGCGTGCGCTCCACCAGCAATTTCTCGTTCGCAGCAGGCTGGCAATTATTTTTTCTGAGGGGGGCCAGCAGAGCACCCCGCTTGTCTTGAGCGCGGTCAATAGAGCGGTCGCCGCAGGTAGTTTCACATGTCGCGACGGACTCGCTTGACCGCCAGACTTGAACGGTATGTCCTCTTGTCCTGCCTCTTTCGCCCCGCCCTTGTCGGGTGCTGTCTGTGCCTTCCTCTGCCGTTTGTGACCTGGCCAGGCACCGCGCCCGCTTTACATTTTGTTACATTCCGCTATACCAGATCCTCGCGCTTTACATTATGTGTCTTCTTACATCCACTTCTCTAGTCTACCCTCCTCCTGCTCCTCCTCTTCTCTTAGAGGAGGACGACGACGACGGGCAGGGGGGCGAAGAGGGACGGGGAGGAGGAAGAGGAGGAGGAGGTGGTGGAGTAATAAGAGGAGGAGCCAACTGGAACGAGGAACATCTCAGGCTGGGGCTCTCGCAGGTCGCCGGGGGCCCGTGCCGCGGTCGGCCCGGCCACGCGGGGCACCCGCGTGCGCGCGCGGTTTTGCTGGGCAACAAAAGCGTCGAAAACTGGTTTTCACATCATATCCGCGCGCGTTCGTTTTTTTTTTTTTTTTTTTTTTTTTTTTTTTTTTTGTTTCATATATATATTTATATATATATATATATAAAAAAATCACGTTTGGATATATTGCAGGGGTGCAGGGCGAATCGTTTCCCCAACCGCGCTATCGCGCTGTGCATATACTTTCATGGTATAAAAAAGGCTTCCAGCAATCACGTGGATGGGGGGCGGGATGTTTTGACACTACAGTGGGCGCCTCCCTTGCCCTCGCCGGGCCTTTTCGGGGGTTGATGTTATCACTTGCTCTTGTTGGGCGTCTCGGCCTTGTGTTTTGCGGGCCTGCTGGGGGGGGCTTCTGAAGGCCCCCAGGGCCCCAGGGACTTCTAGCGGGAAGGGGAGGGCCTCCCCGGGCGAAAAGCCCCTCGGCCTCCAAGGGCCTGCGTTCGCAGGTGCGTGCGCCGCAGGGGAGGCTGCGTGCCGCAGCTGCGCGAGCAGCCGTGACGGTGGTCGTCGCCGTCGTGGTGGTGTTCGTGGTTGTCGTGGTCGTCGTGGTCGTCGTCGGGACGGTGGTCGCGGTCGCAGTCGTGGCCGGCGCCGTGGCCGCCGCCGTCGCGGTAATGGTCCTGGTCGTGGTCGTGGTCGTGGTCGGCGCCTGCCACGGGGAGGCCCCATCCCGCAGCCGCACGAGCCGGCGGCGGCGGCGGCCGGACCAGGGCCGCCGGTGGCGAGTCCCTCGGCGCCGGCGGGCGCCGCGCGCGGCGGCGCCAAGAAGGACTGCATCGTGGCCGTCGCCGCCGGCGCCGGCGCCGTCGCCGTCGCCGTCGCCGTCGCCGTCGCCGTCGCCGACGCCGTCGCCGTCGCCGTCGTCGTCGTCGCGTCGTCGTCGTCGTCGTCGTCGTCGTCGTCGTCGTTGTACAACGTAGTCGTCGTAGACTGTCGTCGGTTTCGATGTCGTCGTCGTCGCTGTCGTCACTGTCGTCGTCATCGTCGTCGTCACCGTCGTTGTCGTCGTCGTTGTCAACAAGTTTTGTCCTTGTCAACTTCGTCGTCTTGGTCGTTGCCGTCAACTTTTGTCATTGTCGTTGTTGTCGTTCTCTTGCCGCCAACGTCGTCGTTGCCGTTGTCACCGTCGTTGTCGCTGTCGTCAACTTCGTCGCCAACGTCGCGGTCGATGTCGTCGTCAACGCCACCATCATCGAGGTCGTCGTGGTGGTTGTGATCGTGATTGTGCCACCCGAAGGACGCTTGCCCATTCCACGAAGACGAGGACGAGAGGGAATATAGGGGGACGCGGGGCGTGACCAGGGTGGTGGGCAGACGGCATGGAAGGTGCGCGTTTCGTTCGTCTCTTTCTCTCTCACTGCTTCTTCTTTTCTTATTCTTACCCTAGAGGCTTGCGCCATTCCGCCCACCCCCAGAAGAGGGAAGCAGTCCACAGTGAGGCCTTTGAGGGCCCTTGGAAGACCGTTTGGGAGCCTCAGAAGGGTTTTTTTTTGGGCCTCTTGGGGCCTGTTGGGGGGCTTTTTGGGCGCCTGCTGGCGGTCTCCAGGGCCCTCTTGGGGCAGAGGGTTCGAAATTGCAGTTTCAGTTGCCCCTCTTGGGCCGTCTTGTGGCCCCCTTGGGCCGTCTTGGGCTCTCTCTGGGGCAGCTGGGGCCGTCCTGGAGCAATCTCGGGGGCCTCGTGAGCCATCTTGGACGCTGTTTGACCAAAACAGCGAATATGCTGAACATGTAGGTTTTCCTTCTTCTGTAGAGAATTTCACGATGTTTGCTTCTTGGGGCCCTTTTGGAGCTCCGCTTGGAGCTATCTTTGGGGCGTCTTGGAGGCTTCTTGGGCCTTCCTGAGGGCAAATTGGGTGGTTTTGTCGCCTCCTCGGTGTGTTCGAACCCAGCTTGAGCCAGCTTCCATAGCAACTTGAGCATCTTGGAGGCCACGGAGTGTAGATTTCGAGGCTCCGGAGGCCACCGAAGGCAGACGGATTTGACAGCCACCGCATGCGGCTGCTTTGAAACAGGGGCAGAGATTTCCAGAACACACATTTGTTTGTGATGCGCTCCCATCCCTCCAGGACCCTTTCCGCCCGGTGCACCGGGAGGACACAGCGGGCAGCTAATTTCATCAGGCCGGCCTCAACGTCTCAACAATGACATGTTTCACCGACTCCGGCATCGACCGCCGATTCCAACGCTCTCTCACCCAGCTCCTCCCGCCTTCCTCAGGACCTCCCACCTCCGAAGGAACATCATGATGCCCAGCCTGAAGTTTCACACAGCCGCGGTGGAGGACGACGGACCTACGACAGCGTTTCCGGAAACGTGCTGTGGTGCATCCTACGGCAGGTACTGGTACTGGTACTGGTGGCAGGGGATGTAGGCCGGGGGACCTCCCTTCGCCTCTCCAGCAACACCCAGGTCCGGGCCCCCAACCCCAGAGGGTGAAGTGCGCCGCGACAAGGCGGGGGCGGGGACCCCGCGCCGGGGGAGGCACGAGGGGGAACCCGATCCCCTGCCCCGCCGCGGCGGACCCCACCCCCCAAGAACCCCAGAGCAGTAGAGGTGAGGGGGGAGAGAAGACCGGGGGGGACAGAGGCGGAGAGGTCCAATTTTACACCAGAGAAAACCCAATCAGTAGGAGGCCCGACAAATTCACAAATGCCAATCTGTTCTAAATCCGCTAGGATCCCTTAAGTGCAAGCATTGATTGGGGAATCAAGAACGAGAGCCCCATACAGGGGACATCGACCATCAAACTTGTACCATGATGGCGCAACAACGGGATATCCAACCTTGCGGCGCCCGTCCTGGAAGAACATGCCGATGATAGAGGCGCACGTGGGAAATCGAGTATTGGCACGCTTAAGTCCGATGAGCACGGCGACCGGGGCGCACAGCACGCCCTGTGCACACACGCGCCCACGCACACAACATATACGCACAACACGTCCTGCGCCCTCGCGCAACGCCCCCGCACGCGCACCCCTCCGCGTGCGAATATCGTGACATGTAGTGCCCGCAACCTCGGCCTCCCGTTCCAACTGGCTCGCCCGTCAGCCAGGACAGGGGTTCAATGCCCCTCGTCGCCAGGGGTTCAAGGCCCCCCTCCCCTAGGAGACGGTGCAAGGCCGCCTCCCGGCGCAAAGGGGAGACCCGCGGACGGGCGACGACGGCCCAGCTGACAGGCGAACCCAGCGGACGGACGGCGGCACACGTGCACCCTTGCGGACGCGAAGCACCCGCGGAAGGCCCTCTCCCCCCCCGCCTCCCCTCCCGGCCCTCCCCCCGCCCCCCAACCTCGGACAGCCCAAGACACGGAAAGGGTCGAGAGCCCCAGCTGGGTGCTCGTGGCACCCGCGCAACAACAAGGAGAGACACCGCAGGATCCGCGGGGCCCGAAGCCAAGCCCGTAGACCGGGTACGCCGGCTCCCGGTGATCAGGCGGCAGCCGGCCTCGCGCTGCCGGACGCACGGGGGTGGGTCCTATAGGAATCCAGAACCGCCCCCGCGCGTGCATGGCAGCGAGCTGTGCCCTCCCGCCCCGCGCTGGTAGCGAGCCGACCCAAAGCGGCGTGAAAAAAAACGAATGTCGCAGAAAGGACCCCCTAAGCCGGGGAGGCAGGTCCACACCGCAAACACGCGCAAGGCCACGCGGGGCGACGAGAGGGGTCGCCCGGGCCGAGGGGGGCCCAGACGCCCCCCCGCCGTGGGGTTGGCCGCCCCCGGGGCGCCGACCCAAAACCACGCGTTCTCTGCCGCCAGCCCCCTCGAGCGCCCCAGGGGCGGCGCCCGCGGCCCAGCCGGGTGGCTTGGGCACATTTGGGTTTATGGTGGCGCCAAACCAGCACAACGCTGCACCCCAGGCTGATTGCTCCCGTCCGACTCGGCGGTCTATGGACGTGCCGGCGTGGTTGGCGGCCGCGCCCGGCACCGCGGCCCCGGGGGCAGGGCGTAGGCCGGTGAGAACTACGGGCGCGCCCCCCGACACCCTAGCAAAGGCTGGGCGTGGCATTTGTTCCGAGGATCCAAAACGCTGCATGGAGCAACCCAGACGCGAGACCTGAGACCCTGCACGCACCAACCCAGCACTCATGCCACGCCGCGTAAACGCGCAAGCACATAAGTACACGCCAGGCACATGCAACACACAAGCGCTCGCACGCGCGCGCAAAAACTATCGACCCTTATGTCGCCAATATCAGCCCTTATGTTGCCAATATTCGTAGTTCCGGCCTCAACGTCTCAACGAGGACATGTTTCACCGACTCCGGCATCGACCGCCGATTCCAACGCTCTCTCACCCAGCTCTTCCCACCTTCCTCAGGACCTCCCACCTCCGAAGGAACATCATGATTCCCAGCCTGAAGTTTCACACAGCCGCGGTGGGGGACGACGGACCTACGACAGCGTTTCCGGAAACGTGCTGTGGTGCATCCTACGGCAGGGACGTACCATTGCTTCCGACTCCGGCGCCGCTTTCCACAACGGCGGTGCAGCCCAGGATTCTCCGACTCCGGCTTCCCAATCCGACGCTGCCTTTCCGACTCCAGCCATCGACTCCGACCTCCACCCCCCGGAGAGCTTCGACCCATCTGCACTCTTCAATCTCCAACCCTCGACTTCCCACGCCCAATCTCCCACGCCCCGCTTCCGACGCAGCTTCTGCCGACCGTCTGACCCTCCCCTTTCCAAGCCTCCCAGCAGGACTTGCGGTGTGAAGCTCTCCCGGAGGACATCGTTGCGACGACTGGGAATGTTTCAGGAAGGAGGCGTGCGTCATGGATTGCATACTTACCACCAGTGCGTTGGTGGATTACGCAATGACGTCCATCATGAACGTCAACGCCAAGATATTCCACTTCAGCAGCCTAGTCTTCAATCGCTTGCGCCCGACTCCAGCGTTCGACATCCACCTCCCGACTCTCCACCTCCAACCACTGACCTCCAGCTTCCACCATTCCAGCAATCCGACTTCCAGCCTCCAACATCTGACTTTCCAGCCCCACTTACACCTATCGACTTCCACCCTTAACCAGTTCAGCATGCCGACATCCAGCCTCCAGCAGCCGACTTTCCACCTCCACCTCCACCTTTCGACCTACACACCTCGCATCCAGCCTTCGACATCCAGCCTTCGACATCCAGCCTTCGACATCCGAGTTTCCACCCACACCCCCACATCCACCTCCACCAACCTACCTCCAACCTCCACTAGCTCAGCAGCATTCCGACCTCCAGCTTGTACCATCCGACTTTCCACCTCCACCTATCGACTCCGACTTTCCATTTCCACGTCCTGCTATCGACCTCTGGCCTCCATCGGTTCAACATTCCGACCTCCAACCTCCAGCAGCAAGTTTTCCACTTCCAACTCAACCCATTGACCTCCAACTTCCACCAGCTCAACTTTGTGACATCCAGCATCTGACATCCAACTTTCCACCTCTGCGTCTTCGACCTCCAGCTTCCGCGGGTGCAGCATTCCGACATCCATCATCCAACAGTCGGAGGAAAAGGGGGAGGGCAAAAAGCTTACAACGACGTGCCTGGCGACATCCCACTGTGCATCCAGCGTGCGAAATTCGACTCTAGCCAAGCCGGGTCCGACGCCCAGCGTGTCTCCATGCAGTCTCCAGTCGACTTCCAAACACCTAGTTCCGACAATCAGTATCCACCAACACCCATCTCCAGCTTTCGACCTCCACCTTCCGACTCACAAGTTCAGCCAAAGGACCTCCAACCTCCAAGTTCCGGTTCCCAGCATCTATCACCACCCATTTCCAGCCCTCGACCTCCACCCATCGACGTACAACCTCAACCAGTTCACTTTCAACCGCCAACATTTCCAGATCCCAGCGCCAAACCATCCACCTCCAGCTTCCGACGTCCGCCCGCGGACTTGCAGCCTCAACCAGTCCGCCTCCAAGCACCAAGCTCTGATTCCAATTGCCCGCCATCATGCGACCCAACCAGTTCCGTAGCAGACAGCCACACGCTTGTGATTTACCACAAGGACGTTCGTGGGACATACAAGGAAGAGTGGGTTGAATAATTTAAGAAGGAGGCAGGTTCTACCGATGCGGAGTCCATTATGTTGCGCGAGACTTGGCGTACAGGCGAACGTGAAATATGGGAGACAAAGTGTGGTCATATTTTATTGGGCTGTGGCTGCGCGAAAGACAACAGAGGTGATGCCACACTGGCCAGCCAGCGGTGGAGCCGACGCGTCATCCACAGCGGGTTGGTGAGAGAATGCGTCATGCAGACGCTGGGGTGCAGAACATGACGTTACACTTGGTATGGCGTTTGCGTATTTTTCTTATGGAGGTTCTGGCGACAAGCTTTTTGATCTGCGGGGCGAGAGCGAACCTCTTCCGCTAAAAGCTAGGCGGGCTACGCACAGCCTTAATTAGGAGACAGGGCGCAGGAAGGCGGGGCCTCAGGCGGCCGGAGTGGGCGAAGCCCAGGGGTGCAGGCGGTGCCGAAGTGGAAGTGCAGGGGCACGAGCGCCGCGGACAGGTATCGGGGGCGAAGTCCCGGAGGGTGAAGGAGAAGGTGTTGCCGTCGACGGCGCATTGCGAACACCAGCCTCCTGCGCTGCAGAGGGGGACGTGCCACTTGACCAGGTCGACGCCCGGGGAGAGGGGGGGCGCCGCGAAGGCGATGCGCAACGTTGTGCCACCGGGTGATGCGGATGAGGCCCGGGGTGGTAGTCCAATCCACGACCGGGTAGCAGCTTGCTTGAGGAGTGGCCACAGACGAGGGGGCCTTTCATGACCGACAGCATGTCGGTGAACTGCAGGGGGAAAATCTGCCCTGCACCGCCAGCGCGTGGAGACGGGCAGCAGCCGCGCGCGATGCGCTGCCGAGGGCGGGGCCCGAGCCGCGCAGCGCCGTGGCGAGCGGGGCCGCCGAGGCGGCAAGGTGCTGCGCCCGGCGCCGGGCCGAAGCTGCGCAGCGCGGGGCGCTGCCGCCATGGGGGGGGGGGGGGGGGCGAGCGGGGGGGGGAGAAGCGAACGGGGGGGAGAAAGGCCGGCGCGTCTCGCCGGCCGTCGTCGTGCCAGCCCGCACCGCAGGTGCTCGCGTGGGGGGGCTGGGCCCCGATGGGTACAGGTAGGGCGCGCGGCCCCAGAACAGGTTAAAGACAGGTGAGGGGGGGGGGGGGGGGGCAGGTGCAGTCGGAGACCAGGTGGGCCAACCAGCAAGCGGTCGCTGCGCGTGGACTGCGCTCGTCCCAAGTGCTGCGGGGGAACAGGTATGGGAGGAAAAGGAGGGCGCGCAGTCCCATGTCAGTGGAGAGGGGGGGGGGGAAGGGGGCGCAGGTGGTGGTCGTGGCCAGCGGCGGGTAGGACCTTGACCTTGCCGCAAGTTGCGGGGGCGTAGGAAGGCGGTCGCGTTGCGCGAGCAGGGGGGCACGCGGTCCCGCGCCGGGTGAAGAGGGAGGGGGAAGGGGGAACAGGTGGTGGCCGCGGCCAGCAGTGGGTAGGACCAGGACCTTGCCGCGCGTGGCTGGGGGCGTGGGAGGGCGGTCGCGGCGTGCAGTGTCAGTGAGGGGAGGCCCGGTCGCAGGCTGGTCAGCGCCTAGGGCGCTTTCCGGTCCAGTTGTCGTTGTGCCCGGAGCTGCGTGCCTGGCCCCCCCCGCGCCCTTTACCATTGGTTACCTTTCTTTTCCTATGGGCGTCCTGGCACAGGGCCTTCTCGCGGTCCCAGTCCACGTAGACGCCGGTGTTGCGAGCCCGCGCCTCAAGGGATGGTTGCTGCTGTCCATGTATTCCAGAAAGTTGTCGATGATCCATTGTTGCTAGCGGTTCGGGTCGAATGCGACCTGGTCTTTGGATTTGCCTTTGCCCTGCTCCTTACGCATATGCCTGCTCCGCGAGTGCCAGGCTGCGTTGAAGTGGTATCCTCCCTCGGCCTGCAGCCTCTTCAGGTGTGTAACTGCTGTCTCGTGTCGGCGGCGCTGCCAGCCGACGCGGAAGATTGTCCGCTGGCGGCTGGGGTCAAGGTAGCGGCGATCGTCCCTGTGGTGAGAGCTGCGTGGTTCTGGCTGGCGCCAGGGGGTGCTTCCTGTGCCTCTGCCACTGTCGCGGTCCTGATCCCAGTGGCGCTCCCTGGTACTGTCCCAGTCGTTGGCGTCTTGCTTGCGCCACGGTGCCCCCGCTGCGCCCTTGTTGCGGTCGCGGTCGCGGTCGCGGTCGTGCTCTCCGGCACGGGTCCGGTCGCCAGCTTCTTTGGGCGCGCGCCTCGCCGCAGTCTCGTATGACTCCCAGGAAACTGGCTCCCGCGCCCTGCCGCGCAAGCGCTCTGGCTCATGCGCAGGGGGGAGGTTGAGTGCGGGGCGCATGTCTTCCGGGCCTTTGGATCTGGGCAGCGCGTGCAACTCCCGGTTGTCAGCAGCGGCCGCCAGAAGCGCGATCGGTTCCGTGGGTGCGCCAGCTGGCTGGGTCTGGAAGGTGCTGCTTAAGTCGCGCTCGGGACTGCTGCGTCGGTCGTCGCGAGGGCTCACCTTGGCTTGGCCCTCCTCGACTGCGTCGGAGTCTGAGGATGAGGAGACCGCGTGGACCGTGCCTAGGGCCTCTGCGAGCCTCAGTTTCTTCTCTTGTCCCTGGTCGTCATTGGTCCAGTCGGGGTCCTCCTCCTTAGGGGGCACAGGGGGTGCAGGTTCGTAGGTGGGATCTTGTGTGTCCGTGCGCGGCGCGCAAGGTTCGAGCTTGGAGTCTGGCTGAGCCCCTTCTGGGGACGTCACTTTGTCGCCCCCGATGTCGGCGCCGAGCCAGGGGCTGGCGGGGGCCGCTGGTGCCGGCGCCCCGCGTGCCTCGCTGTGGGTTCTGCCCGGGAAGGCTGCTGCCTGGAGCGCTGCGTGGCCGCGGAGGACGTTCGCGCGTGGCGTCCTGGTACCGGCGCCCCAGACTTCCAGCCACTCGCTGCCGATCTCGACGATCAGTGCGCGCCCGTCCTGTTCGCGGGCCAAGACGTTGAGGGCGGGTCCTAATGCCGCTCCGTCCAGGGGCTGCGTCGACGGGGGCTCGGTGCTGTCCGCTGAGCTGAACCACCTGGCGCGGGGGAGGGTGTCGCTCCTGATGGCCGCGTAGTCGCCGCCCTGGATGCACGGGCTGTCCGTTGCGAGCGGGCAAAAGGGGCCCTGGATGGGCGTGGCCGGAACTCGTCCTGGCTGCCGCTCGCGGCCGCTGGGTTCCGCGCGCTCGGGGGGGGGTTCAGGTGCCGCGCCGACGGCCGGTGGCGCCCCGACGGACTTGGTAGCTGTAGGTCTCGCGGCGGGCGGGGCCAGGGCCAGCTCGTCGCCTCGCGGCGCGGGCGGGAGTGAGTCGCCGCCGTGAGTGGGCGGGCTTGGTGTCAGGCGCCTTTCCTTGGCGGGTCTTGGGCACTCAGCCTGGTTGGAGGTGTGGTCGGGGCGCGCGCCCGCTCGGGGGGCGGTGTGCTGCTGGGGCTCGCTGCTGGGCGTGTGCCCGGCGGTTGGCTGGGCTGACGCCGTGGCGCTGGGGTCTGTGTGCCTGGCCCCTCGGCTGTGTGCCTCCTCGTCACCTTCGTCCCTGATCTGTGCCGCCACCTCTGCGTGCGCCTCCCTGTCCGTCGGTTGCCGCTCTCAGGCTAGGTGTTGCTGCTTGTCCACGGGAGGTGGCGGGAGTGAGTTGTGGAGGCGCTCCTGGTAGATGCGCGCCTCCTCGTCCCAGGCAGCAGCGCGTCGCTGCGCTTCCTTCTGGTTGGGGCGTGCTGCGACCTCTGACGACGAGGCGGGGATGCCCGGTAGTGCGGCGAGAGGTCTGGCTCCTGCGGTAGGGTATGCGTCAGGCCCGTACCTGTCGAGTACTTGTTTCACTGCTGGCGGGGCCATGTATCATTGGTGGATCAGGCGCTCCTTGCAGTGCCAGCCTGCGTGCCAGCGCGTTGCCAGGAACATCTCCTTCATTAGCTGTATTGGTGGGGGCCCGTGGACCAGGCTAAAGCCGGCGCGGGGTTCTCCTGGGTCAGCGGCGTGCCCATGCATGCCAGGGGAAGCCTGCCCTGGTCCCCGCCCGTGTCCCTCTGTGCCCGGGGGGCAGCCGTCGCATCGCCAGATGCCGACATTCTTCTTGTGGAAGTGAGAGTTCAGGCGATCGTCGTTCGTGTTGCTGGCTGGGAGGGTGGCTCCGACGTTGAGCGGGCTCAGGTCGCCTGCCAGCGGGGCCAGCAGCAGCTCCGGGGGTGTTGGGGCCGTAGGTGTTGACGTCGGGCGCAGTCCCGGCAGGGCGCGCGTTGTGCGCGCAGGCATGTCGTCGGGGCAGATGCGTGCGACGAGCTCGCGCAGATGCACTTGGAGGCGTAGAACAGCAAATTTGCTATTGCAATTGGCTGCGACTTCAATGTCCGGATCGGTGCGCAAGCTGAGGATGGCAACAAACGTACCATTGGATAGCGTGGGGCTGGAATTATGAACTCAAGGGGGCAGTGGTTGACATAATGGGCGAAAGACCAACGCTTCAGGATCATGTGCGCACTTTTCTACAAACAATTAGATTGCGTGCACGCGCGCACCTCGCCGAAGAAGGTCCGACGCCATATCGATTTTCTCTTAGTTGACAAGTGTTTGTGGGGTCAGACAACAGACTGCGAATCGACACCTGTATTAGATTTGGGATCTGACCGCCGTGCGTTGCGAATGTCTTGCAACGCCCCCCTTAGACAGGCAGACGGTGGCCACGAGCAGCGCGAGCAACGTCCAGACCGTAGGAAAATGGCCGACGGCGCCCGCAGCAGCGACCACGGTGGCCACCGCCGGACGTCCCATGATACAAGCAGCGCATCGGTAATGCCAGCAAAGACCATTGGCACAATGCCCGGCCTCAGTTGCAGCGCGAACGATCCGAACAGATGTTGGTCGGCACATTCGTCCAGCTCCAGCCTCCTCTTGCCGATGGTTTCCCGACCGCTGGGGCGGCGAACGGCGCGCAAGCGATTGCGGCAACGACGCGATGCGCCGACCGTGGAGACGACGATGCGAAACCACCTCAACAAGTGGATCCGCCGATATACCCGAGCAATCGAAAGGGCCACCCGCCGAGGTGCAATCGACCGTATTCAAGTTGAGTTCAGAAAACATGCAAAGGCAAAGAACTCATTCCGAGCACGGCCGACAAGGATGGGCACGATCATGTCGACAAACAGTCAATAGCCAACGTATTAGCAACTTTCTACGAGCAGCTTTACGACGACATCCACAAACCTGCCGAGGACTTGCCAAGCGCCATCAAAGGACTGCCACGACAAGCAGTTCCAGTGTTCACAATGGGAAAGCTACACAAAACCTCGCGGCAGCTGAAGGCAAACGAGGCGCCCGACTGCGCTGGGGTCGCCTTGGAGATGTTGAAGTCTGGCGGTAAATCTTTACACGCGACATTTTTTCTACTGACGAACGGCGTCCTGCAATCGGAAACGCCGACGCCGAAGAGCTGGCAGCGCGCCGTGATCAAGGTTTTGCACGCAGGCGGTGACCCGCGACAGGCACGACGCTATCGACCAACCGCTACCATTTCCCATGCACTACGAGCTGTTACAACATTTAAGATTCCTTTACAACATCGGCATTACCCCCTCCTTGATGACCAACAGAGTTCGGACCGAGCAGGCTTCAGACACGGGCGCAGGACCGCAGATCACTTTTTCACCGCGACCATCTTACAAGACATCGTAGACGAATGAGGGATCAGCTATACGTTGCGGCAGCCGGCTTCAAAAAAGCGTTCGGCAGCGTAACGCACGGCAGAGTTTGGGAAGCGCTTGCAGAGCAGGGCGCGCCACCAGCGTGCACGCAATTGTTGTCGAAATTCTATTACTGCCAAACTGCCTCGGTCAGGCAGGGCCAGGACCGACCGAGGCAGCTGGACTTTTGATGACATTCGACGCGGGACAAAGCAAGGCGACCCATTGAATTCACCGTTGTTCAACAGCGTTTCCGAGCGCGTGATGCGGCGGGTAAAGCAAGGTCGGATTTCGAAGAACATGGGGATCTGTTTGGGGGCCCACACCAACGACCGCCTCACGAATCTTCGCTTCGCTGATGATATTCTTTTTGTCGCTGGAACATTTGACCACGTCGAAAGCATGCTGGGGAACCTAAGCGAGGAAGCAGCAAATCTGTCTTTGCCTTCGCCCGGACAAGACGAATTTCCTGCGCAACGGACACGTGCCGCCTAGGGCGCAACGACCGCCCGCGCGCGTAGATGTCCGTAGTATGAGCATTGAAGTCTTTGCCACTTTACCAGAGCACCACATATTTGGGAAGAAAAGTCGTTCGAGGGTTTCCATGCAACCGAGATGGAGAATCGCATCGCCACGGCATGGTGTGATTTCAAGTCTGACTTTACAAGCAAGCACTGCTCACTCCACGGCCTGCTTGCACTTTTCCGCGGGATGATCGCCCCGACTGTTTTTTTATCGGTGCCAAGCGTGAACCTCAACATAACCACTTGAACAACGGCTGCAGAAGACTCAGCGTTTGATGCTCCAAATGATCGCGTGCATGCCCCGTCGCGCGGCCAACGCTACCTCATCGACGCAACGACGCCCTCCCGACGTTGACGCGTTGTCTGAGGAAAGCGCCCGCAGTGGCGCGCGCAGCCACGACGTCCAAAGCAACGCTAGCGTCGATGATGGCACCACTTCGCCCTCCTCTACGCCACGTGACATTCCCAAAACAGAGGTGGAAGAGATCTGGGCGGACTGGGTCCGGCGACCCACGCGCGCCGCAGAGGAGAGCTTGGGCGGCTCAAGATCGACGCGACGTTAAAACGAAGGCAAACATTGAGGTGGGTGCGGCACCTCGCAACGGAGGAGGCCGCCGAATGAACAAAACTTGCTTTACAGTAGACGCCGGAACAGGACTTCAGGTGCAATGCGACCCGGCGAGCAGGACGCCCCAAGCAAAAATGGATTCACGATTTGCGACAATATTTGTGTGAGGCGTGCAACGACGCAGTTACGGCAATAACTTTATCGGGTTGCATTGCATCACCATCATCCCCATCATCCGTCGCACCTTCGGAAATACTTGGCGTTGCTTCCGCGAGGATGCGTGGAACTCTCGAAGATGGGTTCGTGCGCCGACCTTAACCAAAAATGGTGCGACTCCCGATTCCCCGACTCCGGCGGCACGACCCCCGATCGGATCGCCGGCACGACTCTCGATTCCCCGAAACCGGTTCTTACCTCTCCGACTCCGCTCCGACTTCGGCTCCCATTTTTCCGCCTCCAGATTCCTTCTTTCCGATTCCGGCTCCGACTCCAGCTCCCATCTCTGCGACTGTGGCTGCATGTCTGACTCCGGCTCCCATCTTTCTGTTTCCGGCTCCAACTCCGGCTCCCGATTCCCCGACTCCAGCTCCCATACCATCTCTCCGACTCTGGCTCCTGGCTCCAACGCTGGATCCCATCTCTCCGATTGCGGCCCCGACTCCAGCTTCGACTCCGGCTCCCGATCCTGCGGCTCCAGCTCCCATCCCATCTTTCCGACTCTGGCTCCGATTCCGACTCCCATCTGTCCGGCTCCGGCTTCGGCTTTGGCAATTTTTTCCCCCCTCGTCGGCTCCCCACCTCATGTTTCTGACTCCGGCTCCGATTCTGGCTTCCATCTCTCGGGGGCGGAAAAGAGGGGGGTGATGTTTGGGGGGGGGTGGATATCATGGCGGGGGCCATGATATTTCCCCAGATCTCATGGCGCCTCTTCTTACTTCATTACGTCCCTGGCCCCCCCGCTGGGCCGCGCGCGTGCCGCCGGTCATGATTTGCACCCCCCCCTTTTGGATACCCCCCTTTTGGCCGCTCCCGAATCTAACCGACGCCGGCCCCAGCTCTGGTCTCACGCATCCGACGGGCGGTGCGCGCCGTTCTTCCAAGTACTGTCAGGAGTAAAAGAAACACACAGACACAATTAATCGTCGATTCCCCAGAAAAAATGCGAAAATATGGGAAGTGGGGGGGAAGAGAGGAGCCCAGAAAATATGGGAAAGTATGGGGCGTATCTTTATTTGTGTGCATTTATTTGTGTGTTCTGGGGCCCCTTTATACTGATCCTCCCAAAGCCGGCGACGAAGACATCCAGCCAGTGAGCGGCAGGCCGTGGCCGACTCCGGTTTTCCCGGCTCTCCGGCTGCGGCTCCAGCGCCCGCTCGTCTCTCCGACTCTCCCTACTCCGGATTCCATAACAGGTTGGGGGGGGTCACATTCGGGGGGGTGTCTAATTTGAGCTGTCTTGGAGGGTTCGGGGGGGTTTGGGCAAAGGGCCGCCCTTTCATGGATAGTCTTGGGGGGGTCTAAAACTTCTTGTCTGAGAGGGTTGTGACCCCCTCTCCTCTCTTTTATTACGAAATCTGGAGTGTGGCTGCCATCTCCCGACCCCAGATCCCACTGCCCGGCCCAGCTCCAGCTTTTCTGTAGGGGAACGAAGGATGACATAAGCATTATCAAAGCTCGGAGGCCCGCGCGGAGTTCTCGGATTGGCGCGCGGAGCGCGCCGGGGGCGGCGCCGGAGGCGCCGCCAGGGGGGTCCAGCGCGGATCCGAGATCTCTGCGCGGACCTCCGAGTTTTTATAGGGGGCCACATGCGAACCCTACCCCTACCCCCCACGACTTCTGAGGGGGAGGGTGGGGTTCGCATGTGGCCCCTTATCTATGTTCCTGTCATTCTTCGCTCCCCCATGCACTCTGAGCGGCCAGCCCATGCCGGCGCCCCGGCGCCCGCCCGCCGAGGCACCATCGTGCAGGTGCCTCGGCGCGGGCTCCTGCTCTGTCTCGCCTGGGAGGCCGCCGAAGGCCCCCCCCCGGTGCGCCGCCGAGCTCGCCCGCCCCCCCCCCCCACCTCCCCCCCCCCCGCCCCCCCCCCTCGCGCGGCAGCTTGGCCCCCCGTGGAGGGGGAAAGGGGGAGGGGGGCAGCCAATGATCTTCATGCGCCTTCTCACCCCCGAAGAAGCGGGGGTCGGCGGAGGAGTGCTTCTCTTGTCTGGCCCTCTCTCTCTCTCTCTCCCTCTCCCTCTCTCTCTCTCTCTTTCCTTCTCTCTGTAGATCTCTCCTTTTCTCATTCCTTTTCTTTGGGGGCTCTCTCTCTCTCTCTACCACCCTCCCTCCCTCCCCCCCCTCCCCCTCCCCTCCCTCTCTCCCTCTCTGTCTCTCTCTCCCTCTCCCTCCCCTCCCTCCTCCCCTCCCCCCTCTCTCTCTCTCTTTCCTTTTTTTGTTCCCTCTCTCTCTCTCTCCCTCCCCTCCCTCCTCCCCTTCTACTGCTGCGGCACATCCGGTGGCCAGGCGAGGCGAAGGGCCACGCTCGGGCTTCGGTCAAGGCGACTTCGCGCCTCGCGTGCTCTGGTGTTCCAGGTGCGACAAAAACACGCAGACACAATTAATCGTCGATTCCCCAGGAAATAGTAGATGGGAAATCTGGGAAGCGTGTGGGGGAAAACAAAAACCCAGAAGACACAGAAGTATAGGGGATCCTGTTATTAGTGTGTACTTATTTGTGTGTCCCAGGGCCACTTCAGTGTTGTAGGGCTGGTTTCGCCCCTGTGTGCCATTTTGCGTTTGAGGCGTGTCTGGGGCGGAGGCTCTCCGGGCAAGGTCCGAGAGGAACCACAGAAGCAGCAGCAGGAGCAGGAGCAGGAGGAGGAGGAGGAGGAGGAGGAGGAGGAGGAGGAGGAGGAGGAGGAGGAGGAGGAGGAGGAGGGGAGGAGGAGGTGGATGGGGAGGATGGGGAGGAGGGGGGAGGAGAGAGAGAGGAGGAGGAGGAGTTGGAGGAGGATGAGGTGAGGAGGAGTGTTGGAGTTGGAGTTGGAGGAGGTGTTGGAGGAGGAGGAGAAGGACGAGGAGGAGGAGGATGAGGAGGATGAGAAGGAGGAGGTGGAATAGGAAGAGGAAAAAGGGGACAAGGAGGAGGAGGAGGAGTAGGAGGAGGAGTAGGAGGAGGAGGAGGAGGAGGAGGAGGAGGAGGAGGGGGAGCAGGGGGAGGAGGGGAAGGAAGAGGAAAAGGAGGAGGAGGAGGAGGTGGAAGAGGAGTTGGAATTCTAGACGCTTCGCGTATCCCCACCAGCCCGTCCAGAAACGACGCCCAGGCGAGTAGAGGGTCGTCCTGAGGGGCTTTTCGGCGTCTTGGGTGCCTCGGGGGGGCCTCTGTGG
>CAUYUJ010004943.1:0-65540 GCA_963575745.1 Prorocentrum cordatum | reverse complement strand
CCAACATTCTGACTCATAGTGAATATGTGTTGACCTCTGAATGCGACAAGCGGACGCGTCTGATGTCTGCGAATCGACTCCTGTCATTACCAGCCCCGCAGCCCCCCTACAGCCCGAGGTCAGTGCAGAAAACCGACAGCATCTCTCAGGATGACTCGAAAAATATAATAGTTTCGCAAACCTAGTTCGGGTAGCAGACCGAGTTCCGAGCTCTGGATTCGACAGACGCACGGGCATGATCTCTTCGAATCGATTCATATGACAACCAGCACTGTAGCTCCCTCTCAGCGCAAGTTGAGTGAAGAAAACCGGGAGCACTTCTCAAGAGGCCTCGATCAATATGAATTATTTGACGATTCTAAATCGGACAGAAGACCGAGTTCAGAGTTCTGGATTCGACAGACAAACGTAACTGACAATTCTGAATCAGTTTCTGTAAATATCAGATCTGTAGCTGTCTTACAGCTCGAGTGAAGTACAGAAAACCGAGAGTTTCTGTCAAGATGACTCGAATGATACGAATAGATTTGCGGACCTAGCTCGACTCAGAGACCGAATTAAGACCTCTGTATTCAACAGGCGAACGCGCCTGATCATTCTGCATGCATTAGCTGTGCTTACCAGCTCTGTAGTTGTCCTGAAGCTCGAGTTATCTTGAGAAAACCAACAGCGCGTATCAAGATGACTCGAAACGGCCGTTCCCGCCAGAGTGCTTTTTGGCCTTCAAAATTACCCGATCGACCTGAGATCAAGATGGCGAGCGGGAATAAGATCGAATATCACGGGAAAAAATACTAGAGTTCTAACGAATTGTCAAATTTCGAGAAAAAAATTTTCAACCGACCAAAAGTCATCAAAAGTTCCGTCGAGATTTTTCTTGCCAACTAGCTCTCCAGCGCGCCGGAATTACTCTTAAGTTTCCAGCAACTAGCTTAGGGAAGCTCTACAAGTCAAACCCGGATAGCGAAGCCAGGCGCGGAGCGCGAAGCGCTCCAAAACGCCGCACGGGGACCTCTGCCGTGCCGCTTGAAACGATGCGCGGAACGCTGGAAGCCTCGCAGGAGACGCTTGCGGGGGCGCCGTTTACGATGCGTGGGGCCCTGCAAAGCGCACAAGGAAGATATGCCTAGGAGCCTGGAAGAACTGCCGAAGCTCTTCCGAAGCTCTGCCGAAGCGCTTTGCGCACCCTGGAGCCACGCGTATTGGGAAACGCTAGGAAGCCACGCTCCCGGACCCGCTGCAAGCTCTGGCAAGTTTCTGCGAGAATCGTGGACCGGCGGAGGTGGGCGTGTCTCCCCCACCACCCACCTCCGGCTTCTTATCTGAAACCCTCAGCTCTCCAAGGAGCTATCCGGGAACAGAAGAGCGAAGAGACCCTCGAGGACGGGAAATCTTTCCTGCAGGGCTGCGGCAGGCTCCCCATGAGTGCGGTTGGGGCGCGCCCAGAAACGTTCCCATGCGTGCCTGCGCCCGTGCAGGCACGCGGGAAAGCTTGCCGGAAGCTCTCCCGGATCAGCTGCCAGGCCGAATGACGCCCTGCGGCGATTCTGGACCGCTGCGGAGGAGCTCCTGGCGAGCACCACCACCGTGCGGTTTCCAATGATGAGCCCTCTAGCTCTCGGCGGGACTCCCGGGAAAGAGCACACACACACAGGAAAGCCTTCCTGGCAAGCCCACAGATGACTCGTAGAGCTTCCCTAAGCTAGTTGCTGGAAGCTTGAGAGTAATTCCGGCGCGCTGGAGAGCTAGTTGGCAAGAAAAATCTCGACGGAACTTTTGGTGACTTTTGGTCGGTTGAAAATTTTGTTCTCGAAATTTGGCCATTCGTTAGAGTTCTAGTATTTTTTCCCGTGATATTCGATCTTATTCCCGCTCGCCATCTTGATCTCGGCTCGATCGGGTAACTTTGAGGGCCAAAAAGCACTCTGGCGGGATCGGCCGTTTCGAGTCATTTTGATACGCGCTGACGGTTTTCTCAACATAACTCGAGCTTTAGGACATCTACAGAGCTGGTAAGCACAGCTAATCGATGCAGAATGATTAGGCGCGTTCGCCTGTTGAATCCAGAGGTCTGAACTCGGTCTGTGAGCCGAGCTAGGTCCGCAAACCTATTCGTATTATTCGAGTCATCTTGACAGAAACTCTCGGTTTTCTGTACTTAACTCGAGCTGTAAGACAGCTACATAGCTGATATTTACAGAAACTGATTCAGAATCGTCAGTTGCGTTTGTCTGTCGAATCCAGAGCTCTGAACTCGGTCTTCTGCCCGATCTAGAATCGCGAAATTATTTGTATTGGTCGAGTCATCTTGAGAAGTGCTCTCGGTCTTCTTCACTAAACTTGCGCTGAGAGGGGGCTACAGTGCTGGTTCTCATATGAATCGATTTAAAGAGATCATGCGCGTCCGCCTGTCGAATCCAGAGCTCGGAACTCGGTCTGCCGCCCGAACTAGGTTCGCGAAACTATTGTATTGTTCGAGTATCCTGAGAGATGCTGTCGGTTTTCTGAACTGACCTCGGGCTGTAGGGGGGCTGCGGGGCTGGTAAAGACAGGAGTCGATTCGCAGACATCAGACGCGTCCGCTTGTCGCATTCAGAGGTCAAAAAATATTCACTATGAGTCAGAATGTTGGTAGCTGCTGTCGGCTTTCTCCACTTAAGTCGAGCTTAGAAGCTCTACGAGTTCCCCGGCGGTAACCAAGGTTGACGGTTTACCGCCGGCGCGAAGTTCTTCCGAAGCTCTGGGGGCCCCCCTGCAGCGCTTCTGACGCGCTGCCAGGAACGTTTGCACGCGTGCCAGCACGCGTGCCGGCACGCGTGGACGCGTGCCAGAAGCGCTCCCGAACCCGTGCCGGGACGGGCGAGTTGCTGCGAGGATCGTGGACCGGCGAAGATGGGCTGCTGGCGGGCACCACCACCGTCCGGCTTCTAATCTCTCAGAGAGCTCTCCGGGAACTTGGTAGCGTCCAAAAACCGGAGAGAGAAAAGACCTTTCGGGGACGGGAAAACGGGAAATCTTTCCTGGAGAGCCCCGGGAAGCTCCCCTCCGGCGCTGCTGAAGCGCTGCCAGGAACCCTTTCATGCGTGCCTGCACGCGTGCTGGCCCGCGTGGAAGCTTGCCGGAAGCTCTCCCGGACCAGCTGCCGGGCCGGGCGAGGCGCTGCGGGGAACGTGGAGCGACGGAAAGGAGCTCCTGGCGGGCACAACCACCGTCCGGCGTCTAATCTTAAACCTTCTAGCTCTCAGCGAGCTCTCCGGGAACCGGAAAGCTTTCCTGGCGAGCCCTCCAATGCTTTCGTAAAGCTCTTCTGGCGCTCTGGGAAGCTCCCCTGCAGCGCTGCTGAAGCGCTGCCAGAAACGCTACCATGCGTGCCTGCACGCGCGCAGGCACGCGTGGAAGCTTGCGGGAAGCTCCCCCGGACCCGTTGCCGGCTCAGGCGAGTCGCTGCGGGGAACGTGGACCGCCGCGGAGAAGCTCCTGGCGGGCACAACCACCGTCCGGCTTCCAATCTCAAACCCTGTAGCTCTCAGCGAGCTCTCCGGGAATAACCTTGTACAGGTGCGGAAAATCTGGTTTCTCAATATAAATGGTCGGATATCTTTTACTTGGTAGCGTCCACTTGGTAGCGTCCAAAACCCAGAGAGCAAAGAGCACACAAGCCAGAAAGCTCTCCTGGCGGGCCCTCCGACGCTCTCGTGAAGCGCTTCTGGGGCTCTGGGGTGCTCCCCTGCAGCGCCTCTGAAGCGCTGCCAGGACCGCTTCCGCGCGGGCCTGCACGCGTGCAGGCGCGCGTGGTCGCTTGCCGGAAGCTCTCCCGGATGCGCTGCCCGCTCAGCGAGGCGCTGCGGGGATCGTGGAGCGGCGAAGATGGACTGCTGGCGGGCACCACCACCGTCCGGCTTCTAATCTAAAACGTTATAGCTTTCAGAGAGCTCTCCGGGAACAACCCGGAGAGCAAAGAGCACACAAGCCGGAAAGCTCTCCTGGCGCGCCCTCCGACGCTCTCGTGAAGCGCTTCTGGGGCTCTGGGGGGCTCCCCTGCAGCGCCTCTGAAGCGCTGCCGGGACCGCTTCCACGCGTGCCTACACGCGTGCAGGCACGCGTGGACGCTTGCCGGAAGCTCTCCCGGACACGCTGCCCGCTCAGGCGAGGCGCTGCGGGGATCGTGGAGCGGCGGAGATGGGCTGCTGGCGGGCACCACCACCGTCCGGCTTCTAAAGCCCTATAGCTCTCAGAGAGCTCTCCGGGAAAAACCACCCAAAAGTTGTCACTTTGTCCTTTCTGGTCGGATCGATCAACTAGCTCCACACCGCGCCGGAATTCCTCTTGCTCATTGATGCCGAAGAGCTCTACGAGGTAATTCGAAATGTTCTTGGTAGCGTCCAAAACCCGGAGAGCAAAGAGCACGCACAACAGAAAGCATTCTTGGCAAGCCCTCGTACGCTTTCGTAACGCTTTTCTGGCGCTCTGGGGAGCTCCCCTGCGGCGCTGCTGAAGCGCTGCCAGAAACCCTTCCATGCGTGCCTGCACGCGTGCAGGCACGCCCGGAAGCTTGCCGGACGCTCCCCGGGACACGTTGCTGGGTCAGGCGAGGCGCCGCGGGGAACTTGGACCGCCGTGGAGGAGCTGCTGGCGGGCACAACCACCGTCGGGCTTCAAATCTTAAACCTTCTAGCTCTCAGCGAACTTCCCGGGAAAATCGCGCTTTTTCTGGTTTTCATCCAAAATCGGTTTTCGATACTTGGTAACGCCCATTTGGTGGTGTTTAAAACCCAGAGAGTAAAAAGCAAACGCACCAGAGAGCTTCCCTGGCGAGCCCCCAAACGCTTTCGTAAAGCTCTTCTGGCGCTCTGGGGAGCTCCCCTGCAGCGCTGCCGAAGCGCTGCCAGAAACGCTTCCATGCGTGCCTGCACGCGTGCAGGCACGCCCGGAAGCTTGCCAGAAGCTCCCCCGGACACGCTGCCGGGTCAGGCGAGGCGCTGCGGGGAACTTGGGCCGCCGTGGAGGAGGTGCTGGCGGGCGCAACCACCGTCGGGCTTCGAATCTTAAACCCTCTAGCTCTCAGCGAGCTCTCCGAGAAAAACCCGGACGGCAAAGAGGAACTCACACCGGGAAGGTTGCCTGCCGAGCGCTGGGCAGCTCTCCTACAGCGCTTCTAAAGCACCACCTGGTACGCTTCCACGCGTGCCTGCACGCGTGCAGGCACGCGTGGACGCATGCCCGAAGCGCCCTCGGACCAGCTGCCGGGCCAAACTGGGCGCCGGCGGTAAACCGTCAACCTTTCTTACCGTCGGGAGACTCGTAGACCTTCCTTTTCATAGTCCCGGAGAGCTCTCTGAGATCTAGATGGTTTTAGAATAGAAGCCGGGCGGTGGTGGTGCCCGCCAGCAGCCCATCTTCGCCGCTCCAGAATTCTCGCAGCGCCCCGCCCGTCCCGGCAGCTGATCCGGGAGAGCTTCCGGCAGGCGTCCACGCGTGCCTGCACGCGTGCAGGCACGCGTGGAAGCGGTCCTGGCAGAGCCTCGGAGACGCGGCAGGGGAGTCCCAAGAGCCCCAGAAAGGCTTCACGAGAGCTTCCGTGGGCGTGCGAGGAAGGCTTTCCGGTCTGTGTCCTCTCTGCTCTCCGGGTTTATGACGCTACCAAGTATTACGTTCCCGGAGAGCTCTCTGAGAGCAGGCGGGTTTCCGATTGGAAGCCGGACGGTGGCGGTGCCCGCCAGCAGCCCATCTCCGCCGCCCCACGATCCTCGCAGTCACTTCGCCGGAGGTCGCAGCGGGCCCGGGAGCGGTTCCGGCATGCGTCTACGCGTGCGTGCACGCGTGCAGGCACGCGTGAAAGCTCTCCTGGCATTGCGCTCGAAGAGATGCACGGAAGCCCCCAGGACTCTCCAGGGGAGATTTCCCGATCCGGAGTTTTTTTTGCTCTCGGGATTTTGGACGCCAAGTAATTCGTAGAGCTTCCCTTAGCAAGTAACTCGTAGAGCTTCCCTTAGCAAGTTATTGTTGGAAGCTTTAGGGTAATTCCGGGGCGCTGGAGAGCTAGTTGGCAAGAAAAACCTCGACGGACCTTTTGGTGACTTTTGGTAGGTTGAAAATTTTGTTCCCGGGGAGCTCGCTGAGAGCTAAAGGGCTTAAGATTAGAAGCCGGACGGTGGTGGTGCCCGCCAGGAGCTCCTTTCCGTCGCTCCAGAATCCTTGCAGCGGTTCGTTCGACCCGGCAGCTGGTCCGGGGGGGCTTCTGGCAAGCTTCCACGCGTGCCTGCACGCGTGCAGGCACGCATGGATGCGTTTTTGCCAGTTGCTCGGCAGCGCCGCAAGAGAGCTTCCCAGGGCTCTCCAGGAAAGATTTCCCGTCCCCACAGGGTCTCTTCGCTCTCTCCAGAATGATCAGGCGCGTTTGCCTGTTGAACCCAGAGGTCCGAACTCGGTCTGCTAGCCGCAAACCTATTCGTATTATTCGAGTCATCTTGACAGACGCTCTCGGTTTTATGTACTTAACTCGAGCTACAGGACAGCTATAGAGCTGATACGTACAGAATCTGATTCAAAATCATCAGTGGCCGTTGTCTGTTGAATTCAAAGTTCTGAACTCGGTCTGCTGCCCGATCTAGAATCGCGGAACTATTCGTATTGTTCGAGTCATCTTGAGAGATGCTGTTGGTTCTCTGCACTTAACTCGGGCTGTAGGGGGGCTGCTTGGCTGGAAATCACTGGAATCGATTCTGAGACATCAGGCGCGTCCGGCTGTCGAATCCAGAGCTCCGAACTCTGTCTGCTGCCCGAACTAGGTCCGCGAAACTGTTCGTATTGTTAGAGTCATCCTGAGAGGTTCTGTCGGTTTCCTGCACTTAGCTCGGGCTGTAGGGGGGGTGCAGGGCTGATAATCACAGGAATCGATTCAGAGACATCAGACGCGTCCGCCTGTCGCATGCAGAGTGAACTCCGTCTGATACTCGAGCTAGGTTTGCCAAACTATTCGCATTGTTCCAGTCATCTTGAGAGGTGCTGTCGATTTACGCACGTAACTCGGGCTGTAGGAGAGCTACAGAGCTCGTACAGATGGCAATCCAGAAGCATCGGGGGCGTTCGGCTGTTGCATCCGAGAGGTTTGAAATTGCTTGGGCTGGAAAACTATTTTTTCTGCGTAATTTTTTTCGACATTACATGTTGTCAGGAAGCTCTACGAGTCCCCCGGCGGTAACAAAGATTGACGGTTTACCGCCGGCGCCCAGTTTCTTAATTCGTTTGAGTTCTAGTATTTTTCCCCATGATATTCAATCTTATTCCCGCTCGCCTTCTTGATATAAGCTCGATCGGGTACCTTTTACTGCCAAAAAGCACACGGGCGGGACCGGCCGTTTCGAATCATCTTGACACGTGATGACGGTTTTCTGAACATAACTCGAGCTTCAGGACAGCTGCAGCTGGCTAATCTTTCCAGAATAATCAGGCGCGTTCGCCTATTGAACCCGAGGTCTGAAGTCGGTCTGCTAGCCGAGCTAGGTCCGCAAACCTATTCGGGTTATTCGAGTCATCTTGACAGAAACTCCCGGTTCTCTGTAGTTAACTCGAGCAGAGCTGATACGTACAGAATCCAATTCAGAATCATCAGTGGCCGTTGTCTGTTGAATCCAGGGCTCTGAACTCGGTCTGCTGCCCGATCTAGAATCGCGAAACTATTCGTATTGTTCGAGTCATCTTGAGAGATGCTGTCGGTTCTCTGCACTTGGTAGCGTCCAAAACCCGGAGAGGGAAGGGATCCTTTGGACGGAAAATCTTTCCTGGAGAGCTCTGGGAAGCTCCCCTGCAGCGCTGCCGAAGCGCAGCCAGAAACGCCTCCACGCGTGCCTGCACGCGTGCAGGCACGCGTGGAAGCTTGCCGGGCCGGGCGCTGCGAGGAACTTGGACCGCCGTGGAGGAGCTCCTGTTCCCGGATAGCCTCGTGGGCTACGTAGGGTTGTTAGAGAAGAAGCCGGCCGGTGCGCGTACGCCGCCGCACCCTTCCGCCCACCGCTCCACGTGCCCTTCCGTGAGGGTTCGGGTTCCGCAGCGTGTCCCAGAGCGTCTGTTCCAATACATTCCCGTAGAACGTGCCCCAGAGGCCTCGCGAACGTGCCCCAGAGGCCCCGCGAAGCTTCCCGGGCAGCGAGCGCCCACGAGTGCAGGCACGCGTGGAAGCGTCGCTCTCTGCTCTTCAGGAGCGCTTCAGGCGGGCTTGCCACCGCCACCACGCACGTTTGCTGTCCTGCAGGAGCGCTTCAGGCGAGCTGTCCACTGCCACCACAAACGATTGTAAGTACCTTTTCCAGTGCTTCAGAAGCTGGCACTTCCGCGCACGTGCAAGACGTGCACCCGGCCATGCGCACGCAGCGTCTGGAGCAGACGAGCGCAGAGGTACGCGCGGCGCCAGAGCCACGGCCCAGGCCGCTGGCGCGACCCGTGCGCGTGTCTGACTTGGCTATTCGGATTTTGGAGAAGAATAAGTACCTTGTAGAGCTCTTCGGCATCGATGAGCTAGAGAAATTCCCGGGTAGCTCCTTGGAGAGCTGAGGGTTTCAGATAAGAAGCCGGCGGTGGGTGGTGAGGAGCACACGCCCATCTCCGCGGGTCCACGATTCTCGCAGCAGGTTACCGGAACCGGCAGGAGCGTAGCTTCCTAGCGTTTCCCAATACGCGTGGCTCCAGGGTGCGCGAAGCGCTTCGGCAGAGCTTCGGAAGAGCTTCGGCAGTTCTTCCAGGCTCCTAGGCAGATCTTCCTTGCGCGCTTTGCGGGGACCCACGCATCGTAAACCGCGCCCCTGCAAGCGTCTCCTGCGAGGTTTCAAGGCGTCCCGCGCATCGTTTCAGGCGGCCTGGCAGAGGTCCCCGTGCGGCGTTCCGCGCTTGGCTTTGATATCCGGGTTTTGAACGCTTACAAGTTCCCGGATAGCTCCTTGGAGAGCTGAGGGTTTCAGATAAGAAGCCGGAGGTGGGTGGTGACGGGGACACGCCCACCTCCGCCGGTCCACGATCCTCGCAGCGCCCTGCCGGAGGTTGCAGCGGGTCCGGGGGCGTGGCTTCCTAGCGTTTCCCAATACGCGTGGCTCCAGGGTGCGCGAAGCGCTTCGGCAGAGCTTCGGAAGAGCTTCCGCAGTTCTTCCAGGCTCCTAGGCAAATCTTCCTTGCGCGCTTTGCAGGGCCCCACGCATCGTAAACGGCGCCCTGCAGGCGTCTCCTGCGAAGTTTGAAGGCGTCCCACGCATCGTTTCATTCCCGGATAGCTCCTTGAGAGCAGAGGGTTTCAGATAAGAAGCCGGCTGTGGGTGGTGAGGAGGACACGCCCATCTCCGCCGGTCAACGATTCTCGCAGCAACTGGGCGCCGGCGGTAAACCGTCAACCTTTGTTACCGCCGGGGGACTCGTAGAGCTTCCTGACAACATATACTGTCGCAAAAAAATGCAGAGAACGAGTAGTTTTTGAGCCCAACTCGAGTATCAGACCGAGTTCGGACCTCTGAATACGACAGACGGACGCGTCTGATGTCTCCGAATCGATTCCTGTGATTACCCGCCCTGCAGCCTCCCTACAGCCCGAATTGAGTGCAGAACGCCGACAGTAGCTCTCAAGATGGCTTGAAGAATAGGAACAGTTTCGTGATTCTGGATCGCGCAACAGACCGAGTTCAGAGCTCTGGATTCAACAGGCGAACGCGCCTGATGATTCTGAGTGCGGTAGGCGTGCTCACCAGCACTGTAGCTGCCCTACAGCTCGAGTTTAGTAGAAAATACCGACAACGTGTATCAAGTTGACTCGAATAATACAAATAGGTTTGCGGACCTAGCTCGGCTAGCAGACCGAGTTCAGACCTATGGATCCAACAGGCGAACGCGTCTTATCATTCTGAGTGCGATAGGAGTGCTTACCAGCACTGTAGCTGCCCTACAGCTCGAGTTAAGTTGAACATACCGAAAACGCGTATCAAGTTGACTCGAATAATACAAACAGGTTTGCGGACCTAGCTCGGCTGACAGACCGAGTTCAGACCTCTGGGTTCAACAGGCGAACGCGCCTGATCATTCTGCATGCATTAGCTGTGCTTACCAGCTCTGTAGCTGCCCTAGAGCTCGAGTTATGTTCCGAAAACCGTCAGCGCGTTTGAAGATAACTCAAAGCGGCCGATCCCGCCAGGGAGCTTTTTGGCCTTCAAAGTTACACATCGCCCTGAGATCAAGTTGGATGAGGCCCGAATAAGATCGAATTTCACGGGAAAAATACTAGAGCTCTAACGAATTGTCTAATTTTCGAGAACGGAATTTTCAACGAGCAAAAGTCACCAAGCAAAGTTCGTTCGAGATTTTTCTTGACCAACTTGCTCTCCAGCGCGCGGGAATTACTCTTAGCTTCAGCTATAACTCAGCTATGGGAAGCTCTTGCGCCAACTCGATAGTATCAGAACCAAATATTCTGACTACTGAATGCGACAGACGGACGCGTCTGATGTCCTCAGAACGATTCCTGTGTTTACCCGTCCTGCAGCCTTCTCGGCCTGTATTATGTGCAGAATTGCCGACAATTGCTCTCAGATGCTGGAAGAAATTACGGTACAGTTTTCGTGATTCTGAGAAAACCGACAGACCGAGTCAGAGCTCTGTTTCAAACAGGCGAACAGCGCTCTGATGATTCTGAGTGCGGAAGTAGTGCTTACCAGCACTGTAGCTGCCCTACAGCTCGAGTTCAGTAGAAAATACCGACAACGCGTATCAAGTTGACTCGAATAATACACACAAGTTTGCGGACCTAGCTCGGCTAACAGACCGAGTAAAGACCTCTGGATTCAATAGGCAAACGCGTCTGATCATTCTGAGTGCGATAGGAGTGCGCACCAGCACTGTAGCTGCCCTACAGCTCGAGTTAAGTAGAAAATACCGGCAACACGTATCAAGTTGACTCGAATAAAACAAACAGGTTTGCGGACCTAGCTCGGCTGACAGACCGAGTTCAGACCTCTGGGTTCAACAGACGAACGCGCCTGATCATTCTGCATGCATTAGCTGTGCTTACCAGCTCTGTAGCTGCCCTAGAGCTCGAGTTATGTCCAGAAAACCGTCAGCGCATATCAAGATGACTCGAAACGGCCGATCCCGCCACAGTGCTTTTTTGCCTTCAAAGTTACCCCATCGAGCTGAGATCAAGATGGAGAGCAGGAATAAGATCGAATATCACGGGAAAAAATACTAGAGCTCTAACGAATTGTCAAATTTTGAGAACGAAATTTTCAACCGAGCAAAAGTCACCAAAAGTTCCGTCGAGATTTTTCTTGCCAACTAGCTCTGGGGCGCGCCGGAATTACTCTTAGCTTCCAGCTATAACTAGCGAAGGGAAGCTCTACGAGTTACTTGATAGCGAAGCCAAGGTTGGTACGGGTGCGTGGCTTCCTAGCGTTTCCCAATACGCGTGGCTCCAGGGTGCGCGAAGCGCTTCGGCAGAGCTTCGGAAGAGCTTCGGCAGTTCTTCCAGGCACCTAGGCAGATCTTCCTTGTGCGCTTTGCAGGGCCCCACGTATCGTAAACGGCGCCCCATCGTAAACGGCACCCCGGCAAGCGTCTCCTCCCGGCAAGCGTCTACTGCGAGGTTTCCAGCGTTACGCGCAATCGTTTTCAGGCGGCCCGCAGAGGTCCCGTGCGGGTTCAGCGCTTGGCTTCGCTATCCGGGTTTGTTGGACGCTTACATAGTGCGGCCTGAGTGGTACCCTTTGCGGCGCTCCGCGCTTGGCTTTGCTATCCGGGTTTTTCCCGGATAGCTCCTTGGAGAGCTGAGGGTTTCAGATAAGAAGCCGGCGGTGGGTGGTGAGGGAGACACGCCCACCTCCGCCGCTCCACGATCCCCGGAGCAGGTTGCCGGTCCCGGCAGCGGGTCCGGGAGCGTGGCTTCCTAGCGTTTCCCAATACGCGTGGCTCCAGGGTGCGCGAAGAGCTTCGGCTGTGAACTTTGAAGAGCTTCGGCAGTTTCTTCCAGGTTCGCATAAGCAGGATCTTTGTGCGCCGCTTGACATCGTTAGAGGCTTCCCTTAGCTAGTTTTGTTAGCTGGAAGCTAAGAGTAATTCCGGCGCACTGGAGAGCTAGTAACTCGTAGAGCTTCCCTTAGCAAGTTATTGCTGGAAGCTTAAGAGTAATTCCGGGGAGCTGGAGAGCTAGTTGGCAAGAAAAATCTCGACGGACCTTTTGATGACTTTTGGTCGGTTGAAAATTTTGTTCTCGAAATTTGACCATTCGTTTGAGCTCTAGTATTTTTTTCCGTGATATTCGACCTTATTCCCGCTCGCCATCTTGATCTCAGCTCGGATACCTTTTACTTGAAGCGCAAAAAGCTCCACGGGAGGGAAGGCCGTTTCGAGTCATCTGATACGCGCTGCAGGTTTTTTCTTCAAATATGAAAATCGAGCTTCTGGACAACTATCAGAGCTGTGTGAGCAAAGCTATATGCATTTCTGTAATGATCAGGCGCGTTCGTCTGTGGCCGGGGGGCAGAGGTCTGACTCGGTTCATGCTAGCCGAGCTGGGTCGCCAATCTTTATTTCGTTTTATTCGAGTCATTGTAGCAGACGCTCTCGGTTTTTCGTACTTAACTCGACTGTAGGGCAGCCACAGAGCTGATACCCATAGAAATCGATTGGGAATCATCAGACGCGTTCGTCTGTTGAAGCACACGCTCTGAACTCGGCCTGCTTCCCGAGCTAGGTTCGCGAACCTATTGGTATTGTTCCAGTAATCTTGAGAAGTGCTTTCGGTTTTCTGTACTTGAAACTGTGCTGGGGGAGGGCTACAGTGCTGCTGGTCACATGAATCGATTCCGAGACATCAGGCGCGTCCGTTCGTCGAACTGAGAGCTCGGAACTCGGTCTGCTGCTCGAACAAGATCCGCGAAACTGTTGTATTATTCGAGTTATTCTGAGAGGTACTCTCGGTTTTCTGCACTTAACTCAGGCTGTATGGTGGCCTGCAGAGCTGGTGATCACAGGAATCGATTCCTAGACAGGCGCGTTCGCCTGTCGCATTCAGAGGTCTGAACTCGGTTTCATACTCGAGCTCGATTGGAAAACTGTTTGTTTGTTTTGTTAGAGTCGTCTTTGGAGGTTCATAATCGCTTGGGCTGAAAAACTGGTCGTTCTTTGAAATTCGTTCCACATTATCTATTGTCAGGAAGCTCTACGAGTCCCCACGGCGGTAAGAAAGGTTGACGGTTCACCGCCGGCGCAAGTAACTCGTAGTGCTTCTTTAGCTAGTTCTAGCTGGATGCTAAGAGTAATTTCCGGCGCGCTGGTGAGCTAAGTAACTCGCAGAGCTTCCCTTAGCTATATTAGCCAGATAGCTTACCTCGTAGAGCTCTTCGGCATCGATTGAGCTAAGGAATTCCGGAGCGGGTGGAGCTAGTTTCCCGGATGCTCACCTTGGAGGCTGAGGGTTTCAGCATAGAAGCCCGGCGGTGGTGGTGCGGGGTTACACGCCCACATCTGCCGGTCACGATCCCCGGAGAGGTTGCCGGATTCTTGCAGCGGGTCTCCGAGAGCGTGGCTTCTAGCGTTTCCCGCTTCCTAGCGTTTCCCATTACGCGTGGCTCCAGGGTGCGCGAAGCGCTTCGGCAGAGCTTCGGAAGAGCTTCGCGAGTTCTTCCAGGCACCTAGGCAGATCTTCCTTGCGTCGCTTTGCAGGGCCCCACGCATCGTTAACGACGCCCCTGCAAGCGTCTCTTGCGAGATTTCCAGCGTCCCGCGCATCGTTTCAGGCGGCCTGGCAGAGGTCCCGTGCGGCGTTCCGCGCTGGCTGCTATCGGGTTTGGACGCTTTACAAAATACCTCGTAGAGCTCTTCGACGAGATGTGCTTATGAGGAATTCAGGCGATGGGTGTAGCTAGTTGGCCGACCCGACAATAAGAGACAATAAGACTCGGCTTGTCACCAAAGCTTCAGCCTCTTCGCCCACACAGTCCGTGGCTGAATGATCATGGCGCGTCACACTGGAAGCTCGAGAGTTACTTAAAGTTTCCGGATAGCTCATTGGAGAGCTGAGGGTTTCAGATAAGAAGCCGGCGGTGGGTGGTGAGGGAGACACGCCCACCTCCGCCGCTCCACGATCCCCGGAGCAGGTTGCCGGTCCCGGCAGCGGGTCCGGGAGCGTGGCTTCCTAGCGTTTCCCAATACGCGTGGCTCCAGGGTGCGCGAAGCTCTTCGGCAGAGCTTCGGAAGAGCTTCGGCAGTTCTTCCAGGCTCCTAGGCAGATCTTCCTTGCGCGCTTTGCAGGGCCCCACGCATCGTAAACGGCGCTCCTGCAAGCGTCTTCTGCGAGGTTTCCAGCATCCCGCGCATCGTTTCAGGCGGCCTGGCAGAGGTCCCCGTGCGGCATTCCGCGCTTGGCTTCGCTATCCGGGTTTTGGACGCTTACAAGTTCCCGGATAGCTCCTTGGAGAGCTAAGGGTTTAAGATTAGAAGCCGGACGGTGGTGGTGCCCGCCAGGAGCTCCTCCACGGCGGTCCACGCTCGTCGCAGAAACTTGCCGGAACTTGCAGCGGGTCCGGGAGCGTGGCTTCCTAGCGTTTCCCAATACGCGTGGCTCCAGGGTGCGCGAAGCGCTTCGGCAGAGCTTCGGAAGAGCTTCGGCAGTTCTTCCAGGCTCCTAGGCAGATCTTCCTTTTGTGCGCTTTGTAGGGCCCCACGCATACCTCGTAGAGCTCTTCGGCAAAGATGAGCTAAGAGGAATTCGGGCACAGGGTGGAGCTAGTTAGCCGACCCGACGAAAAGAGACAATGTGATAACTTTGAGTCGGTTTTCTGAACTTTTTGCAGAGTTTTGAAATTCATTTTAAGAAAAAAGATTTTTGAGCGGTGAATAACATTATAAATTGAATTCTGAGAGCAGAAGGAGTCTGTAGCCCAGAAGGAGTCTGTAGCCCAGGTATTACTATCGGAAAATTTCCAGGAACAAACCATGTACCACCACTTTTGCAGATGACGGTGGTTTCGTCAACTTAACTTGAGCTGTAGGCAGGCTATGGATGTCTCTCGCACACGAGGCGATCCTGAATGATCTGACGCATTCAGTGGAAGCGCGAGGGTCTTCAAAAATAGTTGCCTCAGGAGATATGGGCGGAACACCGTCTCTACGTGTGTCGAAAAATCTCAAGTTTTCGATTCTGTGTCGATTCTCTGCACTCTTACCAGTGAGAGGAGCTCTACGAGGTTCCCGGCGGTGACTAGGTTGACGGTTCACCGCCGGCGCCAGTCGTAAACAGCGCCCCTGCAAGCGTCTCCTGCAAGGTTTCCAGCGTCCCGCGCATCGTTTCAGGCGGCCTGGCAGAGGTCCCCGTGCGGCGTTCCGCGCTTGGCTTCGCTATCCGGGTTTTGGACGCTTACAAGTGGCTGAGTCAGGAGTTATGCTCGAAATACTGTCTCTATGTATGCGTGATGCGAACGGTGTTTCGATGATAACTCGAGCTGAGTGCATGCTATGCATGCCAGGTACATTCCAATCGAAGTAGCGACATACGAGACATCGAATGGGAGCCTCGAGAGTGCCCAAATTGATTAGAATTTTCAAAATTAATGAAAAATATCGATTTGTACAATTTTACATTTTTTATGTCGGATGATTTTTTTTCTAATTTATATCGATCTATGGGTGACCTAGAGAGTTCTGGTGCATTTTTGTCGACGCAGAATGGTCTCGCGCTCTCACTGAGAGCGCGTGACTTCATATGAATAGCTTCGCTGGGAGTGTGAACTTTGGTCCAGCCGGCCGAGGCGGACAATGTGACAACTTTTGGGTGGTTTTGCAATTTTTTTGAATGGTATAATTGAAATTTTCATTTTGAAAAAAGAGATTTTTACTACGTGCATGAGATATTAAACTTCGTTCATGATTCAGCTCGGCCATCTAGAGTTAATTTTCTGTACTGCTTCACTTGAAGGGGAAACGACTTCAGGTTTGACTTCGAAAAAATCTAACTGATGTTTTGGCGGTGTAACACAACGCAGTTTTGTTCGTTGTTTACAAAAACCGGACTGGGAACATTCTACCCTGACGCCCCGCCGCTGGCGCCGCGGTTCGCCGCGGTGCCTGTGGTGGGGCGGGTTGGGTCGGTTGGGGGGTGCGTTTGGGGTGGCTCGCCTCAGGTCTTCAAGGACTTCGTGTTCCTCGTCTTGTTCGTGTTCTTTGTCCACGTCTCCCTGCGGTGGGGGGAGGGTAAATATACCCCCGCGTCGCGCGCGCTGCCCCGAGGGCGCTTGTCGGCCGAACGCGAGGCTGGCGCCCTCGGTGCGCGCGTCGCGGGCCGCCGTGGCGGCTTTTGTTTCCGTATGACCGTGTCTGTATGACCGTGTCAATGAGGCCGTGTCAATGCGACCGTGCCTGGGCCGTGTCAATGCGACCGTGCCAATACGACCGTGTCAGTGCGACCGTGTCGATAAAGCCGTGTCAACGCGACCGTGCTTTGGCCGTGTCAATGCGACCGTGCCAATACGACCGGGTCAGTGAGACCGGGTCAATAAGGCCGTGTCAATGTGACCGTGCCTGGGCCGTGTCAATGCGACCGTGCCAATACGACTGTGTCAGTGCGACCGTGTCGATAAAGCCGTGTCAATGCGACCGTGCTTTGGCCGTGCCAATGCGACCGTGCCAGTATGACCGCGTCAATGTGACCGTGTCGATGCGGCCGTGTCAATGCGACCGTGCCTGGGCCGTGTCGACGCGACCGCGCCAGTAAGATCGCGTCAATGCGACAGCGTCTGTAAGGCCGTGTCAATGCGACCGCGTCTTTTCGATTGCGTCAACGCAACGCGTCAATTACGCCGTGTCGTTGCGACCGTGCCAATTTCTCCGCGTCACTGCGTCCGTGTCTTGTGGGGCGTGTCAAGGGGACCGTGCCGTTGCGACCATGTCAACGCGTCCGTCTCGCCGCGACCGTATCAATGCGAATGTGTAAAAGCGAATGCGTCATTGCGACCGTGTCAGCGCGACCGTGTCAGTGCGACCACGCCAATATTACCGCGTCAATGCGACCGGTTTCCGCCGCCCAGCATCTTGACATTCGTCAGGAGACGCGCGCAATGATCGTTGTTACGCGACGGAGCCAGCAGTGCGCGCAGGCAGAAGACGCGAGCCGCATACGCCGTTGGGCGCGCCGCGGCCGCACCAGCGATGTGCGCTGCAACGCCCACGCTTTCCATGAGCATGGCTGATTTTCTTGCGGCCCATGATGATACAAGCCGCGGCGCCGAGTGGCTTCGGCAGTGCGCAGCCCTATGCCAGGCGCCGCGAGCGGCTGCGAATGCCGCCTCGACGCGCCAGTGCCTCGCGCGCAGGACAATGAGTTGGAGTCAGTGCGTGATCTTGCGTTTGCAGATCCCGGCGCACTGCAGGGCAACCCGTCCGCGGGTAAGCGCTCCTTCTTAGCCAGAGTGATGGCTGCCGCGATGTCTCTGACAGCGGAGGAACAGCGCGCGGCTGATCCGGCCAGCGCAGGCAGCGCGGCCGGGAGCGGGTCAGCACCTGAGCCGATGTGCCACGTGGACATTCAGGCGAAGTTGCAAGGAGGCGCTCTGAAGGAGGTGGGCCAGGCGTTTTGGCCGCGGTCCGCGGCGGTCGACGCCCTCGAGACGGACGTGAAGCGGCTGCAGCGTCGCGGCATCAAGCGGCCATTTGTGTTCGCTGACCTGAAGAAGTTATTGCCGTCCTGGGCAGAATCGAAGAGCGCGAAAGAGGAGGCTGATGAGGGCCCGCCCATGTCTCGGGATCTTCGCGACCTTTCGCGCGCGCTCGGCGTAGAGAACCCAGTCAAAGCGAAGTCGCTCACTTTCACGCAATGGCATGCCGCCTTCGACAGGTGCACGCGTCTGCGCGCGGGGCGCGCACCCAAGAGCAACGGCGTCGTCCGAGCGCGTAGGTACGCCAACGCTTGCGTCTGCACGGAGCAGATGACGCTGGCTGCGACGATTCGCCACCGCCAGAACGTCATGAAGGCCCGCCTATCGCCGTTGCTCTGCGGATCCAGCGGCGCGTGTGCGATGCGCGCGCGGCGCGGCAGGTGGCCGCGCAGGCGCCCAATGCTAATCGGAGTGGCGCGCTGGGGCTCGTATACGATGAGATTTGCCGGCGCACTTGGGCAGAGAGGTCTCGCGCCGGTGATGATTCCCTCGACATCGAAACTGTCGTGCAACGATCGATGTGACTCTCTTGGGCGAGGCAGAGGCCGCGTACGATCGCGAAAGTCAGGAGCGCTCAGCCCCCCGCGGGGGCAAGGGTGCCAAGGGCGGCGGAAAACCCGGCAAGGGCGGCGGCAAGGGCGCCAAGGGCGGCGGCAAGGGCAAGTTCCCGCCTGCGCCCCCGGCGGCGCCGAACGCCCGCGGCGAGTACGGGGAGCCGCGGGCCAAGAGAGCCAGGCATCACGAGCGCTGATCAACGTTCCTGCGCCGCGCAGGCGCGGGTCGGTGCGCGCGCGCGCGACGGCGGTAGCCGGACGGCGCGCAGGCGCAGCTGAGAGTCCAGCGGTGACATGTGAAGCTTGCCGCGGACAGGAGGCTGGAAGCGCGGCGCACCTACATGTATGTCGCGCGCGGTGGCGTCGCGCTTGCGCAGGCTACCAATTCGGTGTGGACGCGCGGGGCGCAGCCTACACCGGTTGTTTCACTGGATGAAGTTGCCGGCGCGGGCGCTCCCGCGGTGGGCGGGGTGCAAGCCCATTTGTCGAAAGGCCCCATCGCGTATCCGTCTTTGCTCCCGCGCGCGCGCGTTAAAAATCTGTCGCGTTGTAGGAGAGCTTGACGCTGGCGACGTGCAGAAGATAGAAGTTATCAACTGTGCAATGAAGGACGGATTTCACATCGCGCCATCGCGCGGGATTGAGGAAGACGTTCGCTGCGCCATAGAGTGGGAAGCGTCCAGAGACAGCGTAGAGGTTATGCGTCTGCGCGACAATATGCTATCACGCCTGGATGCGTGGGGACAAGCGTTACGACGTGACGGGGCCGTCGAGCAATGGTTCGCCGGCGCTGACGACGCGACGCGCGCCGTGTCCGCCGACGTGAATGGGCCGCTTTTAGCTGCTCTGCTCGACATGACGAGCTACGATGACACGGCCGCGGCTGATCTGTTCCGCCACGGCGCGCCCTTGCTCGGAAAGCTGCCCCATGCGGGCAGAGGGCCCGCAAAGAAATTCCCGGAGCCCACGTCGTCCGAGGAGTTGCGGACCTCCTCCCCCGTGCACAATAGAGCCATTTTGTCTTCCTTGCGAGAGGACGTGAACTCGTCTGCGATCCACGAGGGCGCGCTCGCCGATGCGTCTCTGTCGCGGATGACCGCTCCGGTTGTGCTGGCCAAGGCGGACTTGGGCAGGGTGCGTCTGTCCCCGCGTTTCTCCATTGCGCAGGGCGTCAAGCCGGATGGCGCGCCCAAGGTTCGCGTAGTAGACGATGAATCGAGAGGGGGCATCAACTCGGCGTGCCAGCCCGCCGAGAGGTTGTTGCTGGACGGGGCTGACGTTTTGGTGGACGCCCTGCGCTGCTATCACGGTCTGCGCGGGCACGCACCGGCACTGTTTAAGGCTGACATCGACTCCGCTTACCGGCGTGTGCCTATCGCTCCTGAACACAGGCTCGGGATTTCCGGGTGCCCCCCCCGTTAAAAGCATCGACCTGGGGGCTCGTGTCGGGGTTCCAGAGGAACCCGGCGTTTGCGGTGTCGTTGTCGGCCTTGCCACAGGTGGGCAGCTTACAGCACGTATTTGCACGACGGAGACAGTTGGGTCACTGGTCACCTGGCGTTGATGTTCGGCGCCCTGGCTGCCGTCTTTGGGTGGGACCGAGTCGGAGCTGCCTTGGCGCACCTCGCCCGCAAGCTCTTAAAGATTCCACCCTCCGATACGTGGACGATTTCTTTGGGCCGTGCGCACCCGCAACTAAAGAGCATACCATGGCATCGCTGGCCAGACTAGTGCGCCTGCTCCTAGGTCCAGGAGCGGTTTCCGATAAGA
The DNA here is from genome assembly GCA_963575745.1 of Prorocentrum cordatum. Lineage (NCBI taxonomy): Eukaryota > Dinophyceae > Prorocentrales > Prorocentraceae > Prorocentrum > Prorocentrum cordatum. Next base: position 45,541 of record CAUYUJ010004943.1, on the reverse strand, counting down.
AGCTGGAATGTGGCGACGAGCTGGAGATTTTGGGCCTGCATGTGTCCTTTTTTTTCTCTCAGCGGGATCAACTTGTTTCCCGCGCCCAAGAAGGTGCGCAAGTGGCTTTTCTTGATCAAGCAAGCGCTCGACTGCGGGACACTATGTGCCGGCCAAGCCAGCAAGCTGGCCGGCGCTCTCAGCTGGGCAGGTCAACATTGCTTCGAGCGGATAGGGCGTGCGATGTTGCAGCCCCTGTTCGCGCAGCAGAATGCGCGACGGGGTGTCGTTCGCGCCCCGCTCAACTTGGCGCTGTCATGGTGGGCGGAGGTGCTGGCCCTCGGCATCCATCAGACCAAGCCGTGGGCGCAGCTGGAACGGCAAGAAGTGCACTTGTTCGCTGACGCAAGGGGCGGGTCCGATCCACGGCTCGCCGCCGTGCTGTTCGTCGATGGTCGAGCCTTCTGGTCCGACGCCCCTCCAGACCAGGAGCTGCTGGAGGACTTGGCGCCGCGCCGGGACTCTCAGATTATGGCGTTAGAACTGCTCGCTATAGCGCTGGGATTAGCTACCTTTAGTGAACTGCTGGCGGACCGCCGAGTGGTGATTTGGTCCGACAAGGTGGGCGCAGAAGGGGCAGTGCGGAGCGGTCGCGCTTCCGCTTGGGACCACTCCCGCATCATTCACGCCATGTGGTTCCTCATCGCACGCACCCGGTGTTCGCCGTGGTTTGCGCGGGTCCCATCAGCAGAGAACAACGCCGACCTTCCGTCGCGGGAGGAGTACGAGTTGCTACGTGTTCTTGGGGCGAACTTCGTGACGCCGCGCTTACGCGCGGCTGAGTTCTTCGCACCGGAGACGTTTCTGGCCCGCGCTCTGCCGGCGGGAGCGCGCCGTCGCGCGTCGTCGCGCCCCGCGAGCGCCGTTGCGCATTGAAGGCGGCACGAAGCAACGAAGGCGAGTGAGCCGCTGTCCCGCGTCGAGCCCGTTGCGAGCCATGCCTCGCGCGTGCCTTGCGAGGGCGGCCCGCGCGAGTTGATGCCAAAAGCCGACAGTGGAAGCTGCGTCGTTAACCGGCCCCATCGATGGGCGCCTGGTCGGTTGTCCTATGCGTCAGCGCGCGGTCCCAGCGCAGCCAGCGACGGGCGCTCAGTCGAGCGATAAGCCATGACGTTGTTTCATGAGGTCCGCGGCGTCCTGCCAGAGCTTTCACCCATGGTTACCATTGCGTTGATCGAGTTGCTGCGGCGCCAGGACATAACGCATCTCAGAGATCTGCAGCTAGCGCGCGTCGATTGGTTCGAACCGGTGTCTGCCGCAGAAGGGGAACGAGGCGTCAGCCCTGACGCCCTGCGCGTAGCGCTGTCTGAGTTAATTAACGAAGCGAAGAAGCCATCTGCCGTCGTGCGCGGCGCAAAGGACGAACCTCCGCCTGCACCCGACGTGCATCAGCGCGAGTGCCGCAGCCGCAGTCGCCCTGCCAGGCGGCGAGCTGCCAAGTGCGATGAGCTTTCGGCGGCTTGCGGTGCTGTGCGGGACCGTGAGCTGGCCGTCAGCATAGCGCGCCAGTGCACCATCGAGCCGCGCGCGGGCCCCCGCCGTGAAGTCGAGGCCCTGCGGCAGGGCCTCGCCCAGCGAAGCTTCAGCGAATGGTCGAATTCGGCTCGGGTCGCCGCGATTCAGGGCAGCTGCCCGAAAACGTGGCCCAGCGTAGTCAGCGCCTTCCGCTGCTGGGCGACTTTCGCCATGACCGTGCTCGGCTGCGACGCGGGGGAAGTGATTCCGCCGTCGCCCGAGGGCCTTGCATTGTGGAGCACATGCTTCCGTTGTAAAGGAACATTCGACAACTATATTTCGCACGTCAGATTAGTCTGCATCCTGTAGCGCGTCCCGCTGGACGCGCTGAGCGACCCGGCAGTCGAGCGCGCGGCTCGCGCGGTGCAAGCGCGAAACACTTGGCAGGCCAGGCCCAAGATGTTTATTCGGGAGGCGCTCCTCACCAGATTACTGAAGCATCTCGAACGCCACCAATCGGGGCGCGAGCTGCAGATGCTTGTCTTGACGGCGTACATATTCCTGTTGCGATTGCCGTCGGAAGCACTGCCGATGCACGTCGCTCGGGACGGCGATCCGCCGCGGGCGGTCGAGCCGAAGAGCTGCCTACGCCTGCATGACGGCTCGATCTCGCTGACGTTGCTTTGGCGCAAGAATCGCGCACGCCGCTCACGATGACGCGCACGTGCTGGTGCGCGCGCTGTCCATCAACGTGCCCCGTGCACGCGCTGGGGAAATTCTGCGCCGACAGCGCGGCCCAGCAGCCTTTTGCGGGTTTCCGCCCGGACGCTGTCCTATCGGCGTTGAGAGCGGCCCTGCAAGAGCTCGGGGTGCCGCGGCACGATGCCTATCGCACCCACGATTTTCGTCGGGGCCACGCCCAAGACATGGCGGTGCGTGGCTCGCGGCTGGCCGACATCCTTCGCGCCGGAGATTGGCGGTCCGCCGCCTTCCTGTCATATTTAGACAGGGATGCGCTTGAGGACAGCGCCGTCAGGGAAGCGCGCGGCGGCGCTTCGTCCAGCGACGAAGACAAGGACTGAGGTGGCTGTGAGCCTATAGAACACCTTCGGCGAGAACAGCGTTGGGTTTTCCTCGCGCGCAGGTGCAGCAAGGGCCTAGGGTGTCGCTGCACCCGCGCGCTCCCGCGGGGAGCGGCGAGCGACGAGTGCGCCGCTCGCCCCCCCCCGCGGGCGCGTGCCTACCCAACGCGCAGCGCTCCCCGCGCTCTCCCCCAACCCTCGGGTTTTCCAGGGTAGCGTCTTTTGTGGGCGAGAACACAACGCAGTTTTGTTCGATGTCACAAAAACGCGGACCTGGGAACCTTCTACCCCTGCCGCCCCGCCGCTGGCGCCGCGGTTCGCCGCGGTGCCTGTGGTGGGGCGGGTTGGGTCGGTTGGGGGGTGCGTTTGGGGTGGCTCGCCTCAGGTCTTCATGGACTTCGTGTTCCTCGTCTTGATCGTGTTCTTTGTCCACGTCTCCCTGCGGTGGGGGGAGGGTAAATATACCCCCGCGTCGCGCGCGCTGCCCCGAGGGCGCTTGTCGGCCGAACGCGAGGCTGGCGCCCTCGGTGCGCGCGTCGCGGGCCGCCGTGGCGGCTTCTGTTTCCCCTCACCCTTCGCCGCTCCTTTGGTTGGGGTGGGGCGAGGGGTGTCGCATGCACCCGCGCGCTCCGCGAGGGTGCGGCGTGCGACGAGCGCCCGATCGCCCCCCCCGCTGGCGCGTGCCTAGCGGTATCCCGCATTGTCCCCGCGCCTCCCCCAACCCTCGGGTGTTCCAGGGTAGCGTCTAAGTTTTTGTAGAAAAGCTCCCAGAAGCTCCCGCTTTGATGCTGAGCTTTCTCACGGATTCAAGGTGCTCTACGAGGTTCCCGGCGGTGACCAGGTTGACGGTTCACCGCCGGCGCCAGTGTTAACCTGGGGTCGGTTTTTGAAACTTTGTGCAAGATTTGACAATTCGTTTTCAGAAAACGGATTTTTCTCACATACAGTAAGCTATGGCGCACCTGCTGGTAAATTTTTCAGGGCTCTAGGGGCAATATTACCTCGTTGAGTCTTTCGACGAGATTGTGCTAAGAGGAATTCGGGCGCAGCGGCCAGCTAGTTTGCCCGACCGACGCGGGAGACATGTGTTTAACCTGGGTTCGGTTTTGGAACATTGTGCAAGATTTGACATTCGTTTTCATAAGTGAGTTGGATTTGTCCTACATATACTTAGTATGCGCATCGTGCTGTGTAAAACGTTTCAGGGCTCTCTAGGGGCAATATTACTGCCAAATAGACTTGCAGGAACGTCACTGTGCTGCAGGTGCAGTTAGCTTCCAGTGTGACGGTGGTTGGCTTTACTTAACGCGTGAATGTCAGCAACTACAGACCTCTCACGCACACCAGTCGATGCAGAATGATCTGGCGCGGTCACACTGGAAGCTCGGAGAGTTTACTAGAAAAATGAATAGAGAAAATGGACTGTTGGTCAGGAGTTATGCTCGAAATACTGTCTCTATGTATGCGTGTTGCGAACGGTGTTTCGATGATAACTCGTGCTGAGTGCATGCTATGCATGCCAGGTACATTCCAATCGAAGTAGCGACATGCGAGACATCGAATGGGAGCCTCGAGAGTGCCCAAATTGATTAGAATTTTCAAAATCAATGAAAAATATCGATTTGTACAATTTTGTATTTTTTGTGTCGGTTGATTTTTTTTCTAATTTATATCGATCTATGGGTGACCTAGAGAGTTCTGGTGCATTTTTGTCGACGCAGAATGGTCTCGCGCTCTAACTGAGAGCGCGAGACTTCATATGAATAGCTTCGCTGGGAGTGAGAACTTTGGTCCAGCCGGCCGAGGCGGACAATGTGACAACTTTTGGGTGGTTTTGCAATTTTTTGAAAGATATTTGACAATTCATTTTGAAAAAGCAGATTTTTACTCCGAGCATTGAGATATAAACTTCGTTCCCTGATCAGCTCGGCCATCTAGAGTCATTTTCAGTACCAGTTCACTTGAAGGAACCGACTTCATGTTGACTCCGAAAAAATCTCAACTTGAAGTTTTTGTAGAAAAGCTCCCAGAAGCTCCCGCTTTGATGCTGAGCTTTCTCACGGATTCAAGGAGCTCTACGAGGTTCCCGGCGGTGACCAGGTTGACGGTTCTCAGAGCTCGCTGCAAGAGTTCAAAAAACGTGGAGGAACTGACGTTGCCCGCAGTACAGTTTGGCAGGTGACGGTGGTTGGCTTTACTGAACTCGAGCTGTGAGCAAGCTACAGACCTCTCACGCTCACCAGTCGATGCAGAATGATCTGGCGCGTCAGACTGGAAGCTCGAGAGTTTCTAGAAATGGCTGAGTGAGGAGTTATGCTCGAAATACTGTCTCTATGTATGCGTGTTGCGAACGGCGTTTCGATGATAACTCGAGCTCAGTGCATGCTATGCATGCCAGGTACATTCCAATCGGAGTAGCGACATGCGAGACATCGAATGGGAGCCTCGAGAGTGTCCAAATTGATTATAATTTTCAAAATCAATGAAAAATATCGATTTGTACAATTTTGTATTTTTTGTGTCGGATGATTTTTTTTTCTAATTACGGGTGACCTAGAGAGTTCTGGTGCATGTTTTTGGTTCGACGAGAATGGTCTCGCGCTAACACGAGTGCGCTGAGACTTCATATGAATAGCTTCGCTGGGAGTGAGAATTTGGTCAGCGGGCCGAGGCGGAAAAGTTTTTGACAACTTTTGGGTGGTTTTGCAATTTTTTGAAAAGATATTTGACAATTCATTTTGAAAAAGCAGATTTTTACTCCGAGCATTGAGATATAAACTTCGTTCCCTGATCAGCTCGGCCATCTAGAGTCATTTTCAGTACCAGTTCACTTGAAGGAACCGACTTCATGTTGACTCCGAAAAAATCTCAACTTGAAGTTTTTATAGAAAAGCTCCCAGAAGCTCCCGCTTTCATGCTGAGCTTTCTCACGGATTCAAGGAGCTCTACGAGGTTCCCGGCGGTGACCAGGTTCACGGTTCACCGCCGGCGCCAGTAACTCGTAGAGCTTCCCTTAGCTAGTTATAGCTGGAAGCTAAGAGTAATTCCGGCGCGCTGGAGAGCTAGTTAGCAAGAAAAATCTCGACGGACCTTTTGGTGACTTTTGGTCAGTTCAAAATTTCGTTCTCGAAATTCAACAATTCGTTGGAGCTCTAGTATTTTTTCCTATGATATTCGATCTTATTCCCACTTGTCATCTTGATCTCAGCTCGATCAGGTAAATATTACTATCGAAAAGCACTGTGGCGGGATCGGCCGTTTTGAGTCATCTTGATATGCGCTGACGGTTTTCTGAACATAACTACTCGATCTCATCTCATGAAGGCCAAAAAGCAGGCAGGCGGGAACGGCCGTTTCGAGTCATCTTGATACGCACTGTCGGTTTTCTCAAGATAACTCGAGCTTCAGGCTACCTACAGAGCTAGTCAGCACAGCTAATGTATCCAGAATGATCAGGCGCGTTCGCCTGTTGAATCCAGAGGTCTGAACTCAGTCTGCTAGCCGAGCTAGGGTCGCAAACCTATTCGTATTATTCGAGTCAATGTAGTAGACGCTCTCGGTTTTTCGTACTTAACTCGATCTGTAGGCCAGCCACAGAGCTGATAATCACAGAAATCGATTGAGAATTATCTGGCGCGTTCGTCTGTCGAATCAAGAGCTCTGACTCGGCCTGCCCCCGGAGCTAGGTTCGCGAACCTATTGGTATTGTTCGAGTCATCTTGAGAAGTGCTCCCGGTTTCCTGTACTCAAATCGTGCTAGGGGCGGGCTACAGTGCTGCTGGTCACAGGAACCGATTTCGAGACATCAGGCGCGTCCGTTCGTCGAACCAAGAGCTCGGAACTCGGTCTTCTGCTCGAACGAGATCCGCGAAACTGTTGTATTATTTAAGTCATTCTGAGTGTTAGAGTCATCTTGAGAGGTCTATAATCGCTTGGGCTGAAAAACTAGTCGTTCTTTGAAATCCTTTTTCACATTATATATTGTCAGGAAGCTCTACAAGTCCCCCGGCGGTAAGAAAGGTTGACGGTTTACCGCCGGCGCCCAGTAACTCGTAGAGCTTCCTTAGCAAGTTATTGATGGAAGCTAAGAGTAATTCCGGCGCGCCCCACAGCTAGTTGGCTCGAAAAATCTCGACGGAACTTTTGACAACTTTTGCTCGGTTGAAAATTTTGTTCTCGAAATTTGACAGTTCGTTAGAGCTCTAGTATTTTTCCCCGTGATATTCGATCTTATTCCCGCTCGCCATCTTGATCTCAGCACGATCGGGTAAATATTACTATCGAAAAGCACTGTGGCGGGATCGGCCGTTTTGAGTCATCTTGATATGCGCTGACGGTTTTCTGAACATAACTCGAGCTCTAGGGCAGCTACAGAGCTGGTAAGCACAGCTAATGCATGCAGAATGGTCAGGCGCGTTTGCCTGTTCAATCCAGAGATCTGAACTCGGTCTGCTAGCCGAGCTAGGGCCACAAATCTGTTCGTATTATTCAAGTCATTTTGACAGAAACTCTCGGTTTTCTGCACTTAACTCGAGCTGTAGGACAGCTACAGAGCTGATATATACAGGCACCAATCCATAATCATCAGTTGCGTTTGTCTGTCGACTCCAGAGCTCTGAACTCGGCCTGCTGCCCGATCTAGAATCGCGAAACTATTCGTATCATTCGAGTCGCTTGCGAGATAATGTCGGTTATCTGGACTTAACTCGCACTGTAGGGGGGATGCATGGCTCGTAATTACTGGCATCAGTTTGAAGACATCAGGCGCGTTCGTCTGTCCAATACAGAGCTCTGAAATCTGTCTGCTGCCCGCGACTATTCCTATTGTTCGAGTCATCCTGAGAGGTGCGGTCGGTTTTCTGCACTTAACTCGGGCTGTAGAGGGGCTGCAGGGCTGGTAATGACAGGAGTCGATTCGCAGACATCAGACGCGTCCGTCTGTCGCATTCAGAGGTCAAAAACTATTCACTATGCGTCAGATTGTTAGTAAGTGCTGTCTGTTTTCTCAACTTAAGTCGAGTCAGGAAGCTCTACGAGTCCCCCGGCGGTAACCAAGGTTGGCGGTTTACCGCCGGCGTCCAGTTGGCCCACCCGGCCGAGGCGGACAATAACTCGTAGAGCTTCCCTTTGCAAGTTATTGCTGGAAGCTAAGAGTAATTCCGGCGCGCCCTACAGCTAGTTGGCTCGAAAAATCTCGACGGAACTTTTGACAACTTTTGCTCGGTTGAAAATTTTGTTCTCGAAATTTGACAATTCGTTAGAGCTCTAGTATTTTTGTGATACTCGATCTTATTCCCGCTCGCCATCTTGATCTCAGCACGATCGGGTGAATATTACTATCGAAAAGCACTGTGGCGGGATCGGCCGTTTTGAGTCATCTTGATATGCGCTGACGGTTTTCTAAACATAACTCGAGATCTAGGGCAGCTACAGAGCTGGTAAGCACAGCTAATGCATGCAGAATGACCAGGCGCGTTCGCCTGTTCAATCCAGAGGTCTGAACTCGGTCTGCTAGCCGAGCTAGGGCCACAAACCTGTTCGTATTATTCAAGTCATTTTGACAGAATCTCTCGGTTTTCTGCGAGCTGTATGACAGCTACAGAGCTGATATATACATGCACCAATCCATAATCATCAGTTGCGTTTGTCTGTCGACTCCAGAGCTCTGAACTCGGCCTGCTGCCCGATCTAGAATCGCGAAACTATTCGTATCGTTCGAGTCGCTTGCGAGATAATGTCGGTTATCTGGACTTAACTCGCACTGTAGGGGGGATGCATGGCTCGTAATTACTGGAATCGATTTGAAGACATCCGGCGCGTTCGCCTGTACAATACAGAGCTCTGAAATCTGTCTGCTGCCCGAACTAGATTCGCGACTATTCCTATTGTTCGAGTCATTCTGAGAGGTGCTGTCGGTTTTCTGCACTTAACTCGGGCTGTAGGGGGGCTGCAGGGCTGGTAATGACAGGAGTCGATTCGCAGACATCAGACGCGTCCGTCTGTCGCATTCAGAGGTCAAACACTATTCACTATGCGTCAGATTGTTAGTAAGTAACTCGTAGAGCTTCCCTTTGCAAGTTATTGCTGGAAGCTAAGAGTAATTCCGGCGCGCCCCACAGCTAGTTGGCTCGAAAAATCTCGACGGAACTTTTGACAACTTTTGCTCGGTTGAAAATTTTGTTCTCGAAATTTGACAATTCGTTAGAGCTCTAGTATTTTTTCCCGTGATATTCGATCTTATTCCCGCTCGCCATCTTGATCTCAGCACGATCGGGTGAATATTACTATCGAAAAGCACTGTGGCGGGATCGGCCGTTTTGAGTCATCTTGATATGCGCTGACGGTTTTCTAAACATAACTCGAGCTCTAGGGCAGCTACAGAGCTGGTAAGCACAGCTAATGCATGCAGAATGACCAGGCGCGTTCGCTTGTTCAATCCAGAGGTCTGAACTCGGTCTGCTAGCCGAGCTAGGGCCACAAACCTGTTCGTATTATTCAAGTCATTTTGACAGAATCTCTCGGTTTTCTGCACTTAACTCGAGCTGTAGGACAGCTACAGAGCTGATATATACATGCACCAATCCATAATCATCAGTTGCGTTTGTCTGTCGACTCCAGAGCTCTGAACTCGGCCTGCTGCCCGATCAAGAATCGCGAAACTATTAGTATCGTTCGAGTCGCTTGCGAGATAATGTCGGTTATCTGGACTTAACTCGCACGGTAGGGGGGATGCATGGCTCGTAATTACTGGAATCGATTTGAAGACATCGGCGCGTTCGCCCTGTTACGATTTCAGTGTCTGAAAATCTGTCTTGTGCCCGACACTAGATTCGCGATAGTGTATTGTTCGTGTCATTTGAGAGGTGCTGTCGGTTTTCTGCACTTAACTCGGGCTGTAGGGGGGCTGCAGGGCTGGTAATGACAGGAGTCGATTCGCAGACATCAGACGCGTCCGTCTGTCGCATTCAGAGGTCAAACACTATTCACTATGCGTCAGATTGTTAGTAAGTGCTGTCTGTTTTCTCAACTTAAGTCGAGTCAGGAAGCTCTACGAGTCCCCCGGCGGTAACCAAGGTTGACGGTTTACCGCCGGCGTCCAGTGTGATGACTTTTGGGTGGTTTTGCGAAAATTTGAAAGATATTTGACCATTTATTTTGAGAAAGCAGATTTTTACGCCGAGCAGTGGAATATAAACTCCTCTCTGACAGCAGCTCAGCTCTCTCGATGCATTTTTGCACGAGTTGACTTCCAGAAACTGAGCGAATATGAACATCGAAAAAATAGAATTTGAAGATTTTCGAAAAATCTTTATTTTTTCCACTCTGTGTCGATTCTCTGCACTCTTACCAGTGAAAGGAGCTCTACGAGGTTCCCGGCGGTGACCAGGTTGACGGTTCACCGCCGGCGCCAGTTAGAGTAATTCCGGCGCGCTGGAGAGCTAGTTGGCAAGAAAAATCTCGACGGAACTTTTGATGACTTTTGCTCGGTTGAAAATTTCGTTCTCGAAATTTGACAATTCGTTAGAGCTCTAGTATTTTTTCCCGTGATATTCGATCTTATTCCCGCTCTCCATCTTGATCTCAGCTCGATCGGGTAACTTTGAAGGCCAAAAAGCACTCTGGCGGGATCGGCCGTTTCGAGTCATCTTGATATGCGCTGACGGTTTTCTGAACATAACTCGAGCTCTAGGGCAGGTATAGAGCTGGCAAGCACAGCTAATGCATGCAGAATGATCAGGCGCGTTCGCCTGTTGAACCGAGAGGTCTGAACTCGGTCTGTCAGCCGAGCTAGGTCCGCAAACCTGTTTGTATTATTTGAGTAAACTTGGTACGCGTTGTCGGTATTTCATACTTAACTCGAGCTGTAGGGCAGCTGCAGTGCTGGTAAGCACTCGTATCGCACTCAGAATGATCAGACGCGTTCGCCTATTGAATCGATAGGTCTAAACTCGGTCTGCTAGCCGAGCTAGGTCTGCAAACCTATTCGTATTACTCGAGTCAACTTGATACGCGTTCTCGGTATTTTCTACTTAACTCGAGCTGTAGGCAGCTACAGTGCTGGTAAGCACACCTACCGCACTCAGAATTATCAGACGCGTTCGCCTGTTCAATACAGAGCTCTGAACTCGGTCTGTTGCGCGATCCAGCATCACGAACCTGTTCGTATTCTTCCAGTCATCTTGAGAGCTATTGTCGGCGTTCTGCACTTAATTCGGGCTGTAGGGTGGCTGCAGGGCGGGTAATCACAGGAATCGATTCGGCGAGATCAGACGCGTCCGTCTGTCGTACTCAGATGTCTGAACTCGATCTGATACTCGAAATCGGCTGAAAAACTATTCGTCCTCTGCAATTTTTTTCCGACAGTATTTGTTGTCAGGAAGCTCTACGAGTCCCCCGGCGGTAACCAAGGTTGACGGTTTACCGCCGGCGCCCAGTTTCGAGAAAAATCTCGACTGAACTTTTGACAACTTTTGCTCGGTTGAAAATTTTGATCTCGAAATTTGACAATTCGTTTGAGCTCTAGTATTTTTCCCGTGATATTCGATCTTATTCCCGCTCGCCATCTTGATCTCAGCACGATCGGGTAACTTGATGGCCAAAAGCCTCTGGCGGAACGGCCGTTTCGAGGTCATTTTGATAATGCGCTGTCGGTTTTTTGTATTACTCGAGCTGTAGGGCAGCTAAGAGTTTATAGTCACTGAGCATGAATCAGAATCATCAGGCGCGTTCGCCTGTTGAATCCATAGGTCTGAACTCGGTCTGCTAGTCGAGCTAGGTCCGTAAACCTATTCGTATTATTCGAGTCAACTTGATACGCGTTGTCGGTATTTCCTACTTAACTCGAGCTGTAGTGCAGCTACAGTGCTGGTAAGCACAGCTATCGCACGCAGAATCATCAGGCGCGGTCGCCTGTTGAATTCATAGGTCTGAACTCGGTCTGCTAGCCGAGCTAGGTCCGCAAAGCTATTCGTATTATTCGAGTCAACTTCATACGCGTTGTCGGTATTTTCTATTTAAATCGAGCTGTAGGGCAGCTACAGTGCTGGTAAGCACAGCTATCGCGCTCAGAATAATCAGGCGCGTTCGCCTGTTGAATCCAGAGCTCTGAACTCGGTCTGCTGCGCGATCTAGAATCACGAAACTGTTCGTCTTCTTCCAGTCATCTTGAGAGCTACTGTCGGCGTTCTGCACTTAGCGGGCTGTAGGGGGGCTGCAGGCTGGATAATCACAGAAATCGATTCGGAGACATCCGACGCCTCTTTCTGCTGCATTCAGAGGTTCGAACTCGGTCTGATACTCGAGTTGGGCTGAAAAACTATTCGTTCTCTGGAATTTTCTTCGACATTATATGTTGTCAGGAAGCTCTACGAGTCCCCCGGCGGTAACAAAGGTTGACGGTTTACCGCCGGCGCCCAGTTGGCTCGCAAGAGAGGTACTCTCGGTTTTCTGCACTTAACTCAGGCTGTATCGGGAGCTGCATAGGTGGTAATCACAGGAATCGATCCGCAGACATCAGACGCGTCCGCCTGTCGCATTCAGAGGTCTGAACTCGGTTCCGTACTCGAGCTCGATTGGAAAACTGTTTGTCTGTTTTGTTAGAGTCATCTTGAGAGGTCTATAATCGCTTGGGCTGAAGAACTAGTCGTTCTCTGAATTCTTTTTCACATTATATATATTGTCAGGAAGCTCTACGAGTCCCCCGGCGGTAAGAAAGGTTGACGGTTTACCGCCGGCGTCCAGTTGGCTCGCAAAAAAAGAACTGAACGTTTGACAACTTTTGGTCGGTTCAAAATTATGTTCTCGGAATTTGACAATTCGTTAGAGCTCTAGTATTTTTTCACGTGATATTCGATCTTATCCCCGCTGGCCATCTTGATCTCAGCTCGATCGGGTATCTTTTACTGGCAAAAAGCACACTGGCGGGATCGGCCGTTTCGAGTCATCTTGATACGCGTTCTCGGTATTTTGTACTTAAATCAAGCTGTAGGACAGCTACAGAGCTGGTAAGCACAGCTATCGTACTCAGAATCATCAGGCGCGTTCTCCTGTTGAATCCATAAGTCTGAAATCGTTCTGCTAGCCGAGCTAGGCCCGCATACCTATTCGTATTATTCGAGTCATCTTGATACGCGTTGTCGGTATTCTCTACTTAACTCGAGCTGTAGGGCAGTGCTACGCCTATCGCACTCAGAATGATCAGGCGTGTTCGCCTGTTCAATCCATAGGCCTTCACTCGGTCTGCTAGCTGAGCTAGGTGCGCAAACTTATTCGTAGTATTCGAGTCAACTTCATACGCGTTGTCGGTATTTTCTACTTAACTCGAGCTCTAGGGCAGCTACAGTGCTGGTCAGCACGCCTATCGCACTCAGAATCATCAGACGCGTTCGCCTGTTGCATCCATAGGTCTGAACTCGGTCTGCTAGCCGAGCTAGGTCCGCAAACCTATTCGTATTATTCGAGTCAGCTTGATTCGCGTTCTCGGTATTTCTTTACTTAATTCGAGCTGCAGGGCAGCTACAGTGCTGGTAAGCACCTATTGCACTCAGAATTGTGAGACGCGTTCGCCTCTCGACTCCAGAGGTCTTGACTCGGTCTGCTAGCCGAGCTGGGTCCGCAAATCTATTTGTATTATTCGAGTCATCTTGATAAACGCTCTCGGTATTTTCTGTACTTAACTCGAGCTGTAGGCAGCTACAGAGCCTACAGTCACATAAATCGATTGAGAATCATCGGGCGCCTTTGTCTGTTGTATCGAGAGCTCTGAACTCGGCCTGCTGCCCGAGCTAGGTTGGCGAAACTAAGTGTATTGTCCGAATCATCGTGAAAAGTGCTCTAAATTTTCTGCACTCAACTCGTGCTGGGGGAGGGCTACAGTGCTGCGGGTCATAGAAATCGATTTGCACACATCAGGCGCGTTCGTTGGTCGATTCGAGAGCTCAGAACTTGGTCTGCTGCTCGAAACAGGTCAGCGAAATTATTATATTATTCGAGAGATGCTGTCGGTTTTCTCCACTTAACTCGGGCTGTAGGGGGGCTTTGCAGACATCAGACGCGTCCGCCTGTCGCATTGAGAGGTCTGAACACGGTCTGATCAGAGGCGTCCGCTTGTCGCATTCAGAGGTCAAAATATATTCACTATGAGTCAGAATGTTGGTAGGTGCTCGCGGTTTTCTCAACTAAAGTCGAGCTTGGAAGCTCTACGAGTTCCCCGGCGGTAACCAAGGTTGACGGTTTACCGCCGGCGCCCAGTTGCAGGGCCCCACGCATCGTAAACGGCGCCCCCGCAAGCGTCTCCTGCGAGGTTTCCAGCGTCCCGCGCAACGTTTCAGGCGGCCTGGCAGAGGTCCCCGTGCAGTGTTCCGCGCTTGGCTTCGCTATCCGGGTTTTGGACGCCTACAAGTGACGCTTACACGTAACTCGTAGAGCTTCCCTTAGCTAGTTATAGATGGAAGCTAAGAGTAACTCGTAGAGCTTCCCTTAGCAAGTAATTGCTGAAGCTTAAGAGTAATTCCGGAGCGCTGGAGAGCTAGTTGGCAAGAAAAATCTCGACGGACCTTTTGGTGACTTTTTGTCGGTTGAAAATTTTGTTCTCAAAATTCAACAATTCGTTTGAGCTCTAGTATTTTTCCCCGTGATGTTTGATCTTATTTCCGCTCCCCATCTTGATCTCAGCTCAATCGGGTACCTTTTACTGCCAAAAAGCGTCCCGGCGGGAACAGCCGTTTCGACATCTTGTCACGCGTTCTCGGTATTTCGTACTTAACTCGAGCTGGAGGGCGGCCACAGAGCTGGTAAGCACACCTATCGCATTCAGAATCCTCAGGCGCGCTCGCCTGTCAAATCCAGAGGTCTGAACTCGGTCTTCTAGCCGAGCTGGGTCCAGAAACCTATTCGTATTATTCGAGTCATCTTGGCAGACGCTCTCGGTTTTCTGTACTTAACTCGATCTATAGGGCAGCTACAAGGCTTTTTGTCACAGAAATCGATGGGAAATCATCAGTCGCGTTCGTCCATTGATCCGAGAGCTCTGACCTCGGCCTGCTGTCTGAGCTAGGTTCGCGAAACTATTCGTATTGTGCGTATTATCTTAAGAAGTGCTCTCGATTTTCTGCACTGAACTCGTGCTGAGGAAGGGCGTTAGTGCTGCGGTTCACATATATCGATTTTCACACCTCAGGCGCGTCTGTTGGTCGAACTCGGTCTGGTGCTCGAACTAGGTCCGCGAAACTATTCTAGTATTCGAGTCGATACTGTCGGTTTTCTGCACAGGAACTCGGGCTGTACGGGGTCTGCAGGGCTTGGAATCACATGAATGGTCGCAGAGATCAGACGCGCCCGCCAGTTGCATTCAGAGGTCTGAACTCGGATACTCGAACTGGGTTGTGAAACTGTTTCTTTTTTGTTAGAGTCATCTGGAGAAGTCTGAAATCGCTTGGGCTGAAGAGGAAGGGCGTTAGTGCTGCGGTTCACATATATCGATTTTCACACCTCAGGCGCGTCTGTTGGTCGATTCCAGAGCTCCGAACTCGGTCTGGTGCTCGAACTAGGTCCGCGAAACTATTCTAGTATTCGAGTCGATACTGTCGGTTTTCTGCACAGGAACTCGGGCTGTACGGGGTCTGCAGGGCTTGGAATCACATGAATGGTCGCAGAGATCAGACGCGCCCGCCAGTTGCATTCAGAGGTCTGAACTCGGATACTCGAACTGGGTTGTGAAACTGTTTCTTTTTTGTTAGAGTCATCTGGAGAAGTCTGAAATCGCTTGGGCTGAAGAACTAGTCGTTCTTTGGAGTTTTTTCACACTATACACTGTCAGGGAGCTCTACGAGTCCCCCGGCGGTAAGAAAGGTTGACGGTTTACCGCCGGCGCCCAGTAATTCCGGCGCGCTAGAGAGCTAGTTGGCTCGAAAAGAAAGAACTGAACTTTTCACAACTTTTGGTCGGTTTAAAATTATGTTCTCGAAATCTGACCATTTGTTTGAGCCCTAGAATTTTTCCCGTGATCTTATTCCCGCTCGCCATCTTGATCTCAGCTCGATCGGGATCTTTCACTGCCAAAAAGCACACTGGCGGGATCGGCCGTTTCGAGTCATCTTGATACGCGTTGTCGGTATTTTCTACTAAACTCGAGCTGTAGGACAGCTACAGAGCTGGTAAGCACAGCTATCGCACTCAGAATCATCAGGCGCGTTCGCCTGTTGAATCCATAGGTCTAAACTCGGTCTGCTAGCTGAGCTAGGTCCGCAAATCTATTCGTATTATTCGAGTTATCTTGACAAACGCTCTCGGTATTTTCTGTACTTAACTCGAGCTGTAGGCAGCTACAGAGCCTACAGTCACATAAATCGATTGAGAATTATCGGGCGCGTTTGTCTGTCGTATCGAGAGCTCTGAACCCGGCCTACTGCCCGAGCTAGGCTCGCGAAACTATTTCTATTGTCCGAATCATCGTGAAAAGTGCTCTGAATTTTCTGCACTGAACTCGTGCTGGGGGAGGGCTACAGTGCTGCGGGTCATAGAAATCGATTTGCACACATCAGGCGCGTTTGTTGGTCGATTCGAGAGCTCAGAACTTGGTCTGCTGCTCGAAACAGGTCTGCGAAACTATTATATTATTCGAGTCATCCTGAGAGATGCTGTCGGTGTTCTGCACTTAACTCGGGCTGTAGGGGGGCTGCAGGGCTGGTAATCACATGAGTCGATTCGCAGACATGAGACGCGTCCGCCTGTCGCATTGAGAGGTCTGAACTCGGTCTGATCAGACGCGTCCGCTTCTCGCATTCAGAGGTCACAACATATTCATTAAGTCGAGCTTGGAAGCTCTACGAGATCCCCGGCGGTAACCAAGGTTGACGGTTTACCGCCGGCGCCCAGTAACTCGTAGAGCTTCCTTAGCAAGTCATTGCTGGGAGCTAAGAGTAATTCCGGCGCGCCCCAGAGCTAGTTGGCAAGAACAATCTCGACGGAACTTTGGTGACTTTTGGTCGGTTGAAAATTTCGTTCTCGAAATCTGACCATTTGTTTGAGCTCTAGAATTTTTTCCGTGATATTCGATATTATTCCCGCTCGCCATCTTGATCTCAGCTCGATCGGGTGAATATTACTATCGAAAAGCACTGTGGCGGGATCGGCCGTTTTGAATCATCTTAATACGCGTTGTCAGTATTTTGTACTTAACTCGAGCTGTAGGGCAGCTACAGAGCTGGTCAGCACATCTATCGCATTCAGAATCATCAGGCGCGTTCGCCTGTTAAACCCAGAGGTCTGAACTCGGTCTGCTATCCGAGCTAGGTCCGCAAACCTATTCGTATTATTCGAATCTTGACAGACGCTCTTGGTTTTCTGTACTCAACTCGAGTACAGGACAGCTACAGAGCTCATACGTACAGAATCTGATTCAGAATCATCAGTGGCCGTTGTCTGTTGAACGCAGAGCTCTGAACTCGGTCTGCTGCCCGATCTAGAATCGCGAAACTATTCGTAGTGTTCGAGTCATCTTGAGAGATGCTGTCGGTTCTTTAACTCGGGCATGCTTAGCACTCTTATGCGTGCTAGGAGCTCTACGAGGTTCCTGGCGGTGACCAGGTTGACGGTTCACCGCCGGCACCAGTCGGGCACCACCAGGGCCCGGCTTCTAATCTCAAATTCTGTAGCTCTCAGCGAGCTCTTCGGGAACTGGGCGCCGGCGGTAAACCGTCAACCTTTGTTGCCGCCGGGACTCGTAGAGCTTCCTGACAACATATAATGTCGAAAAAAATTGCGGGGGAGAAATTATTCACTCTCTTTCTGCCCCTCTATCTCTGCCTCTCTCTCTCTCTCTCTCTCTCTCTCTCCCTCTCTCGCTCTCTCTCTTCTCTTCTCTTCTCTTCTCTTCTCTTCTCTCCTCTCTCTCTCTCTCTCTTCTTTCTCTCTTCTCTCTCTCTTTCTCTCCCTCTCTCTCTTTCGCTCTCTCGCTCTCTCTCTTGCTCTCTCTCGCTCTCTGTCGCTCTCTCTCGTTCTCTCTCTCTCTCTCGCTCTCACTCGCTCTCTCTCGCTCTCTCTCGCTCTCCCTCGCTCTCTCCCGCTCTCTCTCTCTCTCTCTCTCTCTCTGCTCTCTCTCTCTCTCTCTCTCGTCTCTCGCTCTCTCTCTCTCTCTCTCTCTCTCTCTCTCTCTCTCTCTCTCTCTCTCTCTCTCTCTCTCTCTCTCTCTCTCTCTCTCTCTCTCTCTCTCTCTCTCTCTCTCTCTCTCTAGTCTCGGCTCGAGAGTGCCCTGCACTCAGACCGCAGCCGCGACGCGAAGCGCCCCGCCTCGGAGTCAGACTCCCAGGCCTCGCGAGACCGGAGGGGTCCCAGCAGGACCCTACTGATTCGCGTCACCTCTCTCCCCACCAGAGCGCCCGCCGCAATGGCCCCCGGCAAGCCGGAGCGCCGTCGCTCTTCCAAGCAGCCGCCGAGCTCACGTCCTGCAGCTGAAGGGTCTCTCCTCCAACGCAAGCAGGACTGCATTGCAGCTTTCAAGCAAGCGGGGTCTGACCGCCCCACGGCCGCATACAACGGGCTCGCCGAGCTGAACGCGGACGAGCTGCAGGCCACGTACGACATGCACAAGACCAACACAAAGAAGCTCGGCAGTGCCTTGATCCGCATGTGTGCCGCCAACCAGATCAGCTACACGCTGGATCACCACCAGCGCAGCAAGCCTAAGCGCATTGGTGGTGACACATCACACCCACCAGCTGCGTCCGCACGTCTTCAGGCTGCGGACGCCCAATTCATTGCCTTGGACCCGGCCTTCTGGAAGGTCCCAGTCCTGGCCGAACCCACATCACTTGACGACGGCAAGACGTACAAGCCCAGTATCAGCCTCCACGACTACGAGAGCGGTGAACGGCTGCTGCAGCACCACCTCGAGCAGGGTAAGCGTACCACGGGTCAGCTTGCGATTGCTGTCATGGGCCCAAAAAACGATAACTACGTCGGTACCGAGCTCGCCGTCCCCGTGCTGAAGCGTCACCCCAAGGCGCCCAAAGTGGTCCACACGCACGTCCCCGTGACCGTGTACCAGCTGGGCACCAAGGAAGTCGCCTGCACGGAAAAAGTAGCCGTCGCCACCATCGATCCTGCCGACCACGTATGCTGGATTCGGGTGACCATACATGAAACCGAAGCCATCGCCGCAGTCCCCTCCATGCATCAGGCCTTCGAGGATCAGTTCTCGGGAGGTGCCCCCGTGAACGGTGGTCCACGCGCCAAGGGTCCTTTCCGAAGGGACTCCGCTCCACAGGACAAGGCGCGCCAAAACCAAAAGCACAGGGAGTCCAAGAAAGACGCTCGCCGCCAGGAGCTCGATAGTCAGCTCCAGGACACCTTCAAGGCCCTCTTCCACGGCAACTTTAAAGCCGTCACCATCCTCGAACCCTGCAAAAGCCTAGGCAGGTATGGATCGGGCGTCGGAAAGAGGTCCCTGGCTGCCACCTTCGGCGTCAGTCTTCAAGCGGTTGACAAGGTCTTGGCGGGTTCAGGGCAACTCGGCGCCACCTACGACCTCAGCAACGTAGGTGCAGACGAGCCCACTGCAGACAAGTACCAGACCGTGTGGTTCCCTGAGGACCAGCCCATCACGATGGCAGATGCGTTCCAGAAGTCGGTGGACTTCAAGGCCCTAGGAGTCGTCAGGCACGGCAAGTCAGGCTTATTGGGGATCCGTGTTGCACGAGGGTCAGACGCCGCCAAGGCTGCTGCCGTCAGCATCCGTGGCTGTGAAGCCACCCTCGCCAAGACGCGATACCGCATCACTGGCATTGCGGCACGCCACGCCACGCTGACCCAGCTTGCTAAGACTCTCACGGGCCCGTCCGTCAAATGGGACTGTGAGGTCTACCACACCGCCTGGGACCCAGCCACTTCGGCTCAGTTTGCCTTAGTGCGCGCCCATCGTCCCCCACCCACATATACGGTACAGGTCGCAGGGTGCCCCATCCCGTGGAGCATCACCGAGGCCCCGTTGGCTGAGGTGGTGCCGAAGAGGGACAACGTTACCATTGTCACCCCTACCACTATCACAGAGCCTGTGACGCCGCCAGCCCGTGGTGGCGGCTTCAGCCCCGCCACGGGCACACTCCTAACCAAAGCGGCCCAGAGCCCTTACCTCCACGACCTCATGACTGCCACGCCCAAAGGCAAGGGCGTCGCACCGCTCCCGATCCCCAAGGAGGAGCCTCTAGCCAAGCGCCACCGATCCTCCAGTGGGAAACGCGACGCCACGCCGCACGCAAGATCACACGGCGCCCCAGGCCGCAGCTCCTCTGCACCCCCGCACGGCACGGATGGAGCTGCCGAGCAGACGGCCGTCCAAGGACCAGGTGGTCATGACCCGCAACTTGGCACGGTGGCGGCTGAAGGCGGGGGCCACACGGAAGGGGACGCTGCCACAGCCGCCGAGGTACCAGGCGACGCTGACGACGTCGAGATCCTCTCATCAGGGGATGAATTCAGCGTGGCATCTCGCGAACTGAACACCCTCGGCGAACGCTTCGCAACGGCCCCTAAACTGTCAGATGCCGCCACGACCCGCATCCAACACATGGAACAACAGCACGAGCTGCTTGCCAACACGGTGGATAACATGCAGGTTCAGCTTGCGGGCGTTCTCTCATCCCAGGCCACACTCACGGAGCACGTTTCAGGTTTGGAACGAGGGCTTGCCACCGTCGTCACTCAGCAACAGACGGCAACTACCGAAGCTGCTGCACTGCGTGGCGACATCCAGGCCCTCCTCGGGCACCTCACGGGGGGCACCATCCACCTGCCACAGGTGGCCACCCTCGAAACAAAAAAGGAGGAAGCTGCATCAGTTGCCGATCCCGTGGCTGTCTGCGGGTGGATTGACCAGCCAGGCCAGGTCACCCCAGGGACGGGGCCCCCAGGGGCTGACAAAGGCAAAGACAAGGGTCGGGCCACTCAGGAACCCTATTGAAGGTGCCTCAGAGAGCCTGCCTCAGCCCTCCGAGGAAGCGCCTTCAGAGGCATCTCTTCTCTCTTCGCGTCGTACCTCTTTCTTGTCATATCATGTCAGTTTTGGCAGCAGCACGAGCAAGCTATCTGGTGTAGGGACACCTGTCATCTTGCTGTGGGTGTGTTTGTTGCTATGTACATGAGCATGCAGGGGTATCTGAGGATGCGTGCTGACATGCAGCTTTTGGCTCATCGCTCGCGCCGCCCGCCAGGCCTCGCCATCATGTGGCGCCTTGCCTGCAGCCTGGCCCTCCCCTCGCTCGCTGGAGCACACCCGTCTTCAGGCGGTGCGCCCCAGCATGGAGGTGAGGTTTTCCTGCGACACGCTGAACGTGGGACCCTTTTCTACCTCTACGATGACAGCATCTACAAGTACGATCACTGCACCATTTTGGACCCGATCGTGAACGGCACCGTTGCCGCGGGTCCGTGCGGCATAGGCCAGGCACACAGTGGCGGCTTCAGCCCCGCTGTTGTGCCCCGCTATTGCCCTACGGGTCTCACCACTCCCCTGTGCGATAGGGGCGAACCCGAGGAGGACCCTGCTTTCTGGCACCTGATGATGATCCGCGCCCGGCTCATACCGTGTGCTGCGGCGTGGGCACCAGGTGAGGACAACCAGGACATGTTCTGGGCATGGCTCGAGGACTGCGTCCCGTACATCCTGGCGACGCTTCATCTGCCACAGTACGATCACCTCTTTCAGGAGGAGTCCGAGGACACAACCGACGCCCTGCGTCAGCGCACCGCGGTCGACATGTGCGAGGACATCTGGCACAGAGCGGGCCCCGACAGGCAGCGCACCAACCGAAACCTCACTCGTATCCAGAGCAGCCGCGAGTACGCCACCCGCTACTTTGGCCTCCTTCTGGAATACCAGGGCGCTCGTGCCACGCTCGTCGGCCCTGAGGCTTTCACGGCACCTTTGCCGCCATACCTCTCACGGGCCCATGCTCTGCTGCCAAGAGGCCTCCCTCCACCCGACCAAGACGCCATGGCGTACCTCGCCGACGTGATCCTGCACCAACCGCCAGACATGCTGCCGCTCGTCGAGGCGGAGCTCGCCGCGGCGCCGATGGACGGCACCGATCAGGCCGCAGATGATCCCGTATCATGGCTGCTACAGCACATCGCGGCCAGCGATATCGGCAACATATCCATGGACTCGTTCCACGCGTCGGACGATAGCCAGGACGGCATCGATACCCAGGATCGAGACGGCACGACACCACCAGGCGACTCGGCCCAGCGTGACCGCGACAGTGAACCCTACTTTGGGCACACCTCGTTGCACAGCAGTCCGCCCCACAACTCAGCTCAGGCCGACCCCAGCGCACAGCTCAACGACGCTGAAGGCGTCACTGCCGCTGACGCGACAAGCCATTCCACTGCATCGCCAGCTCATGCCAGCCCGTGCAGTGGCGGCTTCAGCCCCGCTGCACCACTGGCTAGACCTGGACATCCCCAGACCGCAGGTGGCAGCACCACGCCCTTCACCTCCGTACACCGTGACAACGTGACTGACCCCAACCCCAGTGCCATTGACCACTGGCAGGCCGACATCGACAACGACCCCATCGATGATGAGTACCCAGATGCCAGCGGTTCCCACGAGCCCCAGCACAGCGCAGCGGCATCACGACATTGTGGCTGCCTCATCTGCCTCTTTGTGGCCACGTACGCCATCGCGATAGCAATGCCGTACAAGGACCAGATCGATGGGTACTTGCCGACACCGAGCCGAGACCCCAGCTACCGACAACGACGACGACGCAAAGCGACGGCACCAGGCCCATCGGTGTCCACCACATCCCGACGCAAAACGACATACAATGTCACGTCCACATTGTGGGCCACTCTCAAATGGACCAGCGTCAAACTCAGAGATAGCGTCTCGGGCGGAGCCACTGCAGTCGGGGTCGGCCTCGGGGGTGTCCTGAAATGGGCCAGCGGCAAGCTAGGGGCTATTGCCACGGGTGGAGTCGTGTGTGGTCTTCTACTCGTCGGTGCCAAACTTCTTGCCCAGGGAGCTGTCGGACACGTAGGAGCCCGCATCTGTGCGCGGGCCCTGGACTCATCCACAGCCCAGTGGTGCCTCCGCTGTTGCCAACCGAGCAGGAGGCCGCGGGACGAGGCCACATACAAAATGCCGTGCACGCTCGCCGACGAACACGACGACCAGCATGTGCACGCACTCCGACATCCGCTGCTACAGGAACACTACGCCGCAGCAGTTGCCGCCGCAGTCGCCGATGTCACTACCGCCACCACCGCCGCCATCGTCGAAGTCACTGCCGCCGTATCGCGAGCCTCGTCTGTCACACCAAGATCGACCAGCCCGTCTCCACGAGACGGCTCCAAGAGCGGCGCGACATTCGGTAACCTACCGACTAACGAGGATGCCACAGCACACGGCAGCGACACCGAGGCAAGGGAAACGCGTGAGCGCACCCACGATAGCCCGTGGTCTATCTTCCGACATGCTGACGCTCGTGGTTCCTCCCCCGACGCGGACACCCAACCACCACGACGGCGAGCGCGCTATGCATCACCCGACAGGCCCCAGGCGCCTTCAGGCCCTGGTATGCCTTACACTGCCCTCAAGCCACCGACACGCAACTTACGCAACACCATCCAGCGCGACCCAGCGGTCCCCGTGCCGCCGAAGAGCATACTTAACGCCCTGTATCAAAACGGCTTTGCGCTAGGAAACAGTGGCGTGTCTACAGAGGACATCAAAGACGCTCTGCGACTCCACGACCATCCTCGATTTACTCATGATCCAACACTCCAAGCGCTGGGGCCGTGGACGGACATCATGCAGAGGCCACCGAACCGCCTCACTTGGGTGCTGGAAGACTCGGGCGGGAACTCAGGCGAGACAATCTTCCCATACCTCACGTGGGACCTCCGCCAACCCACCACCGACGCGCCCACTGTCTTCTGGCATGGGACCCGCGGCGACCTTGCGGCCCGTCTTGCTGCCAGTGGAGGGCACCTCTTGCCAGGTCCCCGCCGTGAAGCGAAGGGCCGAACTGGCACCAACGTTGGCCGCACGTACGCGAGCGTGCACCCTTCGCTGGCCGCGTGGTACGCAATGCCGCCCCACCCGCCTTACAGTCTTGAAGACGACACCCTCGCGTGGGGACCCATCGCACTCTGGATGTGCGAGGCCACCCAACCACCGCGCGGGGAAAACAGGCACAACTACGTGAAAGGGGAGGCCCACGGAGCGCGCCTCATTTACCCTCGGGTCCTGAGCCTCCTCATCCGCATGGACTGGTGTGCCCCCACAGAAGCTGCTTCCAGGTGCCGTGCCCTTCCACACGCCTATGGCATGGGCGACTGCGCGCACGCCCTCCACATCGCTGGCTACGATCATCCAGATCTCCGTGAGGCGGCTGAAGCTCACGACCAGGAAGCTAGCACCAGGCGCAGACCAGCCATCGCGGCAGCATGGCCACCGCCGCAGGCGCTATACTCGCCAGAGGCAGCGCGAGTATGGGCCAAACAGCACTACGACACGGAAGCAGCCACCAGGGATGACCCTAACCAGCCCCGCCCACGCGTCTCGCTTCACATGCTCCAGCTGGACCCGAAACCACTCATCGACCTGGTGTACACTGGCTTGCAAGCTGTCCCCGTGCGGGGGCACCCTGACGCACGCGGGTCGCGCCCCAGCGGCTCCAGCCCTGGGGCCACGTCGGGCCCACCACGCACGTACAAGTCAGGCACAGCCCTGGCGCACAGTCCAGACCGCTCATCGACGTCATCTGGAGCCGACGAACGCCGTGCGCCTTCCCTCATCAGCGCGGCCGCCGCCCTCGCCCGAGGCCGTGCCCGTCCACGACGATCTGCCTCTCGCTCGTCACGACAGAGTGACGGGAACTCCACCTCAGACAACAGTGGCATCGAGACGTGGGAGCACATTGTGACGGAAGAGGAGCCGACTGCCTACCACGTCCTCGCCTACCACGTCCGTGATGTGCGGTCCCGTGTCAATGCCCCTGGCATCGAGGTCTGGCTCGACCCTGGTGATCACCACGATGGAGCCTACTTACCGTGGGGGACGACAGTCATGGGCCACCGCGTTATTGACTCTGCGGTGGATGGGCGGGACGGCTGGGTCATCCTCCACCACGACCACGGCGACACCACTACTAAGCTCTGGGCACCGACCCAAGTCCACGTCAAAGCGGACGACACCTGGCGCACCGTCATGGTACCAGCGGACATGGGGCCCCAGTGGATCAGGTGCCATGCCGAGGACGCACGCCTCCCCGCCGAGGTTGTCCGCACTACAGGCCAATCCTGGTTTGCTGACGTCTGGCCCTTGTGGGATCGCCCGCGACCCCACCCAGACGACCCAGGCACAAATGAGCATGCGCTCCCGCCTTTACCAGGACGCTGGTCTTGCCTACAGTGTCGATTCCAATGCTGTCAGTACTGTGCGGCTCGCCGCAACACGCAGCTCGGCACCTCGGGCCAACCAACGTGCCCAGACTGCGGCCGCAGCGGACTGCGTACACTCATGGACTGGTCCACGGACTACTCGTGCAACAGTTGGACGTGTGCATACAGCACCAACAACAGGGACTCCGACACATGCTGCCTGTCCAGCAGGTGCCCTCATCCCCCCAGGCCACACAACCTGCTCGACGTCCGTGCCACAGGGATGCCGCCGCACATCCTTGCCCGCCAATTCGGCAACGCGCCAGCCCTCCACGACCTTAAGGAACCCCCCCGAGCGCCTTCAGGCCTCGGGGGGGAACCTCCACAACCAGGACAAGCAGGCTACCAGGGTCAATGGTACCTCCCACCGCAGCCGCGGCGCGTCCCCAGGCAGGGACTGCCTGACGGCACAAGGCGGCCACCTGGATTCACAGGAACGGGGATGCCCGAGGAACCTTCCCCCGACCAACCGCTTTGGAGGGAAGGCTACGTGCTCTTCAGTCCCCACCAGGCCCTCAAGGAGGAATTCACCTTCAACAAGACGGTCCGCCGACCCTACTCCCTAGCCATTACCAACATGTACAGGGATCGTGTCACGGTCAGGACCGTCTGCGAGTCGATCGCCGAGCGCATCCACACCACCCGCACCCGCTGGCGAGATGTGGTACTGTACTGGGACGCCGAGGGTGGTCCTGGGCCTCAAGCCCTCGACTACGACATGCGACTCTGCGACGCCATGGTGAGCC
The DNA here is from genome assembly GCA_963575745.1 of Prorocentrum cordatum. Classification (NCBI taxonomy): domain Eukaryota; class Dinophyceae; order Prorocentrales; family Prorocentraceae; genus Prorocentrum; species Prorocentrum cordatum. The sequence goes on along the minus strand of CAUYUJ010004943.1, from coordinate 19,773 downwards.
GTGCCACGACCGAAGCCGAGCTAAACCACGACCGCAGCAACCGTGGTAGTTTCTGCCTCTATGGACCAGCGCACCAGCGAGCCGTCAACATCACGGCGATCTCCGAGCCGCAGAACATCGACTACATGGAGCATGTGCGGCGATACTCACCCGTAGGGGGGACCTACCCTGACCACGCCTTCGAGCACGTCTATCGGGGCTGGCAGCGGCCCGACGTGCCCACCATCCTCCCCGACACCCGTCCCCTCTCGAGAGCCGACTGGCAGCGTCACCAACAGCACCAGCAGCGCATCCAGCAGCGGGACCAACGTGACGCAGGACAGCACGGCACGCCACGCTACCGCTCCCCCGCGCGAGTCCCGACAGGCGGTAACACGGCCTACGACGGGGTTGCCGCCTACTACCGTGGCCCCATAGGCGCCAGGCCCGCGGCTGCTGGAGCAGCCGCCTCCAGCTACGGCCACGCCCCCCACGCCAGGGTACACCCAGCGGTCATCGGCTACCCGCGTGCACCCGTGCAGGCCCTAAGGGCCACCTCGCCAGTGCCAGGGTCCACGCGCGCCTGGGGCCTTTACTCAGGCCGACATGATGGCACCTCCAGCAACCAGCCCGCAGTGATAACCCCTGCGGCTTCAGCCCAGGGGGCTGCAACAAACCGTGGCAGGGCTGGGCGCCCCGAAGGATGGCGTGATGCGAACGTGCGCGCTTGGCAACCTCGCCAGCACACGCCCCCGCCAAACGTGGCTGCAGCACTGCGCCCTGCCCAGGCAAAACCTGCCCCACCTGAGCGGGAGAGGCAGCCGCTTACCCCGCTCGTCCTCACGCACATCCAGGCGCATCACAGCGCCTCCCCGCGGCACAGCGAGGGAAGCGCCCACCACGTCAGCCCCCGCCCCGACGCTGTCGACCCCGACCAGGCCACAGCCACGGCGGAGGGCGGCACAAGCGCCTCTCGCCAGCCCAGCCCATCACCCTGCGCGGCGCCGATCCGATCCCCGAGCAGGGCGGATTCCGAGCGCGCTAATGCCCAGGCGACCTCGCCACGCGACCGCCACACGGGCGGGCGCGTCCCGCGCAGCAGGACCTGCAGCCGCCACAGTTCACGCAAGGCCCCAGGGAGCTCCACGAGCTCGCCGCCTCGCGAGACTCAGGCTGATGGCCGAGCCCCCGAAGTGGTGCCACGCTTCGGAGCCAGCGTCATCGAACCTGGCCAGGTCGACCTCGAGCCGACGCCGTCCACGGACCACGAGCCGCCGCTGCCCACCCGCGTGATCGTCCCCATCGACGAGGCGCCAACCTTCGACCCGTTCAAGAACAAGTACCGTGTCAAGAACCTTGTGGCGGGTTTCGGCGGTGGCTCACCGCTCTCACCTCAGAGTCGGGGCGGAGCCCCCGCCACCTCAGCTGCTGCCGCGGCAGCGGCGGCCCCGCGGGGAATCAGCCCTGTCCGCAACGTGGGCCTCACGGCAGCGGGCATGGACGAGGCCCAGCGCCAGGCCTCCGACCGTGCTGCTGGAGCTGTTCCACCAGATGCTGCTCATCAAGATACTGACGGGGCGGGCGCGCCACCGCAGGAGGGACCAGCGGTGTCGCGTGCGCAGTACATGCGCGTGCGTTGTGCCGCCGCCGCGCCTAGCCGCCGCCGCTGGTTCGCTTTTGTTTTTGTGTTCGGCAGGACGGATCGAGGAGTCGCCTCCCTCTCCCTCTGCTGCCGTCTCACCTCTCCTCCCCTCGTCCCCTACGGTACTGGAGTGAGGAGGATTTTTCGTGACATTTTTACTGACGTTTATGAACCCCCCCTGGCGCAGTGCCGACCGTGTCCCGCCTATACTTCTGGCCTGACGGCGGCTTCAGCCCCGGTCAAGCTAATCCATAGGAACGCCATGAGCTCCTACTGTGGCCAAGCCTCCTACCTGGGCGAGGGTCAGGCTGACCTTCACCGTGCGGGGCGTGCAAACCCCAGCTCCACCGATGGAGACGGGCCAGGTCGCTCCATACACCTCGTCAGCCTTAACATCACCAGTCTCTCAGCGAATTGGCCAACCATCACCGCTCTTGGTGTCGACCACAACGCCGCAGTCATAGCACTGCAGGAGACCCGACATGCCAAGCCGACTAGACAAGCCATCGCTACCAGCGCCGCCAATCCACTCCACGGAGGATACCACGCCAGTCTTGGACCTGACCTAGATCTGGCGCGAGCCCAGCGCAGAGCTGCCCACGGCGGCACAGACCACACCGTTGTGGGCAACACTGGCGCCTCGGGAGGGGTCGCCATCCTCTCTAAGGATGCCATTGTCGACTCCACTGTCGACGACAATGCGCCCTGTATCGCCGCCCTCAAGGCCAAGAAAAGATGGCACGAGGTCTTTCTCCCGCTCTGCACTCAACACCGCCGCAGGCGGCGACGAAACAACCACGGGCCCGCGGGGATCTACATAGCGAGCCTCTACGGGATTGCTGGAGGAGACAGCACAGCTCTTTTTCGGCTCGCTGACTGCGCCGCCGCTAGGGTCGGCTCAGCCCCCTACTTCATCTGCATGGACGCCAATACGAACATCGACGACAACCCACACCTTCTGCACATGTTGCAGCACGGATGGTTCAACGTTGCTGAGGGCACACCAGACCACACCATGCACACATACGGCAATATCCCTGACTGGGACCGCGTCACCAAGTGCCCCCGCACTTCGCGCATCGATTATATCATTGCCAACCAAGCGGCGCGATCCCTTGTCACCGACTTCTGCTACCTTCGCGACTTGCCAGCGAAGTCTCATGTTGGCCTGCAGGTCACGCTTGACCTCAGTCGCCTCGACCATACGGCCCGACGTCTTCTTGCCCCCACGCCCTACCCTCCCGACGATGGAGCTCATGAGGGTCACGAGCTGCAGGCACTAGGGACCCTCATCGCTGGGCGATATCAGGACCGCATGGAACAGGCCGACACACGCGACGACGTGGAGCGCATGTTCGCCCTGGCTAACGAGGCCAGTCATGAGTACCATCTCACCCGTCTGCGCGACCTGCCACCTCCACCGCCCGACCACCCAAAAAAGAAGCCCCCCACCATGCACGGGCTTACGCCCACGTTCGAAGATCGACCAGTTGTCCCCCGCGCCTTCCCCACCTACGGAGCTTCCACGATACACATGAACCGACTGCGCAAGCTCCATCGGCAACTCTGTGAGCTCCGTTTCATCGGACAGCACCATCATTTGGATTGCCGTGCTATCCCGCCGTACCTCGCGCAGCGCATCGACTGCACGTGGACCGCGGCCCGCCTCTTATGCCACAAGCTGCGCCCCACGGTTCTCCTAGACTTCCCCGAGGCCTGGACCCCCGACGAGCCAGTGCCTCACGGAGAGCACCTTGACGTTTTGATCCAACACCTCGACTTGGAGCTGGCGCGACGTGCGAACCGTGCCAAAGCTGAACGCATCAAGATATGGGCTGAGGGCGTCCGCGAGCCAAGCGGGCGAAAGGCGGCCATATACGCACGGGCTGCTGACAGCTCGCCCACGGCGTATCTCCGCACGCCTACCACACCTGACGATACGCAACTCCACTGCGACACCAACGCCTTTAAACCTGACGAAGCTTGCACGGACGACAGCGACGCTGACACCGAAGCTGGCGGCTTCAGCCCCAGCGACGGTAGTTCGCCCGACACGGACAGCGACGAAGACCACACTCGTGAACCACCACCTGCGCAAGTCCCCGACATCCTCCCTGCCAACGCCATTGTTGCTAACACCAAGGACATGCTGAAGCTCATGGTCGACACCTGGGAGCCCATCTTGGGCAGGTACCGTGCACGTGCGGGACATGACGCCGAAGCCATGCCGACGTGGGCCGACTTCTACGACGAGTACCGACAGGAGCTGCCTACGCCATCACCAGCTACCCCTTTCCACCTCACCGACGACCAACTCATCCACTTCATTCGCACCCGTTCACCGCGCCGCGCGGGGGGACTGGACGGCTGGACTACTAAGGAGGCTAAGGAGTTACCCGACGACATTCTTCGCCTCTTCGCCAGCGTCCTACGCGCTATGCAACGCACTGGCACCATCCCAGAACCCCTCCTCCACGTGCCAAACCCGTGCCTCCGAAAAGGCCGAGGCGAACTCCCAACGGACCAACGACTTCTCTCGGTGCTTTCCGTTTGGATGTATGCGTGGGAAGCGCCAGCTTACCGCAGCCTCACGGACTGGCGGAAAGGATGGACCCACGCCACGAGTTTTGGCGCTGTTCCCAAAGCTACCATTGGGGACGTCAGCACCTCTCTTGCCCTGCGCATCGAACACGCCAGGGCCTTACTCCTTCCCTTAGCTGGAGCTGCCCTGGACCGACAGAAGTGTTTCGACTACCTCATCACGGACATCTGCCTTAACCTTGCGCTTCACGCGGGGTGTCCCCAAGACATCGTTACTGTCCGCAGAAACTTCTACAGTCGCCACAAACGCTACATCCGCATGAACGGTGCGTACTCTAAGGAACTGGCCAGGACTAACGGTCACCTCCAGGGAAGCTCTTGGTCCCTGGACGACATTAAGCTGCTCATGTGTGTGTGGACCAAGAGACAGCATCGATACGTTCCGCGATCACTCAGCACTACCTTTGTTGACGACAGCAACTCCACTACCCACACCGCGCCTGAGTTGCAGAAATCTCTTGATGAAACCGCCAAGTTTGATCGATTTTCTGGTCAACGCATTCATCCTGGCAAAGTGGCGGGGTGGGCGCTCACCGACGAGCTTCACACCGCCGTTACCCAGCTCACTCTGGCGGAACGGCCCTTACGCGTGGTCGACTCCTTCAAGCTCGTCGGGAGTTACATCAACGCCGAGGCAGCGCCGGCTCCAGCCGCGCTTAACCTCACGGCCACCGCTGACGCCCGTGTTCGCAGGGCGACTAGTCGCCTGCCGCGCATTGGCAAGCTCCCATCACCGATGCTTATTAAGGCGCGGCACGCCCGTTCCCTTGCTGCCAGCGTCTGTACCACGGGCACCGACATTCAAGCCCCATCAGGCCCCGTCAAAACTGCCTACAACCATGCCCTTAAGGCGGCTATCCGCCCCAAGGGAAACAGGTGGGTCGAGTTTTGGACTCTCATGGCCGTGTGCGTCCCAGGACACGCCCTGGAGATTGACGCCATTATGCAGCGTGAAGTCTTCCTGTGTCTGCGGCGACAGGTCAACCGCGACGCTACTCTCTGCGGTCTCGTCAGGGATCTCCAACACCATGTCCAGACCCTTTTCGGGGGAGGACCTGTAGGACGACTTGTCCAGACGCTTCAGCAGCTCCGTTGGACCTGGCCCACATTTGGCATCATGTACGACGACTGGGGCTGTCAGATCAGTTGGCTGAACCTACCCCAAAACGCCTTCCTTCACATGCTGCGAGCCTCACAACGCAGAGCCTTTCTGAGAAAAATCAAGCCACGGCGTCATGACCTTGGACACCTGGCCTCTGTCAGACAGGGCCTCGACCTCTTCGCCAGCACGTGGCTCGCCCGAACGAAAGGAGCAGCCAAATGCAACGCATGGCAGCTGGCGCTCCTCCTTAACTACCTGTCGGGCGGGGACCACACCCAACAGCGACGATCCCGATCAAACACGTCCGCTGACCCCAGCCCCATCTGCCGATACTGCGACGAGGAAGAGGAAACTCAGGAGCACACTGTTCGCGACTGCAAGTGCTGGGCCCGAGAAAGAGTCCCTCTTACCACCCTCATCAGTGACGAGCAGTGGGCCCGTCTTCCACCGCACACAAGACACTGCGGGCTCTTCGATGAAGACCCAGCCCTCCTCGACCTGCAGGCCGACCTCGCGAGGGACCCGCTACCTCAGCCCATACCGCGGCCCCCACCTGAGGGAGATCCTGCGGCTTCAGCCCAGGACTCCTACACCACCTACCTTGACCATGACACTGGTTGGACATGGGTCTACGCTGCCACGGACGGTGCATGCACCAACCAAGCCATCCCATTGCTTGCACGAGCGGGCTACGGCGTCTACTACGGCATCGACCACCGCATGAACTACAGTGCACGCGTTCACGGCATCACGCAGAACGCACAGCTTGCGGAGACCCTCGCCATTGTCCACCTCACGGCATGTGCCGAACGGCCCGTACACGTCTTCGTGGACAACCAGGCGGTGGTTGACGGTTTCCAAAGGATCATCGACGGACACTCACCACCGCAGGGCACGCACGTGGAGCTCTGGGAAAAGGTCCACCGATGCGTCATGGCCAAGCCCAACATGTTCCGCGTCGAGAAAGTCGCTAGCCACCAGGGCGACATGGGCATCGACCTCGGGCTCATCGGGCCCATCGCGGAGGAGTTCAATCGTCAGGCTGACGCCCTCGCCACAACGGCGGCACGTACTCATAACCTTCCAGACGACATTGTCGAAGCTGCCAAATCACGACATCGCCAAGCGACCGTGCTTCATGGAGTCGCTGTCGCCATCTACGAGCGTAGACACCGTACACTCCCCCTCCCACACCGCAGGGCTGGGTTCACAGCTGCGGAACTAAACAAAATGGAACCAAACCCCCTGCTGTCTGACCAGGCACCACCCGCGGCTGGACCAGACATCCCACAGAACCCCGACGAGCTCTGGGCCGAGGCCCAACGGGCGATATTCGACGAACAGGAGGACGACCCGTTCGGCTTTGGTGGGGGCCTGGACTTCCTGGGCGACGGGCCAGCCAGCGCCAACCCTGCCCCGTCGGGCACCCGCACGGCGCCCCCGACTCCGCCATTGAGAGCGGCAGCGCACCCACATGACAACGCCGCTCATTTTCAAGACGCTGACGAACAGGAGGATGACCTGTTCAGCTTCGGTGGGGGATCGGACGCTTTGGACGACGGACCAGCCAGCGAAAACCCCGCCCCGTCGGGAAACCTCTCGACCCCTACTGCGACTCCGTCCCCGAGAGCGATATCGCCCACATACGATGATATCGGCCACCGCCAGGACGCCGACCATGACCTGGGTGACCCCCGAGGACCGAGTGGCATGGAGGACGCACCGCCGATACCACACGCTGCCGACCATGCCGCCCTACCGAGACGCCAACCTTCTACGCGACCGACCTCAGAGCCCTTGCACGGCATCACGACTGGTCCCACCGCGCAAACCACTCCGCCCCCCCACCGCCGGCAGCCCGCGGGGGCGGCTTCAGCCCCCCCGCAGGGTACTAAACCAGACAGGCCCTCGTGCCCCATCCACGTTTCCATCGTTGCTGAGCGAGAGGAAGCGGCTCCCCCGACCTCTCGGGGCGTGGCCCTAGCGGCTCCAGCCCTGGGGTCGCGTCGGCCCCTCCAGTCACCCTTCAAGGGTGACGGACGTCAGCGTACAGGGTCCCGCACTACGCTAGTCCACCATTTGGACAGGCGTACCGAGGACCTCGCCTCTGTCTCGAGGCCCTCGGCTGCTGGCACTGAGCAGCCACCCCTCACCGACCGCGAAACCGAGCTGTCACAGGCTATGGCTGCCCTCCAGCAGAGGTGCTTAGCTCTCGCCGCGGACCTCGCCGCCGCCCAAGCTCGTCAAGGCCCTCTACTCCAGCGCCTCCACAGTGCTGGGCGAGCCTTTGCCGAGCTGCTCACGGCCTCGCCCGATGGTGCCGTGCCGTCACTCAACATCCAAGCTATGTTGTCATCGTTCCGCGGCGCTCCACCTGGTGCCCCGCGCTAATCTCCTCCTTTCTGCCTGCCCGTGTGTACGCGTGGCTCCGCGTCCACGGTGTCAGGGCGTGGGGGCGGGGGGTGCCCCGTCACTGCGCGCCGCTTAGCGGCCAAGCGCCCAACTGGCGGTCTGCCAAGCCGCCTAGCCACGTGTCAGCACGTCGCCTTTCTTGTTGGGGCCTTTTTCCTCACGCGGTCTGACAGGTGAGATCATCATCGTCTGTCCGCCGTCTGTAGCGTCTGTCGCACTGCGCCGGGGGAGGGGGTTTTTTGTTGCCCGCCCTCGTATCTAAAGGCTGCACCGCCGCAAATAGTGTATGCGAGTTGTCGCACCGCAGTGCGCCTCGCGGACGGACCCTGGTCCGCCTACTTGTCCGATCTCTCCACTTTTTTTCTCTCTCTCTCTCTCTCTCTCTCTCTCTCTCTCTCTCTCTCTCTCTTCTACTCTATCTCTCTCTCTCTCTCTCTCCTCTCTCCTCTCTCCTCTCTTCTCTCTTTTCTCTCTCTTTCTTTCTCTCTCTCTCTCTCTCTCTCTCTCCCTCTCTCTCTCTCTCTCTCTCTCTCTCTCTCTCTTCTCTCTTCTCTCTTTCTCTCGCAAACGGCAATTCTAGCTGAGGCGCCCCACCAACATCGGCGCGAACGGGCTCGTGAGATCAGCCAGGGTGGCTCCCCCTTGGGGCTCCCAAATGATGCCCCTGGCAGCGTTTTGCGACCATGAGGCTCTCAAGAGAGACATGTTGGGGAGGCCAAACGGCAATTCTAGCTGAGGCGTCCCACCAAAATCGGCGCGAACGGGCTCGTGAGATCAGCCAGGGTGGCTCCCCCTTGGGGCTCCCAAATGATGCCCCTGGCAGCGTTTTGTGACCATGAGGCTCTCAAGAGATACATGTTGGGGAGGCCAAACGGCAATTCTAGCTGAGACGTCCCACCAAAATCGGCGCGAACGGGCTCGTGAGATCAGCCAGGGTGGCTCCCCCTTGGGGCTCCCAAATGATGCCCCTGGCAGCGTTTTGTGACCATGAGGCTCTCAAGAGATACATGTTGGGGGCGCCAAACGGCAATTCTAGCTGAGGCGTCCCACCAAAATCGGCGCGAACGGGCTCGTGAGATCAGCCAGGGTGGCTCCCCCTTGGGGCTCCCAAATGATGCCCCTGGCAGCGTTTTGCGACCATGAGGCTCTCAAGAGATACATGTTGGGGGCGCCAAACGGCAATTCTAGCTGAGACGTCCCACCAAAATCGGCGCGAACGGGCTCGTGAGATCAGCCAGGGTGGCTCCCCCTTGGGGCTCCCAAATGATGCCCCTGGCAGCGTTTTGTGATCATGAGAGAGTGTGAGTGTGAGTGAATGTGACTGTGAGTGAGTCTGAGTGAGAGTGAGTCTCATCTTATCTTATCGAATCCTATCTTATCTTACCTTTATTACCCTCTATCTTATCTTATCTTGAAATCTCTTATCTTGTCTTAGCTTATCTTATATCAACTCATCTTATCGCATCATATCTTGTCTTATCTTATTACTCCATAGGCTGTCTTATCTTATCTATTATCCTACCTTGTCCTATATCTTATCTTACCTTATCATATCTTGTGCTATCTTATCTTATCTTATAGTATCTTATGTTGTCTTGTCTTATCTGGTGATTATCATTGGGGGGAGGGAGGCGGGAGGCGGGAGGAAGGAGGAGGAGTGGGAGGCGTCAGAGTAATAACAAGAACCCCAATCCTTAGGATATGGGGAATAATTTTTCAGCCCAAGCAATTTCACACCTCTCCTGCATGCAACAGGCGGGCGCGTCTGATGTCTCTGAATCGATTCCTGTGATTACCAGCCCCGCAGCCCCCCCTTACAGCCCGAGTTAATTAAGTGCAGGGAACCGACAGCACCTCTCAGGATGACTCGAACAATACGAATAGTTTTGCGGACCTACTTTGGGCAGCAGACAGAGTTCGGAGCTCTGGTTTCGAAAGGCGGACGCGTCTGATGTCTCCGAATCGATTCCAGTGATTATCAGCCATGCAGCCCATAGCCCGAGTTGAGACAGCAGCTCTCAGGATAACTCGAATACTATTAATAGTTTTGCGAACCTAGTTCGAGCAACAGACCGAGTTCCGAGCTCTGGGTTCGACAGACAACGGCCACTGATCATTCTGAATCAGAGTCTGTACGTATCAGCTCTGTAGCTGTCCTGTAGCTCGAGTTAAGTACAGAAAACCGAGAGCGTCTGTCCAGATGACTCGAATAATACGAATAGGTTTACGGACCTAGCTCGGCTAGCAGACCGAGTTCAGACCTCTGGGTTCAAGAGGCGAACGCGGCTGATCATTCTGAATCGACTAGCTGTGCTTACCAGCTCTGTAGCTGTCCTGAAGCTCGAGTTATCTTGAGAAAACCGTCACTGCCTATCAAGACAACTCGAAACGGCCGATCCCGCCCGTGTGTTTTTTGGCAGTAAAAGCTACCCGATCAAGCTGAGATCAAGATGGCGAGCGGAGATAAAATCGAATATCATGGGAAAAAATACTAGAGCTCCAACGAATGTTCAAACTTGGAGAACAAAGTTTTCAACCGACCAAAAGTCACCAAAAGGTCCGTCGAGATTTTTCTTGCCAACTAGCTCTCCAGCGCCCCGGAATTATTCTTAAGCTTCCAGCAATAACTCGCTAAGGGAAGCTCTACGAGTTACTTAACTCGGGCTGACTGGAATCGATGCCGAGACATGAGGCGCGCCGCCTGTCGAATCCAGAGCTCTGAACTCTGTCTGCTGCCCGAACTAGGTCCGCGAAACTATTCGTACTGTTCCCGGAGAGCTCGCTGCGAGCTAGAGGGTTTAAGATAAGAAGCCGGTCGTTGGTGGTGCCCGCCAGTAGCCCATCTCCGCCGCTCCAGAATCCTCGCAGCGGCTCGTTCGGCCCGGCAGCTGGTCCGGGAGAGCTTCCAGCAAGCGCCCACGCGTGCCTGCGCGCGTGCAGGCACGCATGGAAGCGTTTCTGGTAGCGCTTCCGCAGCGCCGCACGGAGACTCTCCAGAGCGCCAGAGTAGCTTGGCGAGATCGTTGCACGGCTCGCCTGGAACGCTTTCTGGTGTGTTTGCCCTTTGCTCTCCGGGTTTTTCCCGGAGAGCTTGCTGAGGGCTAAAGGGTTTAAGATTAGAAGCCAGACGGTGGTGGTGCCCGCCAGGAGCTTCTTTCCGTCGCTCCACAGGCCTCGCAGAAACTCCGGCGAGTCGGCAGCGGGTTCGAGGCGCTGTCCACGTGTGCCTGCACGCGTGCGGGCACGTGTGGAAGCGTTCTTGGCAGCGCTTCGACAGCGCTGCAGGGGAGCCCCCCAACGCCCTCGAGGAAGGATTCCCCGAGGGCTCTCTGAGAGCTAGAGAGTTTTAGATAAGAACCCGGACGGTGGTGGTGCCCGCCAGCAGTCCATCTCCGCCGCTCCAGAATCCCCGCAGCAGCTCGCCTGACCCGGCGGGGTGTCCGGGGGAGCTTCTGGCAAGCGTCCACGCGTGCCTGCACGCGTGCAGGCACGCGTGGAAGCGTTCCTGGCAGCGCCTCCGAAGCGCTTCAGGGTAGCGCCCCAGCTCTTTTCCCGGAGAGCTCGCTGAGAGCTAAAAGGTTTAAGATTAGAAGCCGGACGGTGGTGGTGCCCCCAGGAGCTCCTCCACGGCGGTCCACGTACCTCGTAGAGCTCTTCCGCAAAGAGCTAAGAGGAATTCGGGCGCAGGGTGGAGCTAGTTGGCCGGCCCGACGAAAAGAGAGAATGTGGTAACCTGGGGTCGGTATTTTTCACTTTATGTAAAATTTTGAAGTTCGTTTTAGAAGTGAGATTTTTATTCCCTGTAGTAAGCTATGGCGCACCTGCTGGTAAAATTTTCATGGCTCTAGGTCCAGTATTACTATCAAAACACTTTGAGGAACCCACTGTATGAAAACCGAGCAATCGTCATTTTTCGAATCTTTCGGCTCTCGCTTCAGAAGCTTCCTTCACGTTTTCGGAGGAGCGCTGTGTAAGAAGAGAGCTCTACGAGGTGCCCGGCGGTAACTTGGTTGACGGTTTACCGCCGGTTCCCAGTGCCTCGTAGAGCTCTTCGGCAAAGAGCTAAGTGGAATTCGGGCGCAGGGTGGAGCTAGTTGGCCGGCCCGACGAAAAGAGAGGTTGTGGTAACCTGGGATCGGTGTTTCTCACTTTATGCAAATTTTGAAGTTTGTTTTTAGAAGTGAGATTTTTATTCCCTGTAGTAAGCTATGGCGCACCTGCTGTCAATTTTTTCATGGCTCTAGGTCCAGTATTACTATCAAACCACTTGGAGGAACCCACTGTGTGAAAACCGAAAAATCGTAATTTTTCGAGTTTTTCGGCTCTCGCTTCGGAAGCTTCCTTCGCGTGTTCGGAGGAGCGCTGTGTAAGAAAAGAGCTCTACGAGGAGCCCGGCGGTAGCTTGGTTGACGGTTCACCGCCGGTTCCCAGTTCCCCGCAGCGCCTCCCGCGGCCCGGCAACGTGTCCGGGAGAGATTCCGGCAAGCTTCCACGCGTGCCTGCATGCGTGCAGGCACGCATGGAAGTGTTTCTGGCAGCGCTTTCGCAGCGCTCCAGGGGGGCCCCCCAAGTCTCTCCAGAAAAGATTCCCCTTCCCCGAGATTCTCTTCGCTCTTCGGGTTTTGGACGCTGCCAAGTTCTGCTTCCCAGAGGTCTTCGCTCTCCGGGTTTTGGACGCTAGCAAGTTTTTCCTTCCCGACGGCGTCTTCGCTCTCCAGTAACTCGTAGAGCTTCCCTTAGCAAGTTATTGCAGGAAGCTTAAGAGTAATTCCGGGGCGCTGGAGAGCTAGTTGGCAAGAAAAATCTCAACAGACCTTTTGGTGACTTTTGGTCGGTTGAAAATTTGGTTCTCGAAATTCAACCATTCGTTTCAGCTCTAGTATTTTTCCCGTGATATTCGATCTTATTCCCGCCATCTTGATCTCAGCTCGATCGGGTACCTTTTACTGCCAAAAAGCACTCCGGCGGGATCGGCCGTTTCGAGTCATCTTGATACGCGCTGTTGGTTTTGTCTGAAGATAACTCGAGCTTCAGGACAGCTACAGAGCTGGTAAGCACAGCTATTCGATCCAGAATGATCAGGCGCGTTCGTCTGTTGAATCGAGAGGTCTGAACTCGGTCTGCTAGCCGAGCTAGGTCCGGGAACCTATTCGTATTATTCGAGTCATCCTAGCAGACGCTCTCAGTTTTCTGTACTCAACTCGAGCTGTAGGGCAGTTACAGAGCTCACAGTGACAGAAATCGATTGGGAATCATTAGGCGCGTTTGTCTGTCCAATCGAGAGCTCTGAACTCGGCCTGCTCCCCGAGCTAGGTTCGCGAAATTATTCGTACGATTCGACCATCTTGAGAGTGCTCTCCGTTTTCTGCACTTAACTCGTGCTGGGGGAGGGTTACAGTGCTGCTGATCACAGAAATCGATTTGGAGACAACAGGCGCGTCCGTCTGTCGAACCCAGAGCTCGGAACTCGGTCTGCTGATCGAACTAGGTCCGCAATACTATTGTATTATTCGAGTTATCCTGAGAGCAGCTGTCGGTTTTCTGCACTTAACTCGGGCTGTAGGGGGGCTGCAGGGCTGGTAATCACAGGAGTCGATTCGCAGACATCAGACGCGTCTGCCTGTCGCATTTAGAGGTCTGAACTCGGTTTGATACTCGAGCTGGGTTGCCAAACTGTTCGTCTTTTTTGTCAGAGTCATCTTGAGAGGTCTGAAATCGCTTGGGCTGAAAACTAGTCGTTCTCTGGAATTAATTTCACATTATATACTGTCAGGAAGCTCTACGAGTCCCCCGGCGGTAACCACGGTTTTGGGATCGACGGGACCCCGTTCAGCTGATATGGAAGTCAGTTTTTGAGAGGGCTTGGCTTATTTGTCCAACTACAACTGTTACTGATACAGAACTCAGTGCTTTGGAGTGCATCGTGACTGCGCTCCCACAGGCAGCTCTATGGTTACCACAGACTTGATAGTTGCAGTTTCTCAATTCGTTGTTTCTTTCCCTGACTATGATATACTCAGCTTCGCTGAGAGTTCTCCATTTCTCTTGCATGATTAGTTGACTGCATTTTGATTCATTTCTGTGTGCGTTTTGCTCTTTCGCTCATATTTGTGATTGATGATTCATCGCAGCTTCGCTGCTTCTGGGTTGTCTTGACTTTATGTTCGAATAAGAGCTTTCGCTTCCTGAAGACACCTGACCTCGTGCTTGCTCGTGGCCCTAGGGCCAGTAGGAGCCTCGCAAAGCCGCAAAAACAAAGGTTGACGGTTTACCGCCGGCGCCCAGTTTTTCCTTCCCGACGGCGTCTTCGCTCTCCGGGTTTTGGACGCTACCAAGTGGACACTACCAAGTAACTCGTAGAGCATCCCTTAGCAAGTTATTGCTGGAAGCTTAAGAGTAATTCCGGGGCGCTGGAGAGCTAGTTGGCAAGAAAAATCTCGACGGATCTTTTGGTGACTTTTGGTCGGTTAATTTGTTCTCGAAATTCAACAATTCGTTAGAGCTCTGGTATTTTTCCCGTGATATTAGATCTTATACCCGCTTGCCGTCTTGATCTCAGCTCGATCGGGTACCTTTTACTGCCAAAAAGCACTCCGGCGGGATCGGCCGTTTCGAGTCATTTTGATACGCGCTGTCGGTTTTCTTAGGATAACTCGAGCTTCAGGACAGTTACAGAGCTGGTGAGACAGCTAATCGATTCAGAATGATCAGGCGCGTTCGCCTGTTGAACCCAGAGGTCTGAACTCGGTCTGCTAGCCGAGCTAGGTCCGCAAACCTATTCGTATTATTCGAGTCATCTTGACAGACGCTCTCGTTTTTCTGTACTTAACTCGAGCTACAGAACAGCTACAGAGCTCATACGTACAGAATTTGATTGGGAATCATCAGTGGCCGTTGTCTGTTGAATCCAGAGCTCTGAACTCGGTTTGCCGCCCGATCTAGAATCGAGAAACTATTCGTATTGTTCGAGTCATCTTGAGAAGAGCTGTCGGTTTTCTGTACTTAACGCAGGCTGTAGGGGCACTACAGGGCTGGTAATTCAGGGATCATTTCGGAGACATCAGGCGCGTCCGCCTTTCGAATCCAGAGCTCCGAACTCTGTCTGCTGCCTGAACTAGGTCCGCGAAACTATTCGTATTGTTCGAGTCATCTTGAGAGTCGCTGTCGGTTTTCTACACTTATCTCGGGCTGTAGGGTGGCTCCAGGGCTGCTAATCAGAGGTCTGAACTCGGTCTGATACTCGAGCTAGTTTTGCCGAACTATTCCTATTGTTCGAGTCATCTTGCAGATGCTGTCGATTTACGCACGTAATTCGGGCTGTAGGAGAGCTACAGAGCTCGTATAGAAGACAATCCAGAAGCATCGGGGGCGTTCAGCTGTTGCATCCGAGAGGTTTGAAATTGCTTGGGCTGGATTTTTTTTTGTTTATGTGTATTTTTTTTCGACATTATATGTTATCAGGAAGCTCTACGAGTCCCCCGGCGGTAACAAAGGTTGACGGTTTACCGCCGGCGCCCAGTTCCAGTCATCCTGAGAGGTGCTGTGGGTTTCCTGCACTAGCTCGGGCTGTAGGGCGGCCGTCTGATACTCGAGCTGGGTTTGCCAAACAATTCGTCATCTCGAGAGGTGCTGTCGATTTACGCACGTAACTCGGGCTGTAGAAGCGCTACAGAGCTCGTACAGAAGACAATCCAGAAGCATCGGGGGCGTTCGGCTGTTGCATCTAAGAGGTCTGAAATACCTCGTAGAGCTCTTCGGCATCGATGAGCTAGAGGAATTCCGGCGCGGGGTGGAGCTAGTTGGCCGACCCGGCCAGAAAGGACAAAGTGATAACTTTTGGGTGGTTGTGTGAAAAATTGAAGGATATTTGACAATTGATTTTCAGAAGGCAGATTTTTCGCACCTGTAATGGGTTATGCCGCGTCCGCCAGTAAAATTTTGAGGCCCATAGGTGCAGCAGTATTACTATGAAAACACTTGGGGGAACCGATCTTGGATAAAAACAGAAAAACGTGATTTTTCGAGTTTCCCAGGTCTTGCTCTGGGCGCTTTCTTAATGCTTACCGAGGAGCGCCGTGTAAGAAAAGAGCTCTACGAGGGCCCCGGCGGTAACCTGGTTGACGGTTTACCGCCGGTTCCCAGTGCCTCGTAGAGCTCTTCGACATCGATGAGCTACGAGGAATTCCGGCGCGGGGTGGAGCTAGTTGGCCCACCCGGCCGAGGCGGACAATGTGACAACTTTTCGGTGGTTCTGCGAATATTTGAAAGATATTTGACAATTTATTTTGAGTGCAGATTTTTCGCACCTGTAAACGACTTCGAGGGCCTCTGCGTCTGAATATGAGCTCTCTAGATGCACTTTTACTATCAAAACACTTGGCGGAACCATCTTTATGTCGACATGACAAAATCATGGTTTCTCTTTTTCGAGAAATGCTTCCAGAAGCCCTCTCTTTTGATGCTGAGCACTCTTACGCGTGCTAGGAGCTCTACGAGGTTCCCGGCGGTGACCAGGTTGACGGTTTACCGCCGGCGCCAGTTGCTTGGGCTGAGAAACAATTTTTTCTATGTAATTTTCTTCGACATTACATGTTGTCAGGAAGCTCTACGAGTCCCCCGGCGGTAACAAAGGTTGACGGTTTACCGCCGGCGTCCAGTTGAAAATTATGTTCTCAAAATTTGAACATTCGTTAGAGCTCTAGTATTTTTCCCGTGATATTCGATCTTATTCCCGCGCGCCATCTTAATCTCAGCTCGATCGGGTGAATATTAATATCGAAAGCACTGTGGCGGGATCGGTCGTTTTGAGTCATCTTGATACGCGCTGACGGTTTTCCGAACTTAACTCGAGCTTTAGAACAGCTGGTAAGCACAGCTAATCGATGTAGAATGATTAGGCGCGTTCGCCTGTTGAATCCAGAGGTCTGAACTCGGTTTGTTAGCCGAGCTAGGTCCGCAAACCTATTCGTATTATTCGAGTCATCTTGACAGGAACTCTCGATTTTCTGTACTTAACTCGAGCTGTAGGACAGCTACAGAGCTGATATTTACAGACACCGATTCAGAATGATCAGTTGCGTTTGTCTGTCGAATCCAGAGCTCTGAACTCGGTCTGCTGCCCGATTTAGAATCGCGAAACTATTCGTATTGGTCGAGTCATCTTGAGAAGTGCTCTCGGTTTTCTTCACTCAACTCGCGCTGAGGGGGCTACAGTGCTGGTGGTCACATGAATCGATTCGAAGACATCAGGCGCGTCCGCCTGTCGAATCAAGAGCTCGGAACTCCGTCTGCTGCCCGAATTAGGTCTGCGAAACTACTGTATTGTTCGAGTCATCCTGAGAGGTGCTGTCGGTCTTCTGCACATAACTCCGGCTGTAGGGGAGCTGGAGGGCTGGTAATGACAGGAGTCGATTCGCAGACATCAGACGCGTCCGCCTGTCGCATTCAGAGGTCAAAACATATTCACTATGAGTCGGAATGTTGGTAGGTGCTGTTGGTTTTCTCAACTTAAGTCGAGCTAGGAAGCTCTACGAGTCTCCCGGCGGTAACCAAGGTTGACGGTTTCCCGCAGGCGCCCAGTTGGACGCTACCAATTGAAAATTCATTTTGTGAAAGCAGATTTTTCGCACCTGTAAACGACTATGAGGGCTTCTCTGTCTTAGTATGAGCTCCGTAGGCGCACTTTTACTATCAAAACACTTGGCGGAACCATCTTAATGTCGACACGAAAAAAATCTTTTTTTCCCTTTTTCGAGAAATGCTTCCAGAAGCTCTCTCTTTCGACTCTGAGCACTCCTACGCGTCAAAGGAGCTCTACGAGGTTCCCGGCGGTGACGAGGTTGACGGTTCACCGCCCGCGCCAGTTCGTTTGGGGTCGCAGCGAATCCTGGAGAGTTTCTGGCACGCGTCGACGCGTGCCTGCACGGGTGCAGGCGCGCATGGACGCGTACCTGGCAGCGCTTTCGAAGCACTTTAGGCGTGCCTGCACGCGTGCAGGCACGCATGGAAGCGTACTTGGCAGCGCTCTCGAAACGCTTCAAGGGAGCCCGGCAGAGGTCTCTAGAACATTTTTCCTGTCTCGAGGGTCTCTTCGCTCTCCGGGTTTTGAACGCTGCCAAGTTCTCGAAATTCAACTATTCGTTAGAGCTCTTGTATTTTTTCCCGTGATATTCGATCTTATTCCCGCTCGCGATCTTGATCTCAGCTCGATCGGGTACCTTTTACTGCCAAAAAGCACTCCGGCGGGATCGGCCGTTTCGAGTGATCTTGACAGGCGGTGGCGGTTTTCTGAACATAACTCGAGCTATAGAAGAGCTACAGAGCTGGTAAGCACAGCTAATCGATTCAGAATGATCAGGCGCGTTCGCCTGTTGAACCCAGAGGTCTGAACTCGGTCTGCTATCCAAGCTAGGTCCGTAAACCTATTGGTATTATTCGAGTCATCTTGACAGACGCTCTCGGTTTTCGGTACTTACCTCGAGCTATATGACAGCTACAGAGCTGAATTCGATTCAGAAGCATCAGTGGCCGTTGTCTGTTGAATCCAGAGCTCTGAACTCGGTCTGCTGCCCGATCTAGAACCGCGAAATTATTCGTATTGTTCGAGTCATCTTGAGAGATGCTGTCGGTTCTCTGCACTTAACTCGAGCTGTAGGGGGGCTGCATGTCTGGTAATCACTGGAATCGATTCGGAGACAGCAGGCGCGTCCGCCGTTCGAATCCAGAGCTCCGAACTCTGTCTACTGACTAGGTCTGCGAAACTAACCGTATTGTTCGAGTCATCCTGAGAGGTGCTGTGGGTTTCCTGCACTTAACTCGGGCTGTGGGGGGGGCTGCAGGGCTGGTAATCACAGGAATCGATTCAGAGACATCAGACGCGTCCGCCTGTCGCATGCAGAGGTCTGAACTCGGTCTGATACTCGAGCTAGGTTTGCCGAACTATTCGTATTGTTCGAGTCATCTTGAAAGGTGCTGTCGATTCACGCACGTAACTCGGGCTGTAGGAGAGCTTCAGAGCCCGTACAGAAGACAATGCAGAAGCATCCGGGGCGTTCGGCTGTTGCATCGAGAGGTCTGAGATCGCTTGGGCTGAAAAATTATTCGTTCTCAACAATCTTTTTCCACATGAGTTACTGTGAGGAAGCTCTACGAGTCCCCCGGCGGTAACCAAGGTTGACGGTTTACCGCCGGCGCCCAGTTGTTGCTGGAAGCTTCTGCACTTCACTCGGGCTGCAGGGGGGCTGCAGGGCTGGTAATCACAGAAATCGATTCGGCGTTACAGACGCGTCTCACTATTGCATTCAGAGGTCTGAACTCAGTCTGATACTCGAGCTAGGTTTGTTGAACTATTCGTATTGTTCGAGACATCTTGAGAGGTGCTGTCGATTTTCGCACGTAACTCGGGCTGTAAGAGAGCTACAGAGCTCGTATAGAAGAGAATCCAAAATCAGGGGCGTTTGACTGTTGTATCGAAAGGTCTGAAATCGCTTGGGCTGAAAAACTTTTATTTCTCTGCAATTTTTCTTCGTCATTATATATATATTGTTAGGAAGCTCTACGAGTCCCCCGGCGGTAAGAAAGGTTGACGGTTTATCGCCTGCGCCCAGTTGTTGCTGGAAGCTTAAGAGTAATTCCGGGGCGCTGGAGAGCTAGTTGGCAAGAAAAATCTCGACGAAGCTTTTGGTGACTTTTGGTCGGTTGAAAATTTTGTTCTCTCCAAATATTCATTAGAGCTCTAAGTGTTTTTTCCCGTGATATTCGATCTTATTCCCGCTCGGCGCATTGATCTCTTATCGACCGGGTAGATATTACTGCCAAAAAGCACTGCGGCGCGATCGCCCGTTTCGGGCCATCTTGTCACGCAATGACGGTTTTCTCAAGATAACTCCAGCTTTAGGACAGCTAAACAGCTGGTAAGCACAGCTAATCGATGCAGAATGATTAGGCGCGTTCGCCTGTTCCATCCAGAGGTCTGAACCCGATCTGCTAGCCGAGCTAGATGCGCAAACCTATTCGTATTATTCGAGTCATCTTGACA